>OY748307.1:17388251-17826620 GCA_963556515.1 Nudaria mundana | reverse complement strand
AAAACACAGGCGTGTGCATTTACAGCGAAGAAATCCCCTTTCCTTCCACTACCCTAAAAACAATGCATACAGCCGTTTATGCTGCAAATTTTCGACACTTCCAACAACTTTACTGAGAAAAACCTACAGGGTTCTTTGCGTGAACTAAGAATCTTGAAATTTTACCCGCATGCGGGCTCTATGGCAGGCATTTCAGAAATTTTCCGCACCCCGCATGCGGGTTAACGACCAATGTAAATGGAAATACGCTTTACACCATTAGTTTAATTCAAGAGTTTCCTCTTGAATAACTATTTTTATTTTGTTTAGATATGTCCAATATAATGCTATGTCCTTTATGAATGGAGCAGCAATAAAAAATATTACCTACTTAGTCTGGGAATATTTGAGAGCTTCCGTTATCCATGTCACAGATGACAGATCTCATGTTCATTGCAGGTTGCCATATCGATTAATATTACCCAGCGCGTTGGAGCGTGTCACTGTATGTTAGGAAATTTGAGGTGTTTGCGGTCAACACTGACACAAGGAAACCACCAACTCACACGTGGTTTATCAATAATGTTGATAGATAAATGCTCACGGTAGGTAATATCACGTAATATTATCCTTACCAATAATATTTTAATTATACCAATTATACCGGGAATTAACAAGAACATGGCGTAGATATTTGTACAGGTATTTTTTATTAAAAGTTACTCAGGAATCTGTATAAATAAAAATAAATTGCCGTACGTTTGTCTGACTAAAACTCGACAGTGACTAGACCGATTTGGTTAATTTTGTTCTTAAAATATTCGAACAACCTCAGAAAAAGTTTATATCATCATCAACTGAGCCTTTTCCAACCCAGTTGGAGTCTTGGAACTGCCAAGCGGCTGAACTTAAATAGTTTCCGTGAAACGTCTGCCATCTGACCTCCACAACCCAATGGTGATATCGAAGATATGTACTGACGACCGACGCTTTTTGCCGCTTTTTGCCGAAGATGTTCGTACGGTAACCGGGATCGATAGCTTATCGTACTCTCTGAGGCATGTACGCGTAGTGTTTAAGGAAGGTCGAGAGGGAGAGGGAGCGTGCCCTCCCCGCTGAGTTCCGCAGTCAGCGGCCAGGGCGACGCAGACTCATCTACGCCCAGGACCATCGACCTTTATGATCGGGGCCGACAGAAGCTGAAGCAGGCTAGAACAGTCACGATTTTCATTTCGACCAAACCCCCGAAGAGGCCACACAGGTGGCTAAAGGCCGCCGGGCATGGACATGGGAGCGGCCGCGCTCTCGCGGAGTTTAAAAAAGAAGTGTTTAAGGAAATGACCCCCTATCGGCAAGGGTGTAGCCAGGATTCCATTACAGGGGTGGGGGGGGGAGGCAGACCTAATCCTAAAATAAATCGGGGGAGGGGTCACCCCCCCCCCTAAAGGGGTAAAACCTGGAGTCCCCCCCCTTAAAAATATTAAAGATGATGTCAAGACCTTTTTCTTTTTTAAATCCGCGGCCCTAGGCGGCAGCCGCACTACGTCCAATGCCGAGCGCCTTTGGTACGCACTAAGAGAATTTCCAGTGGCGCCCGGCGGACCATGGCCACCTGTGTGGCCCCTGCGTGGTGGTCGGGTTTTACCCCGCATCCTTGGGGTCGGGTTTTATCCCGCACCGGTGAGTGCACAACGCAACGGGCGGTGGCTGGAGAACATAAGACACTTTGAGACTTATCTCCTCTGACCACTTAAACGTGGGACCTCCTCCCACTCACGTTTAAGCTGATGGGTTTGAGAGTAGTACTACAGTTACTGTGATCCTCAAGCCAAGACTGGTTCTGATACCTTCGCGCGGTGCCGCCTGTTATTGGTCTGGTTCCATCTGAAACAGATATAACTGAACTCGCCCAGTCGCAACCCTACCTTATCCAAACCCAACCCTTTTACCCTTTAAGTTCACCAGTCGCGTCTCCAGGCTTGCGACTCGTCGCCGGACTGGGCGTGTCGGGAACTACAGCACATGCTTGTAACCTGCAGTTGAACCACTCCTAAATACCCACAGGTCACCAGTCGCGTCTTCAGGCTAACGTTCTCGTTGGACTGGGCGTGTCGGGGCCAACCTCCCTCTCCACTTCCGATCTTCCCCCACTTAACCATTCCAACAACATATTTTAACCTATCTAATCGCACCCACACTCCAAAACCCCAACCACATCCTGTGTTCCTCCCCACCTCCTGAAACGTCTTCAGGCTAAACGAACTTCGTTTGGACTGGGCGTGACAGGAGTCTCGATTCCCCACCCCTGCAACAATGCAAGTATTCCAAATCATAACTTATCCCATCCTACCCCAATACCGGCTCACTCTTTTTCCCCAACCGTCATCCACGCCTACAGGCTAGCGATTACATCGCTGGACTGGACGTGTATGGTGCTCGTGCATCCAAACACAACACCCTCTTATGCCTCCTAATCACCCCCCTCTCCCCCCCTTTTTTCTCTTCCTCTCCCTTTTCCTTGTTCCCACTACAGCTGTAGGAGACAATCACGTCTAAAGGGGAGGAGAGCGTTAGCCTGGGAAGTGGGGCAGGAGACTCTCAACCTTCCCTTCGGACGGACAACGGCAGGCCATGGCTATCTGGAGTTCATTCCACAGAGGTCATTGCCTGCCGGTCTGCCTACGCAACGGTTGCACTGGTAGCACGGGGACACTACCAGTGATCTATCTCTGTCCTCCTGCGCTAGGGCCTGCGCAGTTGATCGCCGTACGCGGGGATGAAGGAGTCCTGGGGAGTTGAGGCGGGGTGGGTCCCGTCAATACGCTCCCTTTGGTCCTAAGTTCAAGCAAAACGGTAGACTCCATCTAGAGCCAAGACGGAGTAAACGGTCAAGTTTCCCGTCAGAGGGAAGCTGGCGAGATTCGTAGGGATGTGGGGGAGGGTCATGCTGAAGGCTCGCGGGATGTGATCAGACCGGAGGGGGTGTTACCCTTACGCCTTGCCTCCGGCCACTGACCAAGAGCCGGATGTCGCGCCCATAACCCCTCCCTGCGATTCTATATCCTTTTGGTAATCCTAACACGCATAGCGTGTTCCCATGTTGCGGGCTCCAAGGAGGGTGGGAAGCCAAAAGGACGAATAAAAAGATACATACGACATGGATAAAGGGATCATAAATTCTACACAAACCAATTCAGGGGAGGGGGCTAAAACCCCCTCCTCCACTCAGCGGACTGGAACTACCGCCTCGGCGGCTACTCCAGGCCACTCTCTACCAGCGGCAGCGGTCAACCGACCAGCAGCACGCTCCACCTCGACCAGGGAAGGGCCTAGACACCCATACTCCCGCAGGTCCGAAAACGCAGCCTCGGCGGCGTTTCACAAATAGCGTTACACGCCACAACCAAGACCCTACGAGGTGAGGGAGCGCCCTCACCTTGTCAATACTTTCGCCAACTCCTGGGACGCCAAAATTTCATGGCCCAGAAGACCAGTAGAGCAGATGGCACATCCTGACCTTGGCGCAGCCCCAACTCGCCAGTATGACTCGGCGACTGGGGGTAGCGTCAAGTCCAGGAGCCGTAAAATCAGCTCAAAGCGTAGGCATCGTGCCAGGCAACGTGGCCTGGAATCCGCCCCACTCGTGCAGGGGACGTCGGGGGGTGTTCGGACTGAGGGCGAAATCCCTCGGCCTGACCACTTCGACGACGGTGCCCCCATGGATGGAGTGGAACAAACATCAACATCTCCCGTGCCGGGGACGTCGCAGGGAGTTCAAGCCGAGGGCAACAACTCTCGGCCTGCCCACCTCAGCGGCGGTGCCCCCACGTTTTACAAGAATCGAAATAAATTCACACGCGTATCTCCCGTGCCGGGGACGTCAAGGTGTGATCAGACCAAGGGCAAAGACCCTTTGCCTGCTCACACATGTGACGGTGCCCCATGGGAGGCACGAAATTTAATAGGAGACAGGACCCCCTTAAGGGATCCGGTCCCATTCTTTACAAAGGTGCCCCTCACCCAAGGAAGGAGGAGAATGGTGGAGGGACACCATCCAAACGTACCCGACACGAGGTATCTTTAATACCTTGTGACGCAGATAAACGGGCCAGGGTGGATGATCCAGACCCTGGCCAAATCACATACGCAACGGTCACCAAGAAACCCATATGTATGGCTCTAGCCACAGAAGGGCGGTGTCCGATGACGCAACAGACCGCGGATGCGGCTACCCTCTTATTGCAGCAGCAATTCATCGAGGGAGCACTCCGACGGAAACCGGGCGAGGAAGGCCCAGCCTTCACGGGGAGGCCGACCTTTTATGACGGCACCATGAGGGTGTGGTGCGGGAACCAGGCTGCAGTAGCCTGGCTTAAGTCGAACGTCGAAGGTCGGACTCTTGACACCGGCGAAAAGTTGATCGTGACGAGTCCGAGCGAGATGCCCAGACGGGTCAGATGCTGCCTCCTGGTTCCTGACCCACTAGGCGGTTATAGAACCGCCGGTATAGTGGGTGCCATTCTCGCCTGGCAAAACCCGTGGGCTCTGGTGGACACCTGGATAGTCCATCGCGCACAAAGACGAGAGGATGGTTGGTATATGATAGCCTACATTTCGGAGACTCTCATACCAATCATCATGGCGCACGGTCGCTGCCTGACCGCAGGCGCCGGAAGTGTATACGTCCGGTTCCTGGGGCCAGGTGGCAAATACTATGACAAGCCCTGGAAAAGGGGCACTGTCAAGGAGACAGCGGTGGGCGTTTCGGGTCAAACCACGGTGCCCACACAACTTACTCCAACCACTACAGCCGAGCCTACCTCGGCTTCTACACCTAAGGTTGGAGATACCATCGACGTCAGCATGGGATCTCATCTCGTACATTCAAAAGTAAATGAGGGGGAGGACTTGTCCGACCACTCAGAGGATGAGATCACATCGCTGCTCGCGGAACTAGAGACAGGAGTAGAGGAAATAGCCTCCGATGGCTGCTGTCCCTCTGACTCCACTTAAAATCCTTCAAATAAACCTCCAGCACAGCATGTCGGCAACGGCGACATTGCGCAAATGGCTGGAGATGAATACCACTGCCGTTGTCCTGATCCAGGAACCGTGGATCAGAGGAGGTCGCGTGCACGGACTCTTCAATCTAGGAGGTAAGCTATACGTGTCGGGCCCCCAAGACAACGGTCCGCGTACCTGCATTTATGTCACTAGAGACGTAAGTGCGCACCCACTTACTGAGTTCTGTTCCAGAGACCTGTACGCCGTACGGATCTCTACAACTCAAAACGACACCGTGCCAGAACTTGTCATCGCTTTTGCTTACATGCCGGATGGGGAAGACCTACCGGCCCACAACCTAACGCAGCTTATCGGCCACTGCGATAGGACAGGCACGGAACTAATACTAGCGGCCGACACAAATGCACACCACACCCTGTGCAATGACAGAGGTAATGATTTAGTTAATTACTTATTCAGCACCAACCTTAACATCCTAAATATAGGATCAGAACCCACCTTCGTAACAAGAAGATGCCAAACCATCATAGACCTGACCCTGTCCACAGACAGGGTAAAAGAACTCGTCACTAACTGGCATGTCTCGAAGGAAGCATCTTGTTCCGATCATCGGTGGATAAGATGTGATTTACAGATAAGTATACCCCTGCCCCCTCCGGGCAGAAACCCGCGGAAAACCAACATAGGTAAATACGCAAGCTCATTACAGACGAGGTTGGATGCACAAACTTTGTCGGCGTCCATAACCAGCACACAACAAATTGAATCACAGGTGAGTGCTATATCGGATATAATCACTAATAGCTATGAATTAGCGTGCCCTCTGCACACCCCGAGAGTAGGTCCACCTGAAAACAAACAGAAATGGTGGGGACCCGAATTGAAGCGACTGCGGAAGACTGTTAGAAGACGCTTCAATAGGGCTATGAACACCAGATCAGAAGAAGACTGGGACTCCTATAAGGAGGCCAAATCCAAATACAAAAAACGAATCCGTTTTAGATCTACTGAATCGTGGAGAAACTTCACGAGTAACATAAACTCCGTTGACCAGGCTAACCGTGTAAGGAAGGTCTTGGCCTCCCAACCACATCACGGTATAGGAAGCCTCCTTAAGCCTGACGGAAGCTACACCAACTCACCCAAGGAAGCGCAACAAGTCTTAATGAGTGCCCACTTCCCAAACTGCAGATACCAGCAAACCGTGGAGGTGAGCGAGGACCTGACAGCGCCTACGGATGAGTGCTGTCTATACGCCCATACAGTAATTACGCCAGATAGATTATCATGGGCCATAAACACCTTTAAACCATTCAAGTCGGCAGGCCCGGATGGCATCTTCCCGGCCCTGCTGCAATGGGGGGGTTTAAAATTATTTACACCACTCTTACAAATCATGAGGGCGTGTCTGGCCTACAGATACATTCCGAAGAACTGGAGGAAGGTGAGGGTTATCTTCATACCCAAACCAGGTAAGAGTGACTACACCAATCCAAAATCATTTAGACCAATCAGCCTCACCTCGTTCCTCACAAAAACACTTGAAAGACTGTGTGAGAGGACTCTAAGAGAAGACGTGCTGATCAACACCCCACTACACTTTAACCAGCACGCCTACACTGCTGGTAAATCAACAGAATCCGCTCTCCACCAGGTAGTAAGCCGAGCGGAGGAAGCGATACATAACAAGGGTATTTGCCTAGGCACCTTCATAGATATTGAGGGCGCTTTTGACAAAACCAACTTCAACAGCATCACCTCGGCTTTAGAGCATCACGGTGCAAACCCAGTGCTCACGGGGTGGATCAAAAACATGCTCAGTAATAGGGTCATAATACTAGATAATGAAGCAGAAGTGGTAGAGGTGGCCAGGGGATGTTCCCAAGGAGGTGTCCTATCTCCACTCCTGTGGAATCTAGTCATCAACAGTCTCATTACTACTCTAAACAAAAAACACCTTTTTACGGTCGGCTACGCTGACGACATTACCATACTAATCACTGGCAAAGAAGCCAACATTGTCTGTGACCTCACTCAGATAGCACTCCGCACCGTCGAAAACTGGTGCAATCAATACGACCTCACCGTAAACCCAGGAAAAACGGAAATGGTTATGTTCACTAATAAGCGAGTGCTGGGCAACTATAGGGTGCCCAAACTTTTTGGGACAAGTCTTACACTGTCTAAAGAAGTCAAATATCTAGGAGTAACCCTGGATAATAAACTAACCTGGAGTAAACATGTAGACGACAAAATTAACAAAGCTAGCATCACCTTCTGGCATTGTCGAAAGATGATAGGCAAGTCCTGGGGTCTTTCGCCAAAGGTGACGATATGGCTATACAACATGGTCATTCGGCCCATGTTATGCTACGGTGCACTAGTTTGGTGGCCTAGATGCCAACTTACAACCTGCACACAAAAACTGCAAAAGTTCCAAAGACTGGCCTGTACGGCCATCACGGGAGCTATGAAAACGACACCTACTGCTGCAATGGAGGCCATGCTAAGCATCCCCCCGCTTCATCTCTACATCACACAAGAAGCCGCGGCATCCGCTTTAAGGTTGAAGTCACTCCATCTATGGAGAGACACAAACATAAAACACACTACTATACTAGCCGCAATCTTTAACGACTTACCAATACTAATGGCAGGGTCGGACAGGATTCCGAAAACATTTATCTTCGACAAAAAATCCAAGATCCAGTTACATGAGGACGACAACGTCGAAGGCCTCAACATCCATGAATTCAGAGTCTTCACTGACGGATCCAAAACTCCATCTGGAACAGGCAGCGGTGTATTTTCCGAAGACCTCCAGATCAGAATAGCAACTCCACTAGGATCCTACAACACGGTATTTCAAGCTGAAAGCCATGCGATTCTAGAAGCCGCCACGGCAATAGCTGCCAGAGAGGTAAGGTACTCCAGTATCAGAATTCTCTCAGACAGCAAGTCGGTGCTACAAGCCCTTGACAGCAATACTGTTAGTTCGGGCCTTATCTACAACTGTCATCAGCGCTTGGCTGAGATAAGTAAGTACAACCACGTCACATTACAGTGGATCAAAGGACACAGCGGCTCTAGAGGTAATGACGCAGCGGACGAGCTTGCCAGAAGGGGCTCGAGCCAAACGTCCATTGGACCAGAGCCAATCCTACCAATTTCGGTAGGTACTATACGAACACTTCTGGCACACAAAACTTACACACAACACAACACACTGTGGACAGGTCTGTCGGACTGTCGGCAGGCGAGGGAGGCTCTGCCTGTACTCAATCGTCGGCTAGCTGGCAGACTTGTGACGTTGAAAAAATCCCATCTCCGTCTATTCACAAGTGTCATTACGGGGCACTGCCTCCTAAACAAACACCTACACACTATCGGTGTTACAGCCCTTTGCAGGGCTTGTATGGCTGAGGACGAGACGGTCAGTCATCTAATCCTGCGCTGTGAGGAAGTCCATAACTACAGGGCAAGGCATCTCGGGTCTCCAGGATCAATCCCTGAAGCTCTGCGCAACGTGCGGGGCCTGCTGGCGTTCCTGGAGGAGATCGGTTGGCTCGAGTGAGAGAGTCCCACCCACACGCAAAACCCGCGCACTAGACGTGGACTTGCGGAGATCAGCCCGTGACTACAAGTACAAGTACAAGTACAAGTGCACAACGCACTACACATCTTGACGAGCTGACCCGAGCCAGCTAGGGGAAGTTATGGCCCTCTCGGATAAATATGCTCCGACAATACGACCGAGGTAGAGAGGCACTCCGTGGTAGATCAGTGCCTCTCTAACGCAGCTTCAGGGTAAGGTGTTAAAGGCGTTGGCGATGTCAAGAGACACCACCAACAGCACCCCGCCCCTGCTTCTGGTCTTTGAGCAACATGATCGGCCGGTAGCCGGACGGTCAGTCCGCTGGCCTGGAGAATCTGGGTCAGTGGGAGCGCCTTCGGTCGGAATTTACCTCTGACCTCAAGGAACGGGCGCCCCCATGGGTTCAGTGGCGCTCCAGGGTCTCCAGGAGCTGCCCCCCCCTGCCTGTACCTGGCTACGCCCATGCCTATCGGTATACAGACCAGGGGCTAGTGACGCTTAATCTTTGCAAAGCTTTCGGTTACCACTCCACTGATCCACGAAGTCCTCAAGTTTACCCCTATATAAGAAAAACCTTTTTATAATATTTGTAACATCGTAATTTCATTGCACTCACAAAACGTAAACAAACATTTGTAATGATATTATGAACGTCATTAGTGTCAGTTGATGTATAGATGTCAACTCGACAAACGTCAAGTCTTGACTATTATTCATTTACCATACGGTGTTATACAAATTGTATAGCGCACTCTAGAGGATTAAGTGGGAACTGGGCAGAGTAATATCTAGCCATGTCATAATATTTCCTTAAAAAGATGTGTCAATGACATTGCTTTTTATCTATAGAGGTGTTTCCGGCTGACGATAAGTTTTGCTTGTAGAAAAGTGGTTAGAACTAGTTTTTGCAGTAAAGGAAGAATCTAGAAACACCTCGGAGTTGATAAAAAGCCGGCGCGAGCTGTCGTGGGTCTCTTTCCACTGCTGGATACTTTAGTGAAAATATCTCTAGATCACTAAATCTGTCTGATACTTAACCTACAAGTCTGGAAGAAGTTATTTTACTGGGAATAATATAAATTGAGTCGAAGCAATTGTCGATACTTTTCAAGCGTCCTATCGAACGTGATCTCAAGAGGCTGGGAGTGTTCCCTCCCATTCGACTTGGACAACGTGGAAGCATTTTTCTGTTTTAGGCATTCCAAAGGGCGTTTCTTGATAGTGTTACTGATGTCCGGTGTTTTGGTGCAGAATTGCAAGGGTAGTCGACGTTTCTGGAGCAGTACCGAAATAGCCTAATCATTCTACGGCAAGGATACGCGAGGTCGTCTTGGGCTCACAGGACCACAGCACGTGCGCCCCCTGACAATCCCAGCTGACCGCGTGAACCATAACAATAAAGTTAAGTATTTTGCTCACCATCTAATCCTGTGTTCTTCATCCATAATTCTGTCTACTCCAGTTTCAAGAACTAGCGTCATAAGATAAGGTCAAGTTTAAAATAATTACTGTACCTGTAATTTATGATTTAAGAAGTAAGCTAGCAGCTACATACCTACCCTTTTTGTGTTAACTTTACAACCAAATTCAATATATATTGTTCAATATTGTAAGCTTATAAAATTATACTCTCTGTGAACCCTCTAACTGTTGTGCCTTATTGAATTCTCCAATCATCACACACACCGTTCATATGTGAACTGGCGCCCTGGGATACCATCCAATTGTCTCGTGAGCCTCCGCTGAACCGCCGGTGGGTAAGGTTGACTTCACCTGCTACAAGTGGCGCCCAACGTGGGGCTTTTCTCCATTTTGTGTGTGTGATGGTCAGGGTTTCAATAGGGTACACGGTCTGAAACTCTCCAGGACCTTAATTGGCTGTACCAAGCGGCAGGTACGTAAGCAAGGTTGTCTCCCATTTCCACTTCGTGGTACAACCAAATCAAAATTTATTTTCAAAATTAAAATTGCTGCTAAATTTATTAAATTCATTCGGCCCCTTTTTTTCGGATTAGTTTTAAGTCTGTTTGCCTGCTAACTATCTTAGTAGGCAAACCTTTTTTCTTTTTTTTCTTTTTCTTTTGAGGGTGAAATCAAAAAAAAAAAAAAAAAAAAAAGAAAAAAAACATATTTTTCTAATAAATAAATTTTATCTACTCAATAGTGGGTAGAATTTTTCTCTCCAAGGGCGTGACCCATAATATTTTTTGATTTCTAAGATGAGGATAAAACCTCAAAGTTTTTTATTGTAACTTAACTTTCTTTAACTATTGCAACCGAGCAAAGTGATAAAGAAATACTTTATCAACTACTCATTAACTTTAATGTAAAACAATACTTTCTGCTCTTTATCACTAATATAGTGTTAAATCTAGTGATTTAAACTAGTAGAGAAGGTAGGCAGTTGTATTAATACCACCTAATTCTAACTATTAATATTTTTGAATTCTCTTTGTACCTCCACTTCGGAGAACTTAAATTTAATTTTTGCCTGTTATACTTAGATCCTTTTAAGATGTCATACATCCACAAATATATATCTTGCCTGAGAAAGGATGAACTGTTTTATGAACTCGAAATTCTTGGGGTTTCAGTTGACTCTTCTTCAACGGTCACTTCACTGCGAAGTCAGCTGAGGACGGTCTTCAGATTATCTCGACGTGGCAGTTTGAAGGCTATGCCCATCGGGACACCGAGTCCTGACATCGAGCTGCAGTCTTGTGAGCCCAAGGTAGAAGAATTGGAGGCACTTATCGCATCGGGTGAGGTCGGTAGAGATAGGAATGTTCGTTCGAGGTCCGCTCTTAGGGCTAATTATTTGATAGATCGCTTAGCTCGCTGTGGTATAGATTGTGAGTCACTAAATGATATCAGAGGTAGGCTCATCAAGATTCTCGCTACTGTTGAGCCAGGGGGCGAATCAAAAAATTCAGATAGCGACACAGAACAACAATTCGATGATAGGATCCCTACCGTGCGTTTGAGGAGTGACCGCTCGATACGTAGTAGCTTGCCAGAAATCCCTACTGCTCGGGAGACCGTAGTTTACAAGGATCGTCCGATCAATTTAAATACTTTTAATTTAAAATATGATGGTTCGACCTGTGTACGCGTATTTCTAGAAAGATTAGAAGAGCTTAGACAGGCACGTGAAGTCAAGGAGTCGAAGATATTGGCTGCCTTCTCTGATTTGCTGGACGGTGCTGCCCTAGCGTGGTACCGGACTAATAGGGACACCATCAGTTCATATCAACAGCTTATCACTGATTTGAAGCTAAACTTTGACACGCCTGATTACGATTACAGGTTGCGTGATGAAATTAGGCGTCGTACACAAGCCCGAACCGAGACATTGGCAAATTACATTTCGACCATGTCCGCCATGTTCTCAAGACTTTCTTTCTCTATGACTAATAAGGAACAATTAGATATTTTGATGCATAACATATGACCAGACTACATGAAGGAACTTGCCTTACATGAAGTCGACAGTGTCGAACAATTAAAATCGTTAGGAAAACGCTTGGAGTTGGCACGTGTCAGAGCCGAAAGTTTTAGGGAGCCCGAGCTCAACACGTTCACCATCTCATCAGATTTAAACAAACTTCAGAATAAAAACATAGTTAAACCTGGAAAACAGGTTTCTCTAGTAGAAAGTAGTCCTTCATCTAATGAATCTGTTTCAGTTGTTGAGAATAGACCCTCAACGACTAGTAGAAGGTGCCTACGGTGTGGAGACTCTAACCACAGTGCATACTCCTGCGAGCGCTCTAGGGAAATATTGTGCTTTAGGTGTGGTATGAAAGGTGTAAAAAGGCCTGATTGCCCTAAGTGCAATACGCCTCTGGAGCCAAAAAACTAGCTTGCAAGAGTCTTGCACCTATCGTGGTAGAAATCGGGACCCTAACCGGTTCTTCTCACTGCGAGGCTCTTTTTGAACAAAAGGAAGACGATATTCGACCCTATCTCGAGGTGAGAATACTCAACTTAAATGTATTAGGTCTCTTAGATTCTGGTGCGTCATGCTCTATATTAGGGAATGACTCACACCGCATATTTTTGGATCTTGGCTTTAAAGTAGAAAGCTTTAGCCCGGATCGCTGCTGCATTATAAAGACTGCTGACAGCACTAAACTTAAGTGCTTAGGCTATGTCTCTTTACCTGTCTTATATAATTCCACTATTAAAGTAATTAAATTTTATGTCGTCCCAGATATTACTACTTCAATGGTATTTGGGATAGACTTTTGGCATCATTTTGAGTTGGCTAATAAGCTGTTTGCACACACTTTTCCCTCTGAGAGGTTTAATTCGAGTAACCCCATAGAGACATTGTCACTTAACAATGGACTCGAGGAGTATGACAACTTGAATAAAGCCCAAAAAGTGGTAATAGACCGCATTGTCGAGAAATTTGATTCTATTAACACCGATAGAGTAGGGTTAGGCAGAACGACCTTAGTAAATCATACCATAGATACCGGCGATCATAAACCAATTAAACAAAGATATTATCCGTTGTCTCCCATCAAACAACAGGCTCTAGAGAAGGAGTTGGATAGGATGCTAGATTTAGGTGTAGTATCCCCATCTCAATCCCCTTGGAACTCTCCAGTTGTGATGGTAGAGAAGGCCAACGGTGAACTAAGGCTGTGTTTAGATTGTAGGAAACGTAACTCTATTTCTAAGGCAGATGCGTACCCTCTGCCTTACATAAATCAGATTTTAGATCATCTTAATAATGCCAAATATTTAACTTCCATAGACTTAAGTGCTGCGTATTGGCAGATACCTTATGACTCTCCTCTCTCTGCTGAGAAGACTGCCTTCACGGTACCGCGAAGGGGGCTATTTCATTTTAACTCCATGAGTTTTGGTCTTGTAGGGGCAAGCGCAACCATGCAACGGCTGATGGACAAGCTATTTGGCCCAGAATTCGACAATAAGGTATTTTGCTTCCAGGATGACATAGTTTGTATATCTAGTGCCTTTGAAGAGCATGTAGAACTCTTAGACAGAGTCTATCAGCGCTTAAAGGACGCTGGTTTGACAATCAACATGAAAAAATCTCATTTCTGTCGAAGCGAGCTGAAGTATCTTGGCTACTATGTCGATAAGCATGGCCTGAGAACAGACCCCGGTAAGGTTGATGTGATCCTCAACTATCCTACCCCGACTAACCCCAAAGAGGTGAAGCGATTCCTGGGTATGGCAGGTTGGTACAGGAGATTCATAAATAACTTTTCTAAAACTAGCAAGCCACTTTGCAAACTGACATCGAAGAAGGTAGAGTTCTTGTGGACGTCTGAGGCTGAGGAAGCTTTTAACCTCCTTAAGTCGGCGTTAGTTTCTGCTCCTATACTCAAAATGCCTGTGTACACCCTTCCTTTCCGAATACTCAGTGATGCCTCTGCGTACTCTGTAGCTGCGGTGTTAACACAAAGCCATGATGGTGTGGAACACCCTGTTGCGTATTGCAGTCGCACACTGAACCGGAATGAAATAAACTATAGTACTACTGAGCGGGAACTGTTAGCTGTGATTTTCGCCTTAGAACAGTTTCGGCAGTACGTGGAAGGTCAAACATGTACTGTAGTGACTGATCATGCCTCCCTTTTATGGTTTAATAAACTTAAGAACCCCACAGGTCGTTTGGCTCGTTGGAGCATGATACTGAGCCAATTCAATTTTGATATAGAGCACCGTAAAGGCAAGGACCATATTGTCCCAGATGCTTTATCTCGTATTAAGATTGATTTGGTGGACTGTACTATGACTAAAGATCCTTGGTACTTACATATTAAAAATAGGGTCACTAATAATCCTAAGCACTACCCTAATTTTAGCATTAGGGATAATCTCTTATATAGGTTCACTAAAAATAAATATGATCTTAAGACAGATTTCGAATGGAAACTGGTAGTTCCACAAGAAGATAGGCTGGAGTTATTAAAAAAAACACCACGATGAGACTGTAAGTGCTCATCTAGGTGTGTGGAAAACCCATAAACGTTTGTCACTTAGTTACTATTGGCCTCAGATGTATGAGAGCGTGAAAAAATATGTAGGGAGTTGTGAAGTGTGCAAACTATATAAACCTGTTAATACATCTCGGCCAGGTCTTATGGGTAATCCTAAACTTGTCTCCAAGCCGTTTGAAGCCATCTCTTGTGATTTGCTGGGACCATTTCCAGTCTCCAGAAACAGAAACGTACATTTAATTGTTGTGTCTGACTACTTTAGCAAGTATGTTATGTTGTGTCCTATAAGGCTAGCAACAGGTGCAACAGTAGCCAGGTTCATAGAAAGGAATGTGTTTCTGGTTCATGGAGTGTGTAAAACTATTTATATGGATAATGGGCCTCAGTATGTTAGTAAACAGTTTAAAGATCTTTTAACTAAATATAACGTACCTAATATTTATTATAATCCTAGGTATCATCCCCAGACGAATCAAGCTGAACGTGCGATAAGGAACGTAGTTCAATCTATCTCATGTTATGTGAGATCTGAACACAGGAGATGGGATGAGAATTTGGTGGATTTGCAATGTGCGCTTAACACAGCTGTTAGTGAAGCTACCGGGTTTTCACCTTATTTCCTGGTTCATGGTAGGGAGTTTGTAGGGGATGGTGTTATTTATAGGCAATCTGAAATCCCATGTCATCCTAATTCAGTGGCTGTTAATAACCCTCTATCGTATGGAAAAAAGCTTCAAGAATTAGAGATCATTTATACTAAGGTGAGAAGGCATCTAGACACTGCTCACCGGCGGAATGTAAAATATTACAACTTTAGAAAAAGACATGTGGAATTGAAGGTGGGACAGATTGTGTATAAACGCACGCATTACTTATCAAATAAAGCTAAAAATTTCACTTCTAAGCTGGCACCAAAATTTATGAAATGCGTGGTGTCAGCTAAACGTTCTTCGCTCGTGTATAGCTTGTCGGACCTGAGTGGTAAAGCATTGGGAGACTACCATATTAAAGATATTTTAAAATATAGCGAAGACGTTCAACCGGGCATATCGCCGTCACCCGACGTATGAGACATTTTGGGTTACGAGAGGTTATCTACGAGGGAGTCTTTTATTTTTATTTTTCTTCCTACTTAAAATAAGAGGTCCTTACCAGTATGTTTTTGCGTTAGGTAAGAGGCACGTAGGCAGGTAAAGTGTAAGGAATATTAGGTTATAGATATACTTTTCTCTTGGAACTTCACCTATATTTTGGTGAAAGTTCATCAATTGTATTTCTCTTCTTAGGGATGTAGGTAGGCCGCCGTATCCAGCGTTCCTTCCTCAAAGCCGTGCGTGTTTTAAAAATTTCTCTAGGTAGATAGGAAAATGTAGTTTTTGTGGTTACATCTTTATTTCA
This sequence comes from Nudaria mundana, assembly GCA_963556515.1. Classification (NCBI taxonomy): domain Eukaryota; kingdom Metazoa; phylum Arthropoda; class Insecta; order Lepidoptera; family Erebidae; genus Nudaria; species Nudaria mundana. The sequence continues at coordinate 17,810,642 of OY748307.1, read as the reverse complement.
TAGTAGGACAATGTCGTACTACAATTCTACTCCTGTTGATGTAGTGTAGGTATTGGCATTTGTTTTCTTGTTAGGTTTGATCTCATGTCCATGAATACCTTGATATCATGGACATGATACAAATCGTTTATTTAGGCTAACGTTTGGATAGGATTAAGCTCTTTGACTTTAGTCACTCACTGTGTTTCGTTCTGAATTTCCTTGTGATGGTTATACTTCCCCACAGGAAATCCTCTTAAGGGGAGGGGTGGTGTAACATCGTAATTTCATTGCACTCACAAAACGTAAACAAACATTTGTAATGATATTATGAACGTCATTAGTGTCAGTTGATGTATAGATGTCAACTCGACAAACGTCAAGTCTTGACTATTATTCATTTACCATACGGTGTTATACAAATTGTATAGCGCACTCTAGAGGATTAAGTGGGAACTGGGCAGAGTAATATCTAGCCATGTCATAATATTTCCTTAAAAAGATGTGTCAATGACATTGCTTTTTATCTATAGAGGTGTTTCCGGCTGACGATAAGTTTTGCTTGTAGAAAAGTGGTTAGAACTAGTTTTTGCAGTAAAGGAAGAATCTAGAAACACCTCGGAGTTGATAAAAAGCCGGCGCGAGCTGTCGTGGGTCTCTTTCCACTGCTGGATACTTTAGTGAAAATATCTCTAGATCACTAAATCTGTCTGATACTTAACCTACAAGTCTGGAAGAAGTTATTTTACTGGGAATAATATAAATTGAGTCGAAGCAATTGTCGATACTTTTCAAGCGTCCTATCGAACGTGATCTCAAGAGGCTGGGAGTGTTCCCTCCCATTCGACTTGGACAACGTGGAAGCATTTTTCTGTTTTAGGCATTCCAAAGGGCGTTTCTTGATAGTGTTACTGATGTCCGGTGTTTTGGTGCAGAATTGCAAGGGTAGTCGACGTTTCTGGAGCAGTACCGAAATAGCCTAATCATTCTACGGCAAGGATACGCGAGGTCGTCTTGGGCTCACAGGACCACAGCACGTGCGCCCCCTGACAATCCCAGCTGACCGCGTGAACCATAACAATAAAGTTAAGTATTTTGCTCACCATCTAATCCTGTGTTCTTCATCCATAATTCTGTCTACTCCAGTTTCAAGAACTAGCGTCATAAGATAAGGTCAAGTTTAAAATAATTACTGTACCTGTAATTTATGATTTAAGAAGTAAGCTAGCAGCTACATACCTACCCTTTTTGTGTTAACTTTACAACCAAATTCAATATATATTGTTCAATATTGTAAGCTTATAAAATTATACTCTCTGTGAACCCTCTAACTGTTGTGCCTTATTGAATTCTCCAATCATCACACACACCGTTCATATGTGAACTGGCGCCCTGGGATACCATCCAATTGTCTCGTGAGCCTCCGCTGAACCGCCGGTGGGTAAGGTTGACTTCACCTGCTACATATTTAGATAACTGATGACTTCACTTCGCTGTATAATCATGTTTCTGTAATGTGACACAGACAAAGGGACAGTTGTACACAAAAACAAAAAGCGGTCGCAGTCATCCCGCGTGTCTGCTTTTAAAGGAAACACGATTATATTTCATTTAACACCATACGATAGAAAATACAGTAGTCTCAACTATGTTTCATTCATAAACTGAAGGTCGACGCACGCACGTTCGCGCGCGCTTGGTCGGTGAGTTCCTGGACACGATGAAGATGGAATGGGTATTTGCCTTTGTTGTGAATGACACTCCACGGGAAGAACTGCGATACATTAAAGTTAAACCGTAGCGCGGCGTCATTGGTACTTGCGGCGGGATTATCCTTAAAGAACTCCAGTATCCTTTCTTGTTCCCGTACTGAGTGCCTCGGTGGACGACCACTATCACTGAACCTGGGCTGGAACTGTCCGTAATCGCGTAATCGCTGTGTGGCAGATAACATCGTTGCCCGGCTCGGTGTAGGTAGATTTTGAAACCTTACTGCATATTGGCATCAGGCTTCCGTCACATTATCATCACTCCAAGCAAGCATCTAGCGAGCGAAATAGGTCAAGATCAAAGGCGCTAGCGCCGCGCCCGCCGCCCCGCGTCCCGTCTCTATCCGTGCATTGCATGAATTGATGATACGAGTTTGTTTACCTAATTTTTACGGTGCGCGTAAACTGCGGCGTAGAGTTAATAACTGTCAGACGCGAAACTAAATTAATATTTATTTTAGTATGAAAGTAAAATTTAACGAATTATAAAAAGTCGTAGAACATACGTTGTTACTTATGATGTCAGCAATCTACCCCTGCGAGGATGCTAGTTAATTACAAATAACCCTGTACATATATTATATAAGTACATTATATATGTGCCTGGGGTTAGCCTTCCGAGAGCGTACCCATACGTCTGTCTGGCAATGGATGTAAGGGCGGCGACTTTACAAAAAAACCTCTGTTACCTCAGAGGTCCTAGGTTCGATCTCATCAGTTACTGTTTTTTTTTTGCTGAATGCAAATAAGTTTAACTTGAAAGCCAGTACATGTATTAATGATAACTCTTTGATTGTTAACGTATGATGTATGAGCCTAAATGTATATTACTTCTACAACATTCCAATTAGACACAAGGGCGTTGAAATCTTAAAACTCTTACGGACTTAATTACCTACTTGGTAAACTTTCTAAGTAACTGTAAATTTGTAACAATTACTTTTGTTAAACTTCTGCAAGTAATCTACAATGTGGTACTCAGTGGGTAGGTACTAGCAACGAGTTGGTAGCTCTGTGTCGCCCACTCGAAGGACCTTACTCAAACAAAAGCCTTGTTAGATAATTTTATTTCGTTTGACTTCGCTCGACGCGGAAGAAATAGTTTTGTAATGTTATTTTCTTGTACGTTTTAGTCTTGCAAGTAGGTAAGGGAAGGGTCTCTACTAGATACCTTTTACGTGCGGGTTTAATATAAAAGGAATATGTAAGGACACAAGCTAGTTTCATAGTAAGCTGAGCCTGTGCTATGAGAACTTAGAAACATCACACAAATACGAGTAGGTACGTTACATAACTACAATTGGAATGACTGTTTGTGATTTCCATCTAAGTAAATTGAATTCTGAAAAACTGCTTTTCACTTAATGCTTATGAAAAATACGATATCTACTTACACGTTTAGTACTTACACCGACTGCTTCCGTGGCGTGGTCGATAGTGCATCGGCTTTCGACTCCGGAGTCCCGGGTTCGATTCCCGGGTCGAATCAAATATTTGTGTCATCCACAAATGTTTGTTTCGGAGTTTGGGTGTTTTCTATGTATATTATGTATGTATTTATAAATATATGTGTTTGTTTATCAGTTGTCTAGATCCCATAGCACTAGCTTATTGCTTAGTCTAGGCTAGATGACGTTGTGTGAGAATGTCCAAAAATATTTAATTATTTATTATTATTACATACCTAGCTTAGATCAAAGTATAAATAATATAAATAATTTTCCGAAGCAGCAACACTGGTTTTATTCAATCTAAATTTAATTCACAAATCAAGAGTTAAGCAAATATTTCGAATCCTCAAAAACAGTTCACATTAGGTAACTGTTATATTTATCAAGTTAACCGTTGTTTTTACACACAACTTTGCTGTATTTATAAGGTTTCGTAGAAGCCGGTCAAACTTCGTGATTTCCAAATTTTCTGTATTTAATTAAGTATGAAAGAAAAATGGTTGTTAATTTTTACTGGTAGGTATAATTTCACTAATTTTCTTTGCGTAGGTAAAACCAAAAGTTATACATAATGGCAAATACTTTCAATACATAGACACGAAGAGTAGTACTGAAGAATAGTTCATGTCGTAGTTGCCAATTGGCAATAACTCATTATGGTCAATTGGGTGTATTTTCAAATAAACTTATTTAATTTTATTGTTTAATTTCTACAATGTTTCTTACACTTTTATTACTATATTTCGTAAATTTGAACTTATTTGACTGCGATGACGTCACCTCGCGCGCCCTCGATTACGACAGAATTTTTATTTGATAGGTACCTACTGCCAGTCTATAGGTTGGAGGTCTATGCATATGTATCAATAATAAAGCAGTAGAAATCCATCCGTCTGTCTATACATCATCTGAGAAAATTTCACCGTCCTAACTAGTTAAAATTTTCACATATTTATGATGTATGTCTGTTGCCGCTAGATAAACAAATACAAAAAACGTGTTTTCATACCATTTTTACAGATACTTAGCGGACGCCTGCGGCTTCGCCCACTTGACAAATTATATACAAACACCTTTCGTCGAGAACTACTCTATCAATTGGTGAAAACCGCATCAAAATCGGTAGCGTAGTTTTAAAGATCTAAGTATACATAGGGAACAGAAGCGACATTGTTTTATACCTAACAAGTATGTTATGCTGATGGAACGGAACATTTCGTGTAGATACGTATTATAGTAATACCTATTTCTTATTCTGTGGCTCGAGTCCGACTCGCACTTGACTGTTTTTATTACAGACTAGCTGATCGCCGCAGCTCCGCCCACATTACCTGAATAAAAAGTAGCCTATGTTACTCAGGGTGAATGTAGTTTTCCAATGGTGAAAGAGTTTTTGAAATCGGCACAGTAGTTTTTGGGTTTATTAATTACAAACATACACACAAAAATACAAATCTTTCCTCTTTATAATAGTAGCAATAGAAGCATAGCTTAGAAACCGATAAAATCCTATACAAACATTTACGGATAACACAAGGAAGTGTCTTTAGTCCTTTCAGTACGCTTCAATACAACGCATTAGGGCTCACTTAAGGATACACATTCGCTAATCTATTAATTAACTCTTAACTAAGATCTTTGCAAACATTTTAATTACATCGTAACAACTCAAAGGAACTCAGGAACACCCGTCTTAGTAGCATACAGGTTGGATGTTACATAATTAAATATTCAAAAGTCTGACATTGCGGTGGCGTTGGAATTGGAAAAGAGATGTTTATCTACACAATGCCTGTGATCAAACATTCTTAAACATATAAATAAATAAGTAAATAAATACTTACACAACGTCATCCAGCCCAAACTAAGCTATAAGCTTGTGCTATGGGATTTACAAAACTGATAAACATACTTACTTATATATTCCTAAATACATACATAATATACATAGAAAACACCCAAACACCGAAACAAACATTTGTGGATCACACAAATTTTTGATTCGACCCGGGAATCGAACCCGAGACTCCGGAGTCGATGCACTACCGGCCACGCCACCGAAGCAGTTCGAAACATACATACATACACATAATCATTTATAATTTATTTTTCCCCGATGGGGTAAGCAGAGACCCACATTTATTTTCGTAAAAACCTGAGGCCTTTTCCTAACAAGAGGAATGCTAGATATCAAACTATAGTATCTATTGATATATAGCATTATATAGATTGATATTCAGTATTCCTCTTTATTTAATCTTTCTCTTAATTATTTAAGAAATAGTAGTAGCAAATTCATTGTTTTAAAATCCAAAAATAAGTTTTTTGTGATCCAAAAAAGCCAGTCTAAATAAGCCACTCTATTGAGACCTAACTAAAATAAGCCTCTTCTTCTAGTGTCTTGTTCAAGTCTCCTTCTAGTGAGAAAAAAAGGAAAAGAGTCTATTGAGACCTGCCAGTTAATTAGGTAAATATCTAGTACTTTTATTTTCACTTGAGTTAGAGATTAAAGCTTTTCTAAACTGGTTTAAATCGAGAAATTCATAACAAACTATTCTACGAAAGATAAGACCTACATGAGCATGAGTAAGGCTACAGGCTTAAATTACATTACTATTGCCACCAAGAAATTGAATGAAATCACTACATATTCATGTTGAATTAAACCTACAACAGCTGTTCTGTGCACATTGCAAACTGAATTATTGAATAAGCAAACACACAACTCGACTTGGTGAAAATAATATTAAATGTTAAAACGCCTGCAAAAAAAATCATAGCAATTTTATACATGAAAGCAGAAATTACGATGTTTTACTTTCCACGTTTAAAGCTTCAGGCGCTTAATCACTTATTAAATAGCTAAGATGTTTTCAGTTCCGCCTGCGTTCAATAAATTACCAGTTACCGAGTTCCAGGTGAACGTATTATTGGGTTAAAGTTATTGGTTAACCAATGTCGAACCGAATCAGTCAACGAAATTAGAACGTGGAACAAATGACAAATTCATACTAACTGACCGAAATCGAAGTTTCGTTAGAACCGGGGTAGGCCTACAGATCAGAAATGTAAGTGCTCCGTCCAGCGTTTGGGGCCCAATTTATAATACACAATACTATCGAAAGTAGACCTTAATTTGACAGCCCAATGTATGTATATGCGCCTCACGCTCCGCTTGAAAGTTGACCGCTTTAAATTAGAGAACTCGAATCATAAATGCTTCGGAGGCATGGTCGGTAGTGCATCGGCTTTTGAATTCGGATTCTCGGGTTCAATTCCCGGGTCGAATCAAATATTTGGGTTGGGTATTTAAACAGATGTTTGTTTCGGAGTTTAATGTTTGTTTATCAGTTGTCTAGATCCCATAGCACAGGCTTATAGCTTAGTTTGGGCTAGATGACGTATGTGATAATGTCTAAAATATTTATTAAAAAAAAGAGATAACACCAAATAACTTATAGGTGCCTACCTAGTGTGTACTATAATTTGAAAACCTTGTGGTTAACCTTCCGAAGGTGTACCCAGGGCTTCCGACAATGGACGTAAATGCAGCCAATTATAAAAAATATATCATTGGAGAGGGAGAGTTTGGAGACTCAAACACATCTATCCTCTATTCTTTCCATGTTTTATATTTTTTTTCCTTTCCTTTCAGACGCGAATGTTTGTTGGTGGTATAATATATGGGTGACAGTAACGCAATATGGTTACTATCAAGTAAAGTTACATACATTTTAGTGTATTGGCAGTATAAACTAGCATTTAACTGTTTCTGCAAACGATCATCACCTAAAATACTCGGATAAATACATAATGTGTGTTTACACAATAATTTTGTTGCTGTTAGTACACATTGCATGCAGGTGCGTACGTCACCGCTGGTACCACTTTCACTAAATATCTTGACCTCTCTGAAATTCGTACGAGACTGTTTTTGAGATTTTTAAATAAGAACTTCTCGGTAGTGCGTTCCGAACTGTCAAATCGTGTCTAACTGACAAACACAAAACACCTTTAGTAATAAAATTGTTACTACCTTAGATGTGGAACAAAACAACAGTCACTGCTCCTACAAATCAGACACAAGTACATTAAAACATGAATCACCATAGAGGAAAGAAAATATTTATGACTTCACGTTATGACAATAAATAACAACACAGTTGAATTAGTCAAACAAAAATAAAAGACTAAAAATAAAATATAACAAAAAAAAAATCATTAATTACGTGGAATAAACAGCCGTATCTCAGCGTAATGCTGTCTGCGTGGTGCAAGGCAGTCAGCGCTGATTTTCGAAGACTGCCGAATGGTAGTGTACATAAAATAATTAAAAAGTCACGTGAGTAGTACGTCATACGCCATACAAGAGTAAAAGAGAAAAAAAAGAGAGAACAAACAATAACAGCAAAATCACCATAGCTAATACTGCCCTACTAAGCACAAAAGCGGTATCTCAGTGAAAGCTAGTTTAGAGATAATTGATGTTTTGTAAAATTAGGTTTTCTGTTAATTTATCGATTGTTATTTTTGGTTATTAAATGTAGTTTATGTATAATATTCGGTATATTTTCTATCCCAATAATTAAAATATGTAAAATATACATGGAAATGCCGTAACCGTGAGTTACTGCTACACCGCTTAGTAATTACAAACTTAAAATTTGAGTTGCCGCCTTTTGGTTAGCATTCCACCTAACATTCTTCTTTACAAAAGGATATGGATTTTCAGTCAAATAAAATACATATTTTTATAATAATAATAAAAATTATAGACCTATAACTTGTCTACCTACCATATACAAACTTTTTACATCCATCCTGAGAGTAAAAATATATTCACATGTACAAAACAATAACATCTTGTCAATCTCTCAGAATGGATGTAAAAGTGGGGCACGTGGTACGAAAGAGCTCCTTATTATTGACATGGCTGTTTGCCAGCAGGTACGCCGCAACCGAAAGAACCTTGCGACATGCTGGATTGACTATAAGAAAGCGTACGATTCTGTGCCTCATACATGGCTTCGGAGGGTGCTAGAGCTGTATAAAGTTGATGCAACTCTATGCACCTTTTTGGGGTCATGTATGAGACAATGGAGTACGGTTCTTGTTTATCCAGGGTGTCGTCAGGTTCTAGGAGGTGGTGTACCAATAGGGATTGAGAGAGGTATATTCCAGGGTGATAGTCTGAGTCCGTTGTGGTTTTGTCTAGCACTGAATCCTCTCAGTACGTTACTAGAGGGTTCAGGGTTAGGCTATCGGATGCGCAGAGGGGGTCAAATTTTGTCCCACCTTTTTTACATGGATGACCTAAAGTTATTTGCCCCTAATGGCCCCGATTTGATGGCTTTGCTAAAAGTTACTGAAACTTTTAGTAAGGCCATCAGTATGGAGTTTGGGGTAGATAAGTGTGGAAAAAGGGGCGGGATTGTGGAATCTGAAGGAGTCAATCTTTCAGATTTCACACGATTTGGGTCGCTCTCCGCAACCGAAACCTACAAATATTGCTGAGACTGACATGAAACAGAAGTTGCAGGATCGTTTCTTTGGCCGCCTGAAAAAAATACTGAAAAGTCTTTTATCAGGCGGTAACAAGGTGCGTGCTGTCAACGGCTGGGCCATGCCAGTCTTAGTATACTCTTTTGGTATTATTAGATGGACTCAGACGGAGTTAGAAGCTCCGGATAGGAAGGTGCGTTGTCTATTGACTTCATATCGAATGCACCACCCACGTTCGTCAGTAATGAGGTTGTATATACCACGGAAATGTGGGGGTCGAGGATTTTTAAATGCCAAGACTCTCCATAACCGTGAGATATGCAACCTTAGAGAGTATTTCCTACAGGTGGACGTGGATGTGCATCGAGATGTTGTGGCAATAGACAACGGACTGACCCCGCTGTCCCTTGCGAAAGAGAACTGGCGCAAACCTGTAATATTAAGTGTATCTGATCGGAAGGAAATATGGAAGAGCAAGGAACTGCATGGTCGATTTTATCGGGCTCTAAATGGACGCGATGTTGATTCAATAGCATCGGTATCCTGGTTACGATTTGGTGATCTCTTCGGAGAAACTGAGGGTTTTATCTGTGCAATCACTGACGAAGTCGTGATGACGAATAACTATCGGAGATTTATTGTCAAAGATGGGACGCTAGACATTTGTCGGGCATGTCATCGTCCCGGAGAATCTTTAAGACATATTATCTCTGGTTGTTCCCGTCTTGCGAACGGTGAGTATTTGCACAGACACAACCAAGTAGCCAGGATTATCCACCAGCAACTTGCTCTAAAGTATAACCTTGTCGACGTGGAGGTACCTTATTACAAGTATGTGCCCGACCCAGTTCTTGAGAACGGTCATGTCACATTGTATTGGGATCGATCTATTATCACTGATAGGACTGTTATAGCTAACAGACCTGATATAGTGATAATGGATCGATTAAAGCGCCTTGCAGTAATTGTCGATATCACTGTGCCACATGACGAGAATCTCGTGAAAGCAGAAAAAGATAAGCAAATTAAATATTTAGACCTAGCTCACGAGATTGTCGACATATGGGATGTTGATTCGGCGATTATTGTTCCGATAGTCGTATCTGCGCATGGTCTAATAGCCAAGAGCCTCGACCTCCACCTACAGAGGCTCGCGTTAGGCAGCTGGGTCAAGGGCTTGATGCAGAAGGCGGTTCTGTTGAATACGGCTCGTATTGTGCGGAAGTTCCTGTCTCTGGAGCCCTAACCACCGGTAGCTTGGTCCCTGTACCCGATGCCGGTGGGTTACTGTTTTTTATATTTTTAAATGTATTTTTTATAAATCTTTTTAAAAATGTAATAAATATGTGTTAAGTGTTAATAAAGAGAATAATAATAAAACTTTATTTCAGACTCATGGTCCATACATAAATTACAAAGTTTAGAACAAAAATAAAATAAATAAAAATACAAATACAAACAATCAATTAATTAATATCCCTTTATGTATGTGAACTGATTAACTATACAAGCTTCAATGTCACTCGACATTAAAACTTATACAATCAATCAGTTCACAGTTTTCATGTGGCAACTTTTATCCATCTCTTATACGTATCTGTAAACATTAACCTTTCAGATGGGCTCCTTACAATAGAATTCTGACACTCATCAACCCTGGTCATGAAGCCAGCAATGCGAGACCTTTGGATGGCATTAAAAGAGTTAACGCGTGCCTCTAGAAACATGCCCGACGCACTACAATATCTTGACAGTCCATTTAATTGCCTAAAGATATTATTATAGGCAACTCGTATACTGTCGTGCGACTTTTGTGTGTAATTAGTCCAGAGTTGACAAGTGTAAAAACTCTGACAAAAGGCTCGGAATAAAGTTATTTTTACTTGTACTGAGGACTTAGAGAACCTCCTTATAAGCATATTGCCCACAATACAAAGTGTCCTCCGTTGTCGCTCGATATCGGCGTCATCCTTCAGCTTTGAAGTCACGACATGACCAAGGTACTTGAAAGACTCCTTTAGACGACTTTATAAATAAAAAAACCTCAAAGTGCACTTATAAAATCTTTTATTATTTAAACTTATAATCATAAAAAAACTATTAAAAAAAAGAGACGTGTTCTATTTAATCAGTCAAAAGTGGGGAGTTCTTTCCAAAAGGACATTCTATTTTGCGGTATAATATTTTCGTAACATTTCAAAATATTATCTTTTTTGTTCGTAAAATACCGTCTGGTGCAGTTTTATTTATTTATTTATTATTTATATATTTATTTATGTACACACAACCTTCACCGAGAGGGACAGGGAGCGTACGCTTCCCGCCGAGTTCCGTAGTCAGCGCCGCAGACTCATCTACGCCCAAGACAAGCCTGAGGATGGCTGGATCGCCACCCGCCGTACTTACAGAAGCAGGCTAGAAGGGTTGCGTGCTGCGGGGCCTTTGTAGCACGCAACCAGATTCACTCACTGACGCGGGATAAAACCATACCCCAACGACGCGGGATACTCATCCCGACCAAACCCCCGCAGAGACCACAGAGGTGGTCAAAGTCCACCGGGCGCCACTGGAAATACCTTCTGCTTGTAACCAGAGACGGCAACGGACGTTAGAGAGGCCGATTAAAAAAAAAAAAAAGGCGGGGGTCTGCCCCCCCCGAGATGAGCTCGAAAGAGCGCCTTTTTGCCGGGACGCCGTTGTTTAACAGTTCCTGCCTAGCCAGCGGCCCGGCTAAGGCGAAGGAGAAACACCGTGGATAGGTTTTAGTGGGTAGTCCGGCCTGTCTTCCATCCTTGGGCCGGGAGTCCCTCACGAAGCCGTCTCGCTCCCCCCCGCAGCGAGACGGTGAAGTACCTAAAAGCATCACCGACCACGTTAACAAAAAAAAAACTTAACCTAATCTTTAGTTCACCAACCACTTCTCGATATTTGTCATAAGATACGTTGTGAGAAGTGTTTTTTTTTTCAAAAAAATTTGTGCATGATCATTATACCGCTTGTTGGCTTATAACACGACGTCCGTAAAACGCTCCTGTTTTTTAAAAGATTTGGCGGTAGTCCAATATACGGCGGGTTGCCTTCATATTATTGATATACCTCTAATATCCTTAGAAATTTAAGGTAAAACTGAGATAGAGAAAGTTTTTTTTATACCTTTTAAGTGACATACCGCTATAAGGCCTAGTTCAATAGATGCGTATTTTTCTAAGCTATCCGATGCCACAAAAATCAAATTTACGTTTTTTTTTGGAGATACAGCTTTTGCACTTAGTAGGGCAGAATAGTTATTAAAACAAATCCTTTTGACAAGCCTTGAGCCATCTGTCTGTCACGGTGATCTCAACCAGTATAAAAGGACGAAACTATTAATGCACCCACCAAGCAGGTTGCAGCTAACTCGACCTTACAGCAACTATATAATCATGAGTAATCTCGACGTTCAAACAATCATGTAATCATACTAATAATATGAGTAGAAACCACTTCTTTATCTCCGAAGTGGGTTATTACACCCACATTTCGCCAGTCGGTATACGTTATAGAGGAGTCTAACTCATTCCGAGATTATAGAAGCCCCACTGACGATACGAGACGGATATACACCATACTAGCTGATCGCCGCAGCTCCGCCCGCGTGATTTAGTTTACTCGTTCCCGGTTCCCGTGGGAACACATTACCGGGATAAAAAGTAGCCCGTGTTACTCAGGGTGAATGTAGCTTTCCAATGGTGGAAGAATTTTTGAAATCGGCACAGTAGTTTTGGAGTTTGTTCAATACAAAAAAAATACAAATTTTTCCTCTATATAATAGTAAGTATAGAAGTATAGATTAGCATAGAACTCAGTTAGTACCTTACTGCTAGCATCATCCGTTTAATATTATTAATCTCGTACAGAAAACAATATCTAATTAAAAGAAAATTTGGAAGCCTTTATATTCTAGATACTTTAATATTTTTCTGTGTAAATAAAATCCTTCAAAACATTATAGTTAAACAGTTTCATGGTCAAGTTCCAGAGAACTATATTCGCTCACTTTTCGACTACCCAACATAACACAAAATGAACAAAAATATTGTTCAATTCCAGTTCAAAGCAACGCTATTGGCTGTATTCATGTAGGTCATAAACTTTAGTGAGGGTTATACTTACAACTAAATCATTCTGTAAATCCTTCAGTTTGTAATGTTTAGCTTGGAACCGATTGTACTAATCTTGTTAGATATGTCTGTTTGTTTGTCGTGTACCATCGTGGCTATTGTAAAATCGTTTGTAGGTAGGTATTAATATTAACATACAAAATGGTAATGTTGAGTACCTACTTATCATTTTATAGGGTGCAAAGAGGTTTCTCGCTCGGACTGCTGAGATTTTATTTAGTGTTATGTAACATATGTCCGGGCTGTTTGAATTTTGGTTTGAATTACAGGTGATTTTCAATATTTTCTAGTATCTACTCGGTAACGGCAATAGGTATATGTGAGACCTACATACCCAATTACTGGTAAAGTGCGGGTGTGTAATGAACATCTTTTTTTCCTCTTTCCGCAGTCTATGGCCGTGGCCGCTCTTACGTCCATTGCCGGGTACGCACCAGGAGGTATTTCCTGTGGCGCCCGGTGGACTTTGGCCGCCTGTGTGCCGTCTATCTGGGGTCCACGTCGGTGTAGTGCACCTCTGCCTACCCCTTCGTTGATATAGGCATGATGTATGTTATAGTGGTTTCTATAAGCCTCAGCCAATGTCATATGCAAGTGGTACACCTGCCGATACGCGAACGAGACTCGGGCAAACAAAAACGTTCCCAGTTAGGGGCAATAGGACCGATAATAATCATACGTCCATTGCCGAGCGCCTCCGGTTAGCTCTGAGAGAATTTCCAGTGGCGCCCGGCAGACTTTGGCCACCGGCGTGGCCGCTGCGTGGTGGTCGGGTGTTACCCCGCATATTTGGGGTCGGGTATTATCACGCGTCGTTGGGGTTGGGTTTTATCCCGCGTCGGTGAGTGAATCTAGTTGCGTGCAGTGGGGCAAAGGCCCCGCAGCACGCTACCCTTCTAGCCTGCGGTGGGTTGCTAATCCATCGTCCTCAGGTACTGATCATGGTAGTCGATGGTCCTGGGCGTAGTCACGTCTGCGGCGTCCTCGTATAATTATCAACAAACTTACTAGCGAATAATTAAAAAATAAACGTTTTCAAAAAACCGGAATGAGAACAACTAATTGTCGAAATGGGACCAAATGAAAACTTTCAAAATTTGTTCATCCAGTCTAAAGATATGCGGTAAACAAACATAAAACAAAATCGAGTTCAGAACCTCCTTCTATTTGAAGTCCGTTAAAAATTGGCGAATAAAATGCCTCTACCTACCCCATCAGATAAGAATGTATTAAGGTATATTTGCTAGAGATTTCAAAATTCATTAGAATTAACTACGCATTCACTAGCTATCCTAATCCTATACTTTACACCTAATAATTTGGGGTTTCGCACGTACACAATCAACAAACAAACAATTACTAAATTATATCCAACTCATCGTAACAATTAAGTGTTAATTTATAATTAAGTACATAGCCCAGGCACATAGTAGAACAATGGTAGATAGATTTAGATAAGAACAAAAGCTGAAATCAGTCGCACCACTACAGCCACGTGGGACATGTTTGTATGTCCACTGGCCGCTTGTCGCGTAAACGGCGAGACTGGAAACCTTTTCGCAAAAAGCTGCCAGTGGAAAATCTCAGGGTTAGTGTGACGCACGTTTCTTGTGAGTAATTTTGCGCGTTGTTAGGATTGTATAACTCGGTTACGTTTGGAGTATTCTGTGGCTTAGAGCCCAAGTCATCGTCACTTGCAACCACCAATGGAACGGACGGACTAGGCTCAAAGTGTCCCAACGACAATATGCTCACCACATATCACGAAAGACCAATAGTTGTGAAAACTGAGCGTAATTAATGCCTTCTGACTACCCACTCGGAGATAAGGTCGTGATATTCTGTGGGCACAAAAAACCCCCAAGAGCCTAAAGACTGCAGAGGCATTGCAGTTCTGGTTTACAGTTTTCCAGTAATCAATCCAGCACTGGACTGGTTGGTACAAATGTAAACCGGGCATAATACTCATAGGATCAGGAAATGCAGAGGCAGTATTTGCCTCATCAGAACGGCAATAATGGCACAACAGCAGGAAATTGTTAGAATATTCAGTTCCAGCGTTGCCGCAGCGAATGTATTCGATACAGTTGAGAATAATATTCTCAATGTTTTTTCAACAACTGGATACGCAAGAATTTAAATAATAGTTCTTTTGTTTTGACGAATATTTTTGACGTATTCAAGGCTATTGTTTAATATTAAAATATTAGTTTTAATAATAAATCGTGTTATGAGTATGAATTATACTTATACCTCTTTAAATATTTTGCTAATCGCAAAAACGAAAGTCTTTTTATAAGCAATTTATGCTGAACTTGAGCCAGTGTCAGTTTTCTTTTCAGGGAAATAGGAAACGTGAAAACTATATCACGCCGGTTAGGTTAGCCGCGGTTATCAGCTGGTGTAATAAAATCACACAACTCGACCTAGTCTCTAATTAAGTAGAGTTTGTGCTATCCTAAGTTTAACCAACTACGCCACTGAGGGAATTAAACAAGATTACGTGTATATGCGTACAAAAATTTGTCTTAAATGTTTCATCTAATAATAGGTCTTGGACAATATTTGAACGCAAACTCGTAAGATGTCAATTCGTTTACATTTAGATCGGAAGTAAACAATTGTACAGGTAAATAGTCGAAGCGAACCGGTAAATAGTCGGAATTAATGTGTTGCCGGTGGGGCAACTGTTGGAGTTGTCGGGAAATATTTGTCAGAGAGGGCCATAGCTTACCCTTGCTGGCTTGGGCTGTCTGAGCTGGCTTGGGGAGATATGTCGTGAGGTGTTCCGCAGGGGTCGGTCCTAGGACCGCTTATGTAGAACATTGGCTACAACTGGATGCTGTGGGGTGCGTTGCATAAGGGCGTCGACCTAACGTGCTACGTCGACTATACCCTCGTCACGGTGGGGGGAGCAACGCACCAGGACCTAGCAGCGTACCTACTCTATTTCACTTATCTATACTTTCGACTATAAAATAGTAGAAAACTGAAAGTGACTTTTGATTCTACATAGGGATCATCTACTGAGCCTTTTGCCAACTCAGGCAGTAGTAGGCAGGAGGGGTAGGCTTTCCAGTGTAACTGTGAAGCGAGTAAACTTGGATATTTTCCGTGAATCGACTCGACATGGGCGATATCGAACTTCTGTCGTTGGACCAGTCGGATATTTTATGGCTCTTAATACCCGTAACGACTGCCAATAGAAGTTCATATGTTAGTCGGACCGAACGGCTTAACTTGCTCTCCTAGGCACAGAGGGGTCTCGTGTGTTAAGAAATTGTCACTCATCTTATCCTGAAGACGTGGTAAGACTGTCTGTGACACCGCTTTACACCCCATAAATCTTATAATCCTAAAATTTATCAACGGCTTTTTTGTGTTATTCAAATGTATATTTAAGATATTACCATAATAAAGTCCTTTCTAACGCTAATGAATTGAAGTAAAAAAATCTTGAAAGCGTATTTTTATTTAATTAAACTAAGTTAGAACATTGAGATTCGTTTTTAATTATCCAATTTATAGTTGTCGGTGTGGGGTCTGGATTTTGTCAAGTTTTTAATCAACTTCTCGAGAAGTTATAAATTTCACAAACAATATTTCTACAGTTTTAGTATAACTGTAGAAATATTGTTTTTGATAAAATTAACAATATTTGTATGGCCTAGGCCCTTTATTTTCCCTTTTTATTCCACTGTCCAAGGCCGCTGCCGCTCCTACGTCCGTTGCCTGGCGTCTCTGGTACGCACCAGAAGGAGGCACCAGACCCTGGCCACCTTTGTGGCCTCTTCGGGGGTTTGGTTAGGATGAAAATCCGGCGTCGTTGGGGTAGCTTTTTATACCGGGTCGGTGAGTGAATCGGGTTGCGTGCTGCGACCCTTCTAGTCTGCTTCTGTAAGGACGGCGGGTGGTTATCCCGGCGTTCCGGCGCTGACTCGCTCACGCTGAGCACTCCACCAACGTGTGGAGTGCGGTGTCGTCGTCGGAAACCTCGCAGTGTTGACACCTTGGTGTGACCTCACGATGGATGCGAAACAGATAGCTACCGAAGCATCCATGCCCGGTAACGACCTGCATCGCACGATGCGTGAGGTCACCATGCTGCCTCTGCAGCCAATCGTCCATGATCGGTCTCACCGCCGCGATGATGGTGGTACCCCACTTGGGTTGCTCAAGTCGCACCCTCCTGGCCTAGGCCCTAGGCTAGGCGTGATATCGGTTAATATCACTAACAGATATCATGGCTATATCCCCGAAGGGGTAGGTAGAGGTGCATTACACACATTGCCACTAGTTTTGTCGGTCCCACGTAATTGGGGGCAACCCTATTACCGTTACAGGGCACTACGTAATATTAAAAACCACTCTGTAATTCAAACCAAAATTCCCACAGCCAAGACATAATAGAAAATTTGCAGTCCGGTCGTGATAATACACGTAACAGTGTGGGCGATATAAAAAGATTTATAAAGCGCAAAACATATACTTTCTTATTCTTGTCTTTCTGTCTGTCTACACAGTAACCTCCGAAAATACTGAAAGGATGTTATTTGGCGGTTACCTCCTTATAGATTACTAGTATGGTGTCTCGCGCGGTGCTTCGCGCCACACCACGCCATAGGTTTTGGCCTATAACTTTTGACCCCTTAGGGCTAGGTCAAATTTTCGATTTTTCGGCTTGCCTCCAGATCGAGGGCTATCCATAGAGGGGTCAACCATCATTGGAGCATAAGCAGTTCTCGAGAGCTAAGGGGGACATTCCCCATTTCTATATACGAGTGTAGATAGATGCTCAGAGCTGAAGAGTTGGTTTAAACGCGCTAATCTAGGGACCAGTAGTCCGAATTAAAAAAAAATATTTTTGTTTTAAATAGTAAATTTTATATATATTAAATTTCACGCTACGACCAATAGGAGCGAAACAGCATTGATATGCAAAAGTCACCGGCGTCTGCTAGTCCTATTATATTATGAATTCAAGGGTAATATGAATAAGTAAATAGTGTTGAACCGAGGACTGATACCCTAAAATTGGTTGGAGAACGAACGTGTGGTACAATGTCTAGTTTCTGACCAAAGTTGTCACTTTCGTCAACGGTACAATGTAACATTCAGTTGCTAGTTATAATAAGGTTACACTTTAGACACGTTTTGCAACACTGTTGGCTACTTAAAAATTCCACACACGGCAGCTATAATATAAAGATGTATATTATAGCACGATATATCACCTTACATTTTTCTATAGAAATCGTCAGGAGATCCGTATCTCAGCTATAATATATAGCTGCAATTGTATGATCGCAATTGATTTCAATGCATTTTTTTTTCAGTAATAAAGTGTTTCAACAGAAAGCTTATATGCTTACTTGAGTGGTAGAATGAACTTATTTAGACATATCTACGTCATTTACAAAATATTTTTAGTATATAGTTATGTGTGTGTGGCTTGACTATTTCGTTACAAAATCGGAGTATTTTGTATTTAAAAAAACCCATGTACCTACATAGACTAGTTCTTATATAAGTACTTTATTGATATCATGTGCTGAGAGTTTGAACTTTCTAACCAATCCAGTCCGAATCTATAAAGGTACAAAAATTCACGTCAAAAATATTGAAACAACAACAGAATTAAAATTATCGAAATGGGATCAAATAATTGTCGGAATGGGACCAAATTTAAATAACAAAAGCAGTAGCTTTCATAAAAAAAAAACATACAGTCGAATTAAGAACCTCTTTCTTTTTTGGTAGTCGGTTGAAAATACGACGAAACGCTTCGAGGAAAGGTAGGCAGTGCCCTACACTGAGCTGTCTCACTTTAGCCAGGCCACTCACGTGCCCCCAGATAAAAGACCAAAGATTACAGACGTTTAACTTAACCGTTATTCAACCTCAGGCTAAGGTCAATGATCTATGCCGCATCTGTTTAAATGTTCTATAAATAACCCATAAGGTATCAATAAAACTGAAGCGTTACATTGTATACTACATCATACGCAACGTATGCAGGCGCGGGATCTTTGATGTTAGAAAGTGGAGTTCGATCACATGCCGCTATACTCAGACATCTGGGGATTTTATCCCGTCTATCACACAAATGCTCGAACTGGAGAATTCTGATGATCGGACTGCAGAGATTCTACAAAAAAAACTAAAATATTTTGAACGCAGTTTCGATAACCGAACCGACTGGAATTATTACTTTGGAAAACAAACACATAGTTTTCCTCCAAAAATCTTAGAATTGAATAAGCAGAAAAAATAATGTGTTTGTTTTTAAAGTAATACTTTTCAGTCGGTATAGCATCTAGAAACATACATAGTTTGCATAGAAAATACCCAAACTCCGAAACAATCTTTTGTGGATCACACAAATACGACAGACCCGGAATCGAACCTGGGACCTCAGAGACGGCAGCAACCAACTATTACCAGTCAACTATTACCAGCAATATAGTTACGTAGTAACTATTTATTAATCTGTGACGGCAGTCGCATACTCCTAGAACTGCGCAACCGAGGCAGTCAACTATTACCAGCAATATAGTTACGTAGTAACTATTTATTAATCTGTGACGGCAGTCGCATACTCCTAGAACTGCGCAACCGAGGCAGTCAACTATTACCAGCAATATAGTTACGTAGTAACTATTTATTAATCTGTGACGGCAGTCGCATACTCCTAGAACTGCGCAACCGAGGCAGTCAACTATTACCAGCAATATAGTTACGTAGTAACTATTTATTAATCTGTGACGGCAGTCGCATACTCCTAGAACTGCGCAACCGAGGCAGTCAACTATTACCAGCAATATAGTTACGTAGTAACTATTTATTAATCTGTGACGGCAGTCGCATACTCCTAGAACTGCGCAACCGAGGCAGTCAACTATTACCAGCAATATAGTTACGTAGTAACTATTTATTAATCTGTGACGGCAGTCGCATACTCCTAGAACTGCGCAACCGAGGCAGTCAACTATTATTACTACTTGTTATTTACCTATTTCATTAAATTTTTAATTTTATGATAAAACAATAGAAATCTTGTGTGTAGATGTAGATCGAGATGTAATTACAATAAGTATGTGTACTGTATTAGTTATTATATTGTTCTGTAACACAAGTTTATCTTTTGGGAATGTAAACTAACAAAAACATGGAAAAAATATCTTTATTCAATTAGGTACATAACCTATAAGGTAACAATTTTGAAAGTCAGGCAAAGTTACATTTACTATCAGATTTGCAACGCAATTGGCAGAACCTGTGCTTTAACTAGTAATGTCATCATATAATATCTTCTCTTGACAGAAAACTGCTTTAAAGTTTACGATTTCGCCTTATATCCTACGATTCCTTCGTGCAAGGAAGTTTCTGCAAAATACTGATTTTTATACACATAACCTTCTAAGTCACTCTATTTTTAGGTCATAGATTTGAGTCCAGGAACAAACAGCAGTGTGGGACATCGCCTTGGCAGTCAGCCTACCATCAGGCAGGTGGTGGCACTATGGCGAGTCTCACACACACATGCATAAACAAAATGGTTACAGCACCCCAAAGGGTTACACAGTTGGTCTCCTGAAATAGGGGGCAAGTCTATTGCTGTCTCTGGGTGCTTTACAATGCAGTTCTACATACAGTTATGTATGTAGTAAGTCTGCATGGAATGCACCTTTGAGCTCTATACCTGTTTTATTGACCATGAGAGTGACGGTTCGCATCACCCGTGACGATACGATAACGATCATAACTGGCACGTGTATAATATCAACAGTATAATATGATTAAAGGTAATAATGGCGTTTGTCCAGCACGGCTCGCGACGGGGGGATTCGAGGCTGGAAACCGATAAGGTTTACTCATTGAAAAGATTAAGCAACACTAGCTTGGTTTGATCTTAGGTGGTGACCTTTTTTTATACATTAAGAGCCGTTCGTGCTTCGGACTGCACATTAAGCCTTCGGTCCTGGTTGCCTTACAAACACCTATGGCAGTCGTTACAGTTGGAGCCTTTAAAAAATCGACTGGTCTAACTATAGAACTTCCATATCACCAATCGGTTGTGGAGGTCAGATGGCATTCGCTTTACGGAAATTCCGATTTGGAAAAGGTTTGGGAAAAGGCTCAGTGGATGATGAATCACACCTTTTACTCCGATGTACTTTTCATACTCACTTATCTTAAAGTGTCCCGTATGTTTGTTTAGACAATATTAAAATATCTACAAATCTAAAACCTTAACCAGTGTCTTAAGTTATTACGACTCTACATTGGAGAACTGTCAAGTTATCTACAGAAGGAACCAATCTCTAACATATTATGCACCTCTGCCTTACACCATTCCAGTGTTGATAATGTATGGATATGTTATGTAAATGTATGTGAAATCAATTAACATATACATCGTATATTATCCACGATAGCCGCCATATTTGGTAAGGCAATTAAATGCAGCTGTAAACATAAATCTTATTAGTGTTCCACAGTCAAAAGGTACAACGGAACCCAACGGCTCCACTGGACTCCAACGTTCGTCTGTCTGTCAAAAGGCTATATCGGGTCTTGGTCTAGGTTGATTCCGATCAGGGATTATACCACAGTGTGAATTGAACTTTGAATTAGTCTATTCAAACCGTTCGAACCTTGTTAGTTAGACAAAACCTCTACTACCCCGTTGTGGATATCGGCGTGATTGTATGCATGTATGATAATGTTGAATAGATAATTGTAAGGAACTCTACGAGCACACATTGAATTCGCACTTGACTGACTTTTTATGACATGTTTAAAATCGTCAATATCCGCAACGAATCCGAATTCTCAGTCAGACCTCGAATATTAATTTTAATTAAATAACAAGCGTGAAGTTCGGTATTAGTAGCCTAGCTAAATACAAAAACATATTTTAAACTAATATCATTAGAAGGTAAGATTTATATTTTTGTATATTAAAGCAATGAGTTTGCTTAAACTATTCTTAAAATATTAAGAAATTATAAATAGATCACAAAAACTGATGTCATCGGCAGGACTAGAACTCACGGCCTTTCCCTAACAGGGGGAGTGGTCTGACCACTGAGCTACGATGACCAGGATATCAATAGCGCGATGTAGAAATTATGAATATTATACGAAGCAAAAATTCGATGTTGTCGGTATTGGTCATCGTAGCTTAGTGGTCAGAGCACTCCCCCTGTTAGGGAAAGGCCGTGGGTTCGAGTCCCGCCGATGACATCAGTTTTTGTGATCTATTTATAATTTAGTTCTTAATATTTTAAGGTAAGATTTGTATGTTTGTAAGTAATGAACTCAAAAAGGTACTGGACCGATTTAGAATATTATTTCACTGAATAGTCTTATACTATGTGGTGGTGACATTTCAGCTAAATACTAGTCCTCGCGAGACCCTCGAGACCCACTAAGCACTCGTGTGATAAAATATTAGTCCTCGCGAGACCCTCGAGACCCACTAAGCACTCGTGTGATAAAGTAGGGAATACATCGCAGGCGACTGAGAACTGCGACTCAGTTGTAGGTTTAGGGTTTTCGATATATCAACGCTCACCATTTTATATGTTTTTATATGTTTTGGATATTCTCACATAACGTCATCTAGCCCAAACTAAGCTATAAGCTTGTGCTATAGGATCTAGACAACTGATAAACATACTTATATATTTCTAAATACATACATAATATACATAGAATACACCCAAACTCCGAAACAAACATTTGTGGATCACACAAATATTTGATTCGACCCGGGAATCGAACCCGAGACTCCGGAGTCGAAAGCCGATGCACTACCGACCACGCCACCGAACCACTAATGGTATAATATCCCTTTCTTTTTTGATTTAACATTAAGATTTTTAAATTCATTCAAGGGTAAGAATCGTACTTATATATAAATTAAAATAAAATATTCATAGCTAACTAATATTAGGTATGTGTGACTATATTTCGGTTTTAGAGACCAGTGTGGATAATGACTAATCCGGTTTCATATAATGACTTGTATGAGTCCCTCTGTTCTCTATACACCAAGCAGTAGACATACATACTACTCGTATATAACGAGTATAATGTGTCTGTCCGGTCTGTAGATTTAAGACAATAAACGGTACAGTCCTCGCGAACATCTCCCCAGTTTCGTTGGGACGTTTATAAAAAAAGGCCGGTATAGATAAACCGATTAACTAATATATCGCCTGCGGGGTGACAGGAGCACGGGGGGTACAGCGTGATGTACACTGGTAACGGTAGTAACGGATATGTCTCAAGATATTGACATATTATGACATAGCTACAACCACAATCGTACATAACTACTAATAAAAAATTCACAGCGTCCTTTATTGTAAGGTATTCTGTAAAGTATTAATAATACAATTGCTTATGGGTAAAAATATAAATAAAAATAATAATAATAATTTGATGTATTTTTAATGTTAAGTATTTGGGTATATTTTCTTTCTCTTAAAATGGGAAATGGGAAGAATGGGACCACTTAGGAAGTAATAGATTCCAATTAAAAAAAAAACAAAATCGGTTCATCCAGTTCGAAGATATAAGGAAACAAACATTTTTTTTTCAAATTTAGGTTGACAAATTGACGTCACCCGCCTGATGGTAAGCTGAGGCGACGTCTGGCGATTGCGAGTGACTCTCGTAGTACACTGGAATACTATAGAAGTGGCCCTCCACTCGACGACCCAGTAATGTGCCTCTTCACGCTTCGCTTAAAGAACTCAGGGTTATATGTTCAGAGAAACGAACGTTTAAAACGTTCGGTTCCCGCGAAGACGTGTTCCACAGTATGAGAGTGACATCTGCCAGCACGCGGTGTTCGGGATCGGAAGGGAGAGGGTGGGATCAGGTTGAAGAACTCTTCAGAACACTCGCCGTGGTAAATACCTCCTCCTTTTTTGGAAGTCGGTGGAAAAGTAGCTAGAGTTGCTGGATTAATTCGGATTCAATTTGTAGACGGCGCCACTGCGTCAGTGTTGGCACAAAAATGCCGTGAGAGGGCTCTATATTTCCCTATACTTATAATACTCTGTCTGCAATGCACTACCGTCATTATTCGCTTTATCGCTTGCATAAATTAATGAACAACGAGATTGCCATTATATTTCTTAACGAGTTTCCGATATCCTACGATTATACATGCTAATAATCATTAAAGAATAAGTAGGCAATCATTAAAGAACTGATACCTACATGGAGGCAATCTCGTAAGTTTGTGTCAAATTAGCGGGCGCCCTGGTTTCGTCCGCGTCCATTACGGAACAAACTTATAAAAATTACGATGACATCCACTTATCATCAATATCAATACATATAATAAAATTGTAAGTGGTCGATGTCTGCACATCGAAGATATAATAGAGAAACAGTTGTAGGGGGATTTATGAACGCATTAGTACCCAAAACAATGGTTTTTAGATTTTTTGTCTGTTTTTCTGGGTGTTTGTCTGTTTGTCTGAATTTTTGAACACGCTAATCTCAGAAACGGCTTAACCGATTTGAATGTGGTTTTTAGTAATGCGTTGTGGTTTATTTAACTTAACATTTAAGGTTTGTTTTATTTCAATCGGTTCATAAATAAAAAAGTTATGTCGATCTAAAGTACCACGCAGGCGGAGCTGCGGGCAACCGCTATACATAATAAATCAGTAACTGGTGATCAAGAAAACTACAACACGCAGGCGGAGCTGCGGGCAACAGCTAGTACTTACTATATTTCCACAAGCTTAGTTTAATTTCTCAGTAAAATCCGCTGAAAAATTAATCATTAGCGTGTACACACAGACAGAGAAACTAACAAAAATAAAAAAATAACCTTATTATTGTTTTTGACTTTTTGCTCTATTATTCACGCGTTTGTTGACTTTGGGTTTTGGAAGTATGCTCATTCATAATGAGTGAACATGCTTCCAATCCCCAATGTCATATTGTTTGTTTATTGTGTTAGCTAATATAATATGTTCATTTGTTGTAAGTGTGTGACCACAGTGCACTAAATAAATTGTTCTTTCTTTCTTTCTTACTTGAAAATCGACTGTGTTATTGAGATTATAACATTCGGTCTTGGATGTTGGTGACGACAATTGTAAGTTTCCTCCCTAGTACATGGGACTAAACTATTGCCGTCATGCAGTCGAATAGAGAACCTCCTCCTTATTTGGAAGTCAGTTGAAAACAAAGTCCGTGAATATTCTTAGAACTTTAAAACTACGCAACGTATATTGATGTGGTTTTCACTAATGGATAGAGTGGTTTTCGAGGAAGGTTTTTGTGTGATATAATTTGTCAAGCGAACGATGCCGCGGGTGTCCGCTAATAATATATAAGATTACCTGGGCTGGTGTCACTCGTTTTATTTCATCACCCAAAATTACTTATTCTAATTATCTGGACATAAAACCAGTCCAAATTACGAGCATATAATAATATTTACTTCCGTCTGATTGCCTGAAGCCTTGACCCCTTGCCTCGGTCAGCCTTGAGGGGCTTCGGAGTTACAAACTTACCAGAATTAATATCCTCGTATCATGTTATTATGATCAAGTGTTATTATAGGACATTTGGATCAATAACTTATAGATTATCATAAATTAGCTTTAAGTGATTCAATCAAATTGATGTAAGTATACTACGAGTACATACACATAGGTACTACATGTGTATGTAGCGTTCGTCTAATGTATTATTGCTTCACAAAAAAGAAGGAAGTTTTCAATTCGACTGTATTTTTGTTTGTTACTTCATAATAATGTCTTTTGATTGGGTGAACCGATTTTGATTTTTTTTAAATTGAATAATAAATTGCTTCCCGATTGGTCCCATTTCAATTTGGTCCCACTCCGGTAATTTGAAGTCGGTTTTTGTTTCATTGCTTGACGTGTCTTTTATCCATATTTGTGTTAAAATATTATAAAGTTGAACGCGCTACTCCCAAGGACATACGTACTTTGAATATAAAAATTCTAATCATTTAGGTCACAGGGACACTTATTAAAGTCATTAAGAGTGATTCTACATTACATTTACTGACAGAATTGAAAAGCAACAGGTAGAGCCTGTGAGTAAGAATCTGGCAAGAAATGTCTAAAATTTTTTTTACAAAATAATTTTTTTTTACAACATAACTACGTATAACATGTTTATATAGTTAAAAGAGTATTTATCGAGGAAATCTTTGTGATATATACGAGTAATAAGCTAACAACACGCTAAGTACTATCAATAGGAGCGGAATAGCAATGAAAAAAGTTGAATGCTAGCAGCTGTACCTTTCTATTTAACTACCTAACTGATCGCCGCACTTCTACCCGCGTGGTTTAGTTTACTCGTTCCCGGTTCCCATGGGAACACACTACCGGAATAAAAAGTAATCTATGTTACTCAGGGTGCATGTAGCTTTCCAATGGTGAAAGAATTTTTGAAATCGGCACAGTAGTTTTTGAGTTTCTTCATTACAAACACACACACATCTTTCCTCTTTGTAATAGAAAGTATAGATTAAAGATTATATTGATGACAGAGATGCCTGGAAATTATATTCTTAAAATAGTGTCCATAATTTTATACGAAGGTATGAAAAATTTATATTAAAAAATATATTGACGTCGCGGAGTTCCTTGCTGTTCGAGAAGAACAAAAGAATTCCATTAGGAAAAGAAAGAATTCCATTTGGAACGGGCGGATTTCTTCAACTTCAATAAGTGTTGCATCTATTTTTAATAAAAATATTTTGAGAAAGCCCGCGGCGTTCCCAGTTCCCGCGAGAACACATTCCCGGGATAAAAAGTAGCATATATTACACCTTATTGACTGCCTCGGTGGCTCAGTGGTATGAGTATGCGACTGCCGCCCCTGAGGTCCCAGGTTCGATTCCGGGTCGAATCGAATTATTTGTGTGATCCACAAATGTTTGTTTCGGAGTTTGGGTATTTTCTATGTATAATATGTATGTATTTAGAAATATATAAGTATGTTTATCAGTCGTCTAGATCCCATAGCACAAGCTTATATTAGGTTAATTTGGGCTAGATGACGTTGTGTGAGAATGTCCAACAATATTTATTTATTATTATTATTTATTATTACATCAGCTATCTGCCAGTTGGAAGTCCCGTTAAAATTGGTCCAGCCGTTCCAGACATTAGCGGGAACAAACAGACGGACAGACAGACAGACAAAAATTGCATTATTTATGTATCGTATATTTTTTCATGTTATTTAGTGAAAAATTGTAAATTTGAAATTACACACATAAACTTTTTTTTGTTTTTTTTATGAATAAATTTGAGTGCGTTTGACCGCAATCTTACCTGATGTTAAGTAACGATGCGGTCTAAGATGAAGCACGCAAACTCATATAATGCCCATTTACTCTTGCCTTGAAAATCCCAAGATTATAATGTATCGGGGAACAATGACGCTGGAAGGGAATTCCATTCCTTTGCGGTTCGTATGATGAAAGAAGAAGCGAATCGAGAGGTACGAAGAGGTGGAATATCGACCACATACGGATGGAATCTCAGACCACGCCTTGATGTCCGATGATGGAATGGTGCTGGTGGAATTAATTCATGCAATTCCTGCGCACACTCTACGAAATGTAACCTGTAGAAGACACACAGACTCGCAACCAGACGGCGATGGCCGAGGCTTTTAACACTTTCATTTTATTTATATGTACGGATGTATGGATTGAATTGAACATGTATCTTGTGGTAGGTATGTTAAGGGGTATGCTTGTCATGATTGGGGCCTGAGGACGGCGGGATAGCCACCCGCCGTCCTTACAGAAGCAGGCTAGAAGGAAACGCGGGATAAAACCCAACCCCAACAACGCGGGATTTTCATTCCGACCAAACCCCCGAAGAGGCCAAAGTCCGCCGGGCGCCACTGGAAATGCCTTCTGGTGTATGCCAGAGACGCCCGCAGCACAACGTGATAACAAAATATCGTGACGATAACGTCACGAGATCGTGTCGTTATCGTGCAATGTGAAACCGCCCAATGGACAGGGGAGCGGCCGCGGCCTCGCGGAATAAAAAAAAAGAAAAAAAGGGGTGTGCTTGTATTACGTCGCGTGATTCCAACGCAAACATTGAACACTAGGTAGGGTCATGTTTGTATGACCAAAGCAAATAAATGTTTTCATACACTTTATTGATGGGGTGGATGGGACTTAAATTTAAGGTAAGTGACTTGAGTTTTATTTACTTAAGCTTATTAGAATCGTCTACATCTAGTCTTATGGAATTATTTCTTGAAAAATACGTCTTGAAAGAAATGTTGCTTTGTTAAAAAGTGGAGTTTTTTTACGCCGCTTTTGCTCCACTAGCGCCTATTAGGAAGCGGCGGTTAACTTAAGTTAAGTAGATTTACAGGGCACCATTGGAAATACCTTCTGGTGCATACCAGGGACGCCCGGCAAAGGAAGTAAGAACAGCCGCGTGTGCGATGACTAAAAAAAAAGTAGATTTGAAGTCAATAAGATATAACTATAAATATCTATCGGCCAGTTTCTAAATTGAGAATTTGAAGTTGAGTATGCCAAACGTCAAAATTCAGGAACAAATTTTGACATTTGACGTGCTCAACGGATACTTACCTTCAAATTCTCAATTCCGATACCGGGTGGTTGATCTACTAATATTATAAAAAGGAAAGTTAGTTTGAATTGAATAGGGTTTCTTACTTCTGAACCGAAAATTCTTTTACTGATAGCTGTAGCTACTACACTATCTCCGAGTAACAAAGGCTTTTTATATGGCAGTCATCGGGTAGAATCTCATCGGACAGAACTCTCTCGAAAAACCTATTGGCTGATTCCTGAATGTACCAATGAGATTTTTACGACTGAGCCGACTTTCATTGGCTGATTTGAGAATCCGCCAATGAGCGTTTTGGCCGATGAATGTGAATAGTGCTTAACTACCGATGAAAGTCAAGAGTGGTCAAAGTTTAACCTGTGTATCTGTGTGAAATTTTGACGCAGTTGATTTGTTTAAATTTAAGAAAGGTTATATAATGTAAATAGTGACCAATAACGGCAAGAGGCATTCAAGGTCGTTACGGACTTCTGAGCACTACTGCTGACACGAGGGGAGCACAGTCACAGAGTAGCGGGCACGTACTTGTTGGCTTGCCCCTTATTTTGTGGGATCGAAAAAAACTACTGGCAACATTTGTGCACAATATGTACATCTCAGCGTACCCCTTCGGAGATATAAGTCAAATTATATTATGCAAATTCGAAATCAAATTCGATAGAATTGGCTCCAATATTTCACTCATAATGTACTACTACATAATCCCGGATATTCCCCGGTATTTCCAGTGGCGCCCAGCGGACTTTGACCACCTGTGTGGCCTCTACGGGGGGTTGGTCGGGGTGAGAATCCCGCGTCGTTTGTAATTCTATGCTATCGGTTGGATTTTGCACGTCGGCCTTCCCCTTCAGGGATATAAGAAAGAAAGAAAGAAAATACGTTTAATTCGCAAATACAGATATGGCGATTATAAACATATTAGATAACTAAAAATATACACAAGGAGAAAGTAAAAGTAAAAAAAACCGTCGGTTGTATTGTAGTACGCGCCACATCTGCGTGGAATTTGGTCTCTTCTCAGCTTATGCTGACGTGGGCAGACCCACATTTGCCAGCGACACTGCATATATCCATGCATGCTGCATGACCCATGCAGTATCTCACCAGCACAGTAATAATATTGATCATGGCATGTATAGGTACTAAGTCGATAATCTATACTTATAATAAATCTGTAAAGTGAAAATTCTGTACATTGAAAATATCAAAAAAAAAATGGCAGGGGGTGTTACTAGACCGACACCGAACTCAAAAATGTGATTAAAAATAATTTTTGTCTGTCTGTTTGTTCAGGCATCACGCAAAAACTACCGGTTCGATTACGATGAAACTTTGTATAACTATTCTTTAATATCCTGGGCACCACGTTGGGTACTTTTTATCCCAGAAAAGTATATACAATAAAAAACAAACTTAATTTTGCGGTTCGATCCCTAGCCCCGTTTACTGTACCAACCGCAAATAATAAGTTTGTCGTAGGTTACGTCACCCGCAGTGGAGTTCACTAAGGGGCGCTGCACACGGCTAAGATACTATAATATTTTATCTTAATATACAATATTGCTCAACAGCTATACATAATAAATCAGTGCTCAAGAAAGGTGATCAAGAAAGCTATAACACGCAGGCGGAGCTGCGGGCAACAGCTAGTAAGAAAATAAATAAACTAAATAAAATAAATTAATACAATATTATGTCTGACTGTCTAATGTCCCGTGGGAATTTGGAACCAGAAAACTAAATGACGCGGGTGACGTAATCAGTATCAGTAATCAGCTAGTCTCTAATAATGATATTTTAATGCTACATTTCATTGTACATATTTCATTCAATGAATGAATGAAAGAATGGATATTATAATGGCTGTCAATAATACAAAGGGGATAATTTAACTCTGCCTTTTATCTGGCTCAACAATGAGTATCTCCCCTTACCTCCCCTACCTCTCTAAGTCACAGAATTAGAGGTAATTGGTTATATCAAACGTATCAAAGTAGTTCTATTATTTCAGAGTGATAAACATTTATAGGTATAGTTCGCGAGACGTAAGCCGAGCTTTGCATTTGTGTGAGTGCAAGTACGTGAACGTACAATGTAACTTGTTTTACACTCACATGTGTTGTACACACAGCTTTTTTAATCTAATTTTCGTGATCAGTGATCACTCATACAAAGGCAAAGCTCAGCTTACGCCTCGCGAACTATATACTAATATTGTAACGAGGAAAAATTTATTTTGTTGAATATATAGGCTCCAAACTACTGAACCGATTTTGAAAATTCTTTCGCTGATATATAGCTCATTATCCCCGAATGATATTCGTATATGCTACTTTTAATCCCGGTTATATGTTCTAATGAGAATTGAGAACGAGAAAACTATATTACGCGGGTAAGGCGGGTGTCCCCGATGCTATAAGCAGAAGTGCACACTTTTTAGTAGTAATTTTATAGGTAAATCAAATCAAATCAAATCAAATTGTATTTATTTGAAGAAATATGGTACATGGGGTGTTAGGATTTACATTTTATGTTTCACATATTTCGTCAAAAATACTAGTCATTAAATTATAATTTTTCCGAACATTGTCACGGAGTGTCTTCTAACTTACAAATGAACTCATTATATTAATTTAAATAGTCAAGTACCTAATCAACAATTGAATTGAATTGAATTTCTCAGAACATAACACATGTCATTATTTCTCCTTTAAGAATTCACTTACCTACAGAGTAAATCATGCGCTCCATTAGCCATAACTTTAAGTGTTTCTTAAACTTTTGTAGAGGTAGTGCTATAAATATGGTTGGAATTTTGTTAAAGATTTTTATGCACACCGCGTAGCAGGTCTGTTGATAAAGAGTAGTTCGGGACACGATATCCAGAACCAATCTTTCACTGTGGCGAGTGCTGCGTGGGTACATATCTCTGGCAGTTTTAAATAAGTCAGGGTTCGTTCTAACAAACACACCTACTTCAAAGATGTACATAGCTGGTAGGTAATAAGAAGGAAGAATGCCTGTTGGTACCTTGCACTATAACATTATGTATCTACAATTTATCTAAAATATACAATGTTCCGGCGAGACACATCCTTTCACTGATAGTACTACCCCAACTTACTCTTTGTTTTTTCAAATGCGGTCTAACGTCCATTGCAGGAAGCCATGGGTACGCCCTCGGAACAGTAACCTTAGGGCGCAGATAGACCTATGCGACCTATGCGGCCCTTCCCAGGGGTGTCCTACTTACAAAACAACAATAATATTATACGCATTTGAAAATTACATAATAAACATTCTGAATATGTTATTTGTGTATTTACAATAACAATCTATACAATAACTCAAATATTATCATTTCAATACAATCAGAGCGTCAAATGTGAAGGGTTATGTTAGGGTTATCGTCATATTAGATATAATGCGACAATAATGCAAAACACCGAAGCTTTATCTGAATTCACTTCTCTGTGAACCGTTTTAGATTTAGTTGGATAATACAATGTATTTCAAGTAAGTCGTAGATGGTATTGAGTTATTGTAATGCAGGTAATGGGATGTATTGGGAAAGTTATATTATATTGTTTACCAATATTGAGTATGTATTCACTGATTGACCTCAGTCCGCGTGAATTAGATTTCTCGTTCCAGATTGGGTGTTTTCACATTGCACGATATTATAGACGATATCGGGCGTTTGTAAAGGAACACTATACCTGGATAAAAAGTACGCTACGTCCGTCGTCCCTCGGGGATACTGAAACTACATACTCGTATTAATATATTTGTTTTAAACATAGTTCTACATTCTCACACCAAGTCATTTGGCCCAAACTAAGCTATAAGCTTGTGCTATGGAATTTAGACAACTGATAAACATACTTATAATATTTTTAAATACATATAAAGAAACATCCAAACTCCGAAACAACATTTGTGGATGACATAATTATTTAATCGACCCGGGAATCGAACCCGAGACTCAGGAGTCGAAAGCCGATGTACTACCGACCACGCCAGAAAAGCAGAAATAATTTTTATTGGAGAAAGAATTTTCAAAATCAGTTGTTACGGAGCTTACTCAATTTTTTCTGCTTTGTAATATTAACAATAAGCTATCTAACCACATAGAAAAACTCGTTCCCACAAGGAATAAATTGAATCAGCTAAAGGCAATCTACGCGTAAAATCAAGTTAAATTTATACGTAAATTGAGTGA
The DNA here is from genome assembly GCA_963556515.1 of Nudaria mundana. NCBI lineage: Eukaryota > Metazoa > Arthropoda > Insecta > Lepidoptera > Erebidae > Nudaria > Nudaria mundana. Next base: position 17,777,912 of record OY748307.1, on the reverse strand, counting down.
CACTAGGATCACTCAATTATTACTAACAAAAAAAAGGGAAGTCATTAATCGAGGACCTTGTAGTGTAACACTTTCGAATAATACAACTCTTCCCTTCTTTACTAATAACTACAGGGCGCCAACAGCTTCGCCCGCGACAAATTATATATTAAATCTCTTCTCGAGAACCACTTTATCTATTAGTGAAAGAAGCATGAAAATCGGTGCAGTATTTTTAGAGATTCTCGCGAACATACAGAATACGCTGCGGGAGGAATTGTTTTACGAGTATATTGAGTAGTGATATTAAAAAAATGTTTGTTAGTTGGAGTTTGGATGAGGTTTTTTATGTATGTATTTATTGAGCGAAGCGAGCCGAAGGCGAGTGGAGCTCTCTACGGGTGACTCAAATTATTTTTCAAACGATTTATGTTAAATTGTTTCTCGGCGATTACTCGGCCGATTTCGGATTTTCTTGCACTCATCAATAGCTTACAGAATTACCCAGGTTATTACGATGCCAGAATTTTGAATTTAAACTCGCTTCGCTCAAATATATGCTGCAGCGTAACGGTACGTTTCGCGACTGCGGCGACCTAGTTTAGAAAAATTTAAGTATGTTTAGCTATTGTCTAGACCCCATAGCACAAGCTAAGTTTTGGCTTGAAGGCGTTGTGTCGGTATATATTTTGTTTCTTAGCTGTCCCGGCGGAATTCGTACCGCCTCGTTCCCTATGTTTGTCGGAATATTTTAAGAATAATATTAGCCAAATCATTGCAGTAGTTTTCAAGTCAAAAATGTCCAAAATGTAGAAAAAATATTTATTTACAAATCGCAGAGCAGACAGAGTCGCCTATTACGCAAACATTTCACCAATTCGTCAACCCCTACGTAATAAGTGGCGAGCCTATTGCCGTTCCCAGGGAGTATTTTTTCACTGCCTCGTCCGTTTGTCAGTAGATAGTGATACACCGCTGGTTGGCGAGCATGACATGGGCCCAGAAGAATGTTGGTAGGACCCCTTAAATAGAAAAGAATTTAAATAATTAAATCTCATGCGCGTCGCAAGGGGCGGGGCCCCAAGTGATCTTTGTATACGTCCACACCGTCCGCCCTGGACCCCAACCTGACCACCATAACGGAGTGGCAGGTTGGGTGACCGAACTTCAAAGATCCAGACTTGTGTGGCCAAAACGAAGTTATATTATTTGTAATGTCGGAGAAACCCGATACGGAGTTTGCTACCCCCGGCTCCGGCACTGCCCTCGCCAGGTCAGTGTCGGACCGAAACGACGACGCATCACACTCACGGACGCCGAACTTGCCCAGCGCTACGGAGGCTCGCGTCACGCTGCCAAGTCGCAGCGTGACGTCGACGCCTTCATGGTTTGATATGTCCATGGCTGCCGGGACTGACAGTGAGTCAGAGCCCGGCACCGTGGAAACGGAGACGGAGCCAGAGCCGGCGCGCTCTGTTTACCTGAAGAGGGGCCGTCAGAAGAGCGCGCTGGTGAAGAAAACACAGCCGGTGCCGAAGGACGGTCCGTCGACATTGGTGGTTTCCAGCGAATGCGAGGAGCCACCGGTCAAGGCGGTCCGAGTCCGGAAGTCCGGAAACGACACCAAGGGGCGGGCACCAAACCCCAGCATAACGGTGCCGTTCCTGCCCAGCGGTAGGGACAAAGAGGTGCCGGCCGCGCGAGGGCTGATGGGGGCTCTTGCCCGGATCGTTGACACCATGAAAGGCGGCAAAAACCTTCCGGGCAAGAAGAAGGTGGTGTCGGACGCCATTGCCGACGCTCACCTGTCCCTCGATGAGCTCCTCGCGCGGAGCATTTCCGAGGAGGAGACGAAGCTCAGAGACCAGGTAGCGACCCTGGCTGCTGAGCTCGCCTCCTCCCGGAAGCAGACGGAGGCCCTGCGACAGGAGGTCGCCAACCTTACCATTTTAGTCAAGGGGCCTCCGGAAACCCAGAAGACCGGACCCTCACTGCCTCCACCGACGGCTAGACCGGCAGCCATGGCGACGCCCAGGAGTGCGCTCGGAGTGCCTCCTGCATCGCCGCCGCAGACTGCGCCGACACCGATGCAGATTCTGGCGGCGATTGAGAGGCGCCTGGCGGTCCTTGAAGACCGGTCATACCGCCCCCCGCTGGCACGACCCGCGTTGTCGTACGCGGCTGCCGCCAGCGGGGCTCTCGCTCCTGGGTCCAATTCAAATAGGTCTGCTGCCCGCCCAGCCCCGCCCAGGTCCGATCCACCAGCAACTCGGACACCGGCTAAGCCGGCCACGACGGCAAAGCCGAGGAGAAAAGGGAGGCCTGGCGCCACACCTGCTGCTCTCGCGTCCCATTCTGCTCCCGCTGCACATCCTTCCAGAGAGGAGGGATGGGAAGTAGCGGGAGCGAAAAAGAAAAAGAGGCGGAAGAAGGCCGCCAAAAAAGTGGCTGAAGCCGTCGCGACGAAGGCGCCGAAGAGACCCCGCCCTCCTCGCTCCACCGCCGTCGTCCTGACAGTGACGACGATGGGTGCAGAGAAGGGAGTGGGGTACGCCGATGTTTTGAAGAAGGTCAAGGCATCGGTGGACCTTAAGGCCCTCGAGATACCGGGGGGGCTCCGGTGCAAGACTACTCGCACCGGGGCTCGCCTACTCGAGCTCTCCGGCGCCTCCAGCGGCCCCAAAGCTGACGCCCTAGCGGCTAAGCTGAGGGACACGCTGGACCCAGAAGCCGTCCGCGTCTCCAGACCCACCAAATGCGCTGCATTGCGCATCTCGGGCCTGGATGACGCGGCCACGACGGAGGAGGTTATTTCCGCCGTCGTGGAGGCGGGCGGCTGTCCCCATGACCAGGTGAAGGCTGGAGAGATCTCCTTCAGCCCCACCGGTCATGGAACGACAGTCGTCCAGTGCCCCGTCGCGGCGGCACTTAATATTGCGGACGGACGGAGCCTCCTTATAGGGGGCTTCCTCAGGGCGCAGGTGCACCTCCTGCGTGCCCGGGAAACCAGGTGTTTCCGGTGCATGATGGTAGGGCACGTAGGAGTGCAGTGCGCAGTGGAAGACACCGTGGGTGATCGATGCTTCCGCTGCAGCCGGCCCGGTCACAAGTCCAACGCCTGTGACGCACCGCCTCGCTGCTACAGATGCGAGGCGGAGGGCAAAACGGCGGACCATCGGGTCGGCAGCCGTTCCTGCGCCGCTATGAGGCCAAAGCCACGTCCGTCCGCTGGGAGCAGCGGGGGTGCCGCTACTGCGCGGCCAGATTCGCGGAGGGATGCTGATATGGACGTCCATTAATGGACACCCATATCCGCATCCTACAGGCGAACTTGAACCACTGCCGCGCTGCTCAGGATCTTCTGTACCAGAGCATCGCGCAGTGGTCCATAGACCTGGTCGTGGTCGCCGAGCCGTACTATGCCCACCCGGGAAGCCTGGTGGCGCAAGACGGCTTGGCCTGCATCTTTGGGGGGTCCGCCGCAAACACCTCGCGGCTTGCAATTATTGCAAACGGCCGAGGCTGCGTTGCAGCGGAATATGAAGGGGTGGCAGTCGTGGCCGCATACATCTCGCCGAACAACATTAACGACGCTCAGTATGAGCTATGGCTCACTGAGCTCGACGTCGTCTTCACTGCGTGTCGTCCTCGCCCTGTCCTTCTCCTGGGAGACTTTAACGCCTGGTCTACGGCGTGGGGCTCTCGGGTAACCAATGGCAGGGGGAGATTACTTGAGGACTGGGCCACTACACGTGGACTTGAGCTCCTCAACCGGGGGAATGTTGCCACCTTTTGGCGGTCGGGGGTCAGCTCGGTCGTGGACTTAACGTTCGCGACCCCTGCCCTCGCCCGCCGTATTATGGGCTGGTGCGTGGAGGAGGGTGTGGAGACGCACTCGGACCACCGATACATCCGGTTCGAGGTCGTCCCCCCCACCTAACCTTCCACAGCCGGTACCGAATCCCCCGGAACCGCGTTGGGCGCTCAAGAGTTTAGACCGGGAGGCTCTCCTGGAGGCATCCATCGTGCAGGCCTGGATTCCAGCGCCGGACGGACCTGTTGACGTGGATGCCGAGGCAGAGTGGTTCAGGAGAGCCATGTCGCAAATCTGCGATGCGGCGATGCCTAGGGTTACACCCGGCCCGGCCAGGAAGCAGGTGTACTGGTGGTCGTCGGAGATTGCACAGCTGCGTGCAGCATGCGTCTCCGCCCGCCGCCAGTACACCAGGTTTCGCCGGAGGCATCGTCGACCAGACGACGCGGCAGCCCGGGAGGCGGAGCTATATGCGTCCTACAGAGAGGCTAAGGGCACCCTCCAGAAAGCGATCACGCGGGCTAAGACGACAGCACGCGAGGAGCTCCTGGAGACCCTGGAGCGGAACCCATGGGGGCGCCCGTACCTGCAGGTCAGAGGTAAACTCCGACCGAGGGCGCTCCCACTGACCCAGAGTCTCCAGCCGGATCGGCTGGAGGGGGTCTTGGACTCTCTGTTTCCGACGAGCGCGGAGGAGCACATCCCTCCGAGCATGGCTCCGTCTCAGACGCCCAATGCGGATAGCAGAGAAAACGACGTACCCGAAGTCAGAGAGGGTGAGTTAGGAGCGGTGGTGCTTCGGCTCAGTTGCCGGAAAACTACCGCCCCTGGACCCGACGGCATTCCGGGCCGTGTATGGGTCCTGGCCCTCGAGGAACTCGGGCCTCGACTGAGGGGGCTCTTCAGCGCATGCCTCGAAAGGGGCCAGTTTCCCAAGGTGTGGAGGACGGGGAAACTGGTCCTGATCCGGAAAGCGGGGCGGCCGGTGGACTCACCGTCCGGTTACCGGCCGATCGTGCTGCTCGACGAGGTGTGTAAGCTCTTTGAGCGAATTATCGCGGAACGCCTCGTCGAGCATCTCACGCGTTTGGGCCCAGACCTGGCGGATAACCAGTATGGTTTCCGTCGGGGACGGTCCACCGTGAGCGCGATCATGCGCGTGAAGACCCTAGCGGAGGAAGCAGTCTCGCGGGGCGAGGTGGTGTTGGCGGTGTCTCTTGACATCGCCAACGCCTTTAACACCCTACCCTGGAGTTGCGTTAGGGAGGCACTGGTATATCACAAAGTGCCTCTCTACCTCCGTCGTATTGTCGGGGCATATTTATCCGAGAGGGCTATAACTTACCCTAGCTGGCTCGGGCCAGCTCGGCGAGATGTCTCGTGCGGTGTTCCACAGGGGTCGGTTCTAGGACCTCTCCTGTGGAACATCGGATACGACTGGGTGTTGCGGGGTGCGTTGCCTGAGGGCGTCAGCGTAACTTGTTACGCCGACGATACCCTCGTCACGGCGCGGGGAGCAACGCACCAGGAGGCAACACTCAAGGTCACGACTGGGGTTGCTGTAGTCGTGGGTCGGATACGGCGGCTGGGACTGGACGTGGCACTGAATAAGTCCGAGGCTCTGTGTTTTCACGGACCTCGGCGCGGGCCACCTCCAGGATCCAGCATAAATGTAGGGAGCGTTAGCATCGGCATCGAGCCCTCCATGAAGTATCTGGGACTCGTACTCGATGGCCGGTGGAACTTCGGACCACATTTCCGAAGTTTGGTCCCCAAAGTGACGGGGGCAGCAGCCGCGCTTTCGCGACTGATGCCTAACTTAAAGGGACCCAACGCTTCCTGCAGGAGACTGTACCTGGGGATCGTGCGGAGTATGGCCGTATACGGGGCTCCCGTATGGGCGGCGAGACTGACGGCCAACAACGCTGCTATATTGCACAGATCGTTGAGGACCTTGGCCGTCAGGACAATAAGAGGGTACCGCACGATCTCTCTAGAGGCTGCATGTCTCCTAGCCGCGACCCCTCCATGGGACCTGGAAGCGAGAGCCCTTGCGTCATTGTTTCAATGGCACAAGGAGGCGCTGGAGCGGGACCACAGGCCTGCGTCTCGAGAAATCGAGGCCCAGCGGTCCCATCTCCGCCAGGATCTCATGGAGACATGGAAGGTGCGACTTGAGCAACCTAAGTGGGGAACCACCACCATCGCGGCGGTGAGACCGATCATGGAGGACTGGCTGCAGAGGCAGCACGGTGGCCTCACGTACCGTGCGACACAGATCATCACCGGGCACGGAAACTTTGGTGGGTATCTGTTTCGCATGCATCGTGAGGTCACACCCGCGTGTCAACACTGCGAGGCTTCCGGCGAAGACACGGCATTCCACACGTTGGTGGAATGCTCAGCGTGGGCAAGTCAGCGCCGGGACCTCGTTGTGGGCCTGGGCGTGGATACTCTCTCACTGGAGACCATGCTACGAGCCATGGTCTCTAGCGAGAGCCAGTGGAACGCGGCCGTTTCCTTCTGCGAGCAGGTTATGCTCGTGAAGGAGACGGCCGGAAGGGCGAGGGAGCGTATCCTCCCCGCTGAGTTCCGAAGTCTGCGGCGAGGGCGCCGCATACGTGACTACGCCCAGGACCATCGACCTCCATGATCGGGGCCTGAGGACGATGGATTAGCAACCCACCGTCCCTACAGAAGCAGGCTAGAAGGGCTGCGTGATGTGGAGCTTCACCCCATGCACGCCTTCACTCACCGACGCGGGATAAAACCCGACCCTAGAGATGCGGGGTAACACCCGACCACCACGCAGTGGCCACTCAAGTGACCAAGGTCCGCCGGGTGCCACTGGGAATTCTTTCAGTATCTACCGGAGGCACTCGGCAATGGACGTAGGTGCGGCCGCAGCCACAAGCCGCGGAATAAAAAAAAAAAAAAAAAAAAATGCGCGTCGCAATTTTTCCAAGATACTGTACGTGGGTAGATACGTGTGAGTGGTATTGAATGCGAAATGGCCAAGTTATGCAATAAATGTTAATAATTAAATAATATGTTTCAAAAAACGCGGTACGTGCTTGCCACACGTCACTCATGAGTGTCAAACCAAACCACACTTGTGTTGTGACAGTTTGTGTCACTTACGTCAATTTTACGTCTATGACCATCATAACCACAGATAAGTTATATTTTTCTTGTGTAACGTTGAATGTTAAGTTGTGATATTCTTTCTTTCTTTCCTAATTCTCTTTTCTTTCGTGCTGTAGTTTTATTTTTAATTTCTACAAGACCGCGGTCGCTCCTATGTCCATTGCCGCGGGCATCTCTTGTACGCACCAGAAGATATTTCCAGTGGCGCTTCTTGCTGTAGTCAATAAGCGTCCGTAAGTACACCGCTACCCTTATGCCTCTAGATTCGAATATTTGTGATCAAACAATTCAATTTGCTTTAGTTCAAAACAATTTCCACACTGTCACTTAAGTTAAATCATGTTTAGTGAAAACAAACGTTAATTAAATGTATGCGGTGATGGTACTAAGTTATATCACTTAAACAGACTTGTACATAATACTCGTAAACGACTCTGATCCTTACTTTGCGTTTGAAGTACTTCAAATACAAATTAATGTACTTAAATAAATACCTCGGTACATGGTATAAATTACATTGCTGTACATAAAACATAAAATATACGTCAAAAATTGACACAGCCACCGACTTCGAATTACCGAAATGGGACCAAATTGAAATCAAAATTAATTTTGAGACAAATGTAGCTGTGGGCATCGGTCGTGCGATTCGTAGACGTGACTTTGGTCATCGACCAACTTATGCAATCGCAGGTGTCTTAGGAATAACTAGTTATCCCAGCGAACTTTGTATCGCCTCAAATATAAAAAAAAATTAAAAAAAATGTATGTAAATTGAAAAACTCGACAGACGGACAAATTGTCGTATTAAATATATAGATTGTCGGAATGGGACCAAATTGATATGATACTACTTAGGAAGTAGTAGCTTTCAATTACAAAAAAAAAGAAAGCCCAAAGATAAAAAAAGGTAACAAACATAATATAAACATTAAGTCGAATTGAGAACCTCCTCTTTTTTTGGAAGTCGGTTGAAAACCTCGCCTATCTATATCTATACTACTATTATAAAGAGGAAAGATTTGTATTTTTGTGTGTATGTTTGTAATGAATAAACTCAAAAACTACTGTGTCGATTTCAAAAATTCTTTCCCCGTTGGAAAGCTACATTCACCCTGAGTAACATAGGCTACTTTTAATCCCGGTAATGTGCTCCCACCAGAACCGGGAACGAGTAAACTAAATCACGCGGGCGGAGCTGCGGCGATCAGCTAGTTTCCTATAAAGGTCGGGGAAGACCCCGAATTTCCACTTGCTACATCATGACATGCTTATTTTGGCTTTCTCAACTTTGACAAGCATTTTCATTCATGCTCGCTGGGTATTTAAATATGACCTTTTTTACCGACTTCCTAAAAAGAAGGAGGTACTCAATTTGACTATTTTTTTTTAACGTTTGTTACCTCATATCTTTCGAGTGGGTGAACAGATTAAATTTTTTTTTAATTGAAAGCTACAACTCCCTAAGTGGTCCCATTTGGATTAGGTCCCATTCCGGTAATTTTAGTCCATTTTTGTGTCAATACTGCCTTTCGACTCTGCTCCGCTTATCCCTCGTAACTGTATATAACATGCGATCGGTTTGGCTGTTGGAGTTTTGCTTTGAGTTAACAAGTGATTATGGAATTTCTATTGTACTTGGTAACGACAGTAAGCAACTTGCCTTCTGTTACGTGGGGCGAAAAATATACAGACGAAGTACGGGTGTGTAATGCACCTCTGCCTACCCCTTCTGATATATGTAGATATTACTAAATATAGAAAAAATATTCGCGAGCGAGTAGCGACTTTAATGGGATGAATAAACAGTTCTCTTTTGGTTCAGGTTGTTGCTGTGAAATCAACGCTTGAATGACATTTTTGCGAAGGTGACATTTTTGATAAAGTGACATTTTAAGAAAGTGACCTTTTTGCGAAAGTGACATTCTAAGAAAGTGGCATTTTTGATAAAGTGACATTCTAAGAAAGTGATATTTTTGCGAAAGTGACATTGTGCTAAAGTGACCAAATTTTTCACGATGACATTTTGCGAAAGTGACGTTCTGCGTCAAGACTGCTTATTATATTAGTTTAATTTGGGCTAGATGACATTGTGTGAGAATGTCCAAAATATTTATTTATTATTTATTTACTATTTGATGGGTTTTTTTTTCAAGACATCTGCGATTGCAAGTTTGTCTCAGGGATCAAAGTCATGTCTACGAATCGCACGACCAACGCCTACGGCTACGGACGCCTTAAAATTATAATTATACCCAAAAAATTATACACACAAACTACCGAACGATGTACCTAATTGCTAAAAAGATTGGAATCAGCAATAATTACCATACGTTTGCAAGAAATATTGTACGTGTTGATTATAGGCTCAATATTATTTGGTAGATCGGCAGTTTAATGGCAATTGACGAGTCATTATAATTAAGTGTTCTAGTTTTAATAAACAAGCGGATGATCTCAACTTTATCCGTGTTATCGTGGTGTTTCCATCTTTTTTCATTAAAGGTGGCCTTTTTTCATAAAAACGTGGCTCCATCGACGTTCATCGATGATTTCGCCAATGTCAAGGTAATGCTTGATTAGTTGATAGTCCCGCACAGAAGAACTAGTTATTCCTAACTATAGCTCCAGGTGCAGGACAAGAAACGTTGTTCGGTATGAGAGTGTCTGGAAACCCGTTTTTGGCGGAGCGCTAGCGCCACAGGTAACCTAAAAAGCCACCTGCCACGCGCTCAGCAAAAATCGAACTTCCCAGTGAAACCTTAGTTCCGTCCGACACAGTTCAGTATCAGTGCAAATATTCTTTCAATCATTTTCTATGAACATGTCAAAGTCAGTGTCAGTGATGACTGAGTCGTATTTAACACTGACATGTGCGGACGCGTTCATAGAAAAATTATAACCGACCTTAAAAGTCGATTCAGACATATCAGTGACAATTCGGTGTCAGTGATTTAGCGGTACAATTTTTTTTAAATAAATGTTTGAAAGAATATTTTGCACTGATACTGAACTGTGCAGTACTGTGTCGGACGAAACTGAGGTTTCACAACCTGTGTGAATCGACCTTTATACTCCATTTCTATAGATCGGACCGTGATGTTATAGGCTATTACTATCCTATAGGTGAAAAAATTTGTGCAATTTATATTCCTGTAGTTTCAGAGTCTATTTACTGCAAGACAAACAGACATTCATCACACCATCTATCCATGGTATACAGAATATCTATCGAATTCTACCTTGTTTCTTCTATTTACTATGTATTATATAAACTAAGTAGGTAGCACTTTTGTTCCAAAAATCTATTTATATAGTTCATTTACACCGATGTCTACCCCCATTTTCTTAAATTCTATTCTTTCTACCTTTCCATCCAAAGGCCGCCATTTGTACATATTCAATATGGATTGTTTTTGTTATGTTATTTTTGTATCGGTGTACAATAATGTTTACTAGTTATCCCAACGAACTTTGTATCGCCTCAAATATAAAAAAAAAAAAATATACCTATAAAATATAAAAAAAAAAGAATATTTTAATATTTCATGCAAATGTATGTAAATTGATGAATGATGAAAACAGAGGTGCATTGCACACAAACACACACACACATACACACATTGCAAGCAATTTTGTTAGCCCCACGTCATAAACAAGTCTAGTGCGATATCAGGCAAAAAAAAAAATCTTAACCACCTGTAATTCCAAGCAAAATTCCAAACAACCAGGGAAGTTGTTACTTATCTACAATCTCAGCAGTCTGAGCAAACACAGATGAATTCTGAATGGTCGGAAGTCCATCCGCTTTCGATGCCGGAGTCTCGGGTTCGATTCCCGGTCGGGACAAACTTTGTGTGATGACACGTACATTTGTGCCGAAGTCTAGGTGTTTTCCTATGTATAACATCTATGTATTAACAAAAGATATACATAAGTATTTATATCAGTTTATCTAGTACTCATATTACAAGCTCTGCTTAGTTTGAGACTAGATGGCGTTACTTAAAGTGCCCGGTAGTGGCAATAGCGTTGACTGACCAAATGTGGGTGTAATGAAGACCTCTGTCTACCCTTTCGGAGATAAAGTTCTGATTTTATGTGCCTATGTTTTTATACAAACCAGAATAGAACCAGTTAACTTTTTGTTGACTGATCCATGACCGAAGTTAATCAAACGGTTACTTAAATCATCATCATTACGAGGTAGTTTTTGTACGTTTTTTCTCAGTTTTAACGAGTAATTTACTTTGAAACTATAATTAACACCTTTTTGTCAAATAACATCGCAAAATATTAGACACTCATGTGTGTTTCTAAGTTTAGACGAAGTTTATATCGGTAAATAGTTTTTAGTACCTACGATCAAAAAAATTATCTACTCTCATGTCTTAAAATTCAAATTACGACACCGGTACTATAAAAATTAAAAAGTTACTTTATGATACAGATTTACTATGAGATTTTCTCGAAAACTGTATCATAAAGTAAATTAAAAAACTTACTTATTGTATTTAAGTGGAATATAAATGCTGTTCGTTTTTCTAATAAATAAAGAGAAAAATCAAACATCATTCTGTGTTTAAGTTGATAATACTAGAAAAGCAATCTTCATTCTTGACCTGTTAATTTAAATGTGACAATCTCAAAAACTATCAAACAGATGTTCATAAAATTTACACTAATCGACAAAACAATTAATCGTCGACGTTTTAATGTATAACTTATTAATATTTTATGAATATTGACCTGTTAAAATAAAGCGAAGTATGAGGAGGTCGTTAGTTAGTGTACCTACTAAATGAAATGTGAACGACAATTAAATGTCAATTGTAACATCGTAATTTCATTACACTCACAAAACGTAAACAAACATTTGTAATGATATTATGAACGTCATTAGTGTCAGTTGATGTATAGATGTCAACTCGACAAACGTCAAGTCTTGACTATGATTCATTTACCATACGGTGTTCTACAAATTGTATAGCGCACTCTAGAGGATTTAGTGGGAACTAGGCAGAGTAATATCTAGCCATGTCATAATATTTCCTTAAAAAGGTGAATGTCAATGATATTGCTTTTTATCTATGGAGGAGTTTCCGGCTGACGATAAGTTTTGCTTGTAGAAAAGTGGTTTGAACTAGTTTTTGCAGTAAAGGAAGAATCTAGAAACAGCTCGGAGTTGATAAAAAGCCGGCGCGAGCTGTCGTGGGCCTCTTTCCACTGCTGGATACTTTACTGACAATATCTCTCGATCACTACAACTGTCTTATACGTAACCTACAAATCTCTAGTCTTGAAGAAATTATTTTACTTGGAAGAATATAAATTGAGTCGAAGCAATTGTCGATACATTTCAAGCGTCCTATCGAACGTGATCTCAAGAGGCTGGGAGTGTTCCCTCCCATTCGGCTTGGACAACGTGGAAGCATTTTTTCTGTTTTAGGCATTCCAAATGGCGTTTCTTGATAGTGTTACTGATGTCTGATGTCTTGGTGCAGAATTGCTAAGGTAGTCGACGTTTCTGGAGCAGTACCAAAATAGTCTCATCAATCTACGGCAAGGATACACGAGGTCGTCTTGGGCTCACAGGACCACAGCACGTGCCCCCCCCTGACAATCCCAGCTGACTGCGTGAACCAAACACTTAAGCTAAGTACTTTGCTTAACATCTAATCCCGTGTTCTTCATCCATAATACTGTCTACTCTAGTTTCAAGAACTATCGTCACAATCGAAGGTCAAGTTTAAAATAATTACCATACCTGTAATTTATGTTTTAAGGAGTAGGCCAGTAGCCACACACCTACCTTTGTACGAATAACCTCAATAATTTAATGTTTTAAGAGGTGTAATAACCTACATATTCTCTGTATAAAACTTGTAACTATTTCTAATATCCAGTGTCTATTTGTTTTGAGGTTAGAAATATATATATACTCTGTGCACTCTCTCTACTGTTGTACCTTATTGAATTCTCCTATCATCACACACACCGTTCATAAGTGAACTGGCGCCCTGGGATATCATATAATTGTCTCGTGAGCCTCCGCTGAACCGCCGGTGGGTAAGGTTGACTTCACCTGTTACACAATTAGTGGTAATTCGGGACTTTGCTTGCGTGAAGAGTTTACTGGTAGAAATAGTACAATTTTATTATACGGGATTAAATATATAACTAGGTAAATAATGTACCTCTACTATTTTCTAAGGCCGCCCTTTTGGAAATTGCCAGGCGTCGTATTGAGCGAAGCGTTTTTTTTTTTTTTTTATTTTTTTTTTTTTTTATAATTTTTTTTTTTTATATATTGAATATTTTATTTGAGCTTCGTCATGACCTTAATTGAAATCAGCTATTAATTTAGGTAAAAATTTTTAAATTATCGGTCAAGAGATTGCTGAGAAACAAACATCCGAACATTTTACATTTAACCTGCTCCATGGGAGCTCCGTCCGCCTTCGGCTCGCTTCGCTCAATAAAAATTATTATTGCTTCTATATTTACACGTACTGCCAGATTCGCAAGGCAATAGGTAGAACCGAGAGAAAGAACCTGGCAATAAAAATCACGGTCACTTTTTTCATGATTGAAAAGGAAATTACACATTTTCTTAAGACAAATGTGAACGAATGTACATTGGTCTCGTGTCAAAATCAATAACAGTGTGTATAGTACACGGTATAGCCTCGTAGGGATAGCCCCAGGGCGCCGGCAGACTTTAGCCAAAGGAGGAGAGATCCGGTACCATTCGGGTGCCATCAGGTTTATCCTGCCTCGGTGAGTGTATGCGGGCTATACACTCGTGGGAATTGGAAACTAGAAAAATTTATATCACGGAGTTTTATACTAAAATCAAACGCAATTTATGTAACTACCTACCTACTTGTTGATGTCATAACACCAGTATTTTTTATGTCGGATTAAAGCAATATAATTACGATATGTGACTTCTATCACCTCTGTTTAGCAGTCACATGCCAGCTGTATATTAATTAAATATTAATAAGTAATAACTTGGTACAACTGACGCTGTGACCGCAGTATATGTACACTAATATTATAAGGAGGAAATAATTTTATTGTTTGTTTGAGTCCGAGACACCGTAGCGGCTGCCACGTAAGATTTTGTTGCCTTGGTGTATAATTCACCTCTGCGTACCCCTTCGGGGTAATAGACGTCATATGTGTGTGTGTGTGTGTGTGGAATTGGGAACACATATACATACAGTCATGCCTCTTTCTTATTGGAGTAGGCAGAGACTATGGAATTCCACTTGCTACGATCCTGACAAACTTCTTTCGCTTCAACCGACTTCCAAAAAGAAGGAGGTTCTCAATTCGACTGTATGTTTTTTTCTATTTGTTACCAAATAGTATCTTTGGACTGAGTGAACCCATTTTAAATATTTTTCTTAAATTTAAAGCCATTTCAATTCGGTCCCATTCCGACAATTATTTGGTACTATTGGTCATTTGAAGTGGGTAGTAGTGTCAATTTGAAGTGGGTACTATTGGTCATTTGAAGTGGGTAGTAGTGTCAATTTGAAGTGGGTAGTAGTGTCAATTTGAAGTGGGTAGTAGTGTCTATTTTTTACGTGTTTTTTCAAACATCCTGAATGGAGTTCGATTTTTGCTGAGCGCGTGTCAGGTGGCTTTTTAGGTTACCTCTGGCGCTCCGCAAAAATCCGGGTCTCATACCGAACAACGTTTCTTGTCCTGCACCTGGAGCTAGTTAGGAAGAACTTGTCTTCTGTGCGAGACTATCAACTAATCAAGTATTACCTTGACATTGGCGAAATCATCGGTGAATATCGATGGAGTCACGTTTTTAAAAAAAGAAGAAGAAGAAGAAGTGGCTGACTGCAACTAGTTAAGTATGTACCTATATAACTTTATCATATTAAACATAAATTTTCCTTATTGGTACAAGTAAATGTGACATATACTTGGAATTTAGAATTAGATAATGTACCTAACATCGGTTTAGTTTAGTTTGTTTGAACGCGCTAATCTCAGGGAGGTTCGATTTGAAAAACTCTTTTTTGGTTGAATACTGCATTTATCGAGGATTGGAGGAGATAAATAGGAGCGGAGGAGCAGTGTGGTATGTTTCAAAAACAGGGAAACATTATTTATTTTAAGAATTTCTGTTGCGTGCGGTGGCCAAACTGTTAATGTTATGTAAAAATTATGTATGAATTTTATTGTTCCTCTTTAAAAGTTCTAAGAAAACGTACGCGGTAGCATATATCTATCTTTTAAGGTTCTCACTATAACGTATTTTATGGAAATTAAACTCGTTCTTAAATAATTATTTGCGAAGTTAGATGTTATTACGGGTGACGCGATGGGAAAAATAATTACAAGCGACGGGAACGGGAAAAATACCAAATCACTACGCGGACGAAGTCGCAGACGACCGCTAGTAAAAATGTAATGGTTAATTTAAGTTAAAATGCAAAATGAGGCAAAATTCTCGGAGTAGAGATTCTATATCGTGGTCTGTAACGTTCTGTAACTGGCTGTTACAATTTTGATTCGGATAACAGATCGATTTAAATAGAACAGATTTGAATTATACTCCTTATATTATACTCGTAGTTGGTTGATAGAGGTTGGTTAAGGTCGTAGCACAATAAATAGTCCACTTTTTGGGGAAGCACAATCGTTTACTGTAATATAAACATACAGACATCTAAGTAAGATGTCGACAAATGTTTCACCTCAAACGAGGCACGAGAATGCCTCGTTTAGAGGTGAAACATTTGTCGACGTTTTAATATCTTATATTTTAGAGAGAATGATGCAATTATTTTAAAAAGTTTGAACATCTTACTTACCATTACTTTGTCTTGGATTTTCGCCAGGTAACGCCTGATTCTATCCAATATACAGACATCTATTCACAGCGACGGTTGAGGAGACAGAGAGGGAGGTTAAGTTGACCCCTGGTGTGGCCATAACGAAACATTGAATTCCCTAGGCCTGGCCTGAGGAACAGCGTGATACGAGAACGTTGCGGTGTGTAAGAAGATGTAGTGAGTAAGATAGAAAAAGGGATGTTTAGATGGTTCGGGCACGTAGAAAGGATGGATGAAAGAAAATTGACGAAACAGCACATAAGGCAGGCGTGAATGGACAGGCAGGTAAGGGTCGACCTAGGCGAACGTACTTCGACCAAATCGGAGAATGTTTTGACCAAAGGCCAGGTCAAGAGTACCCAGAACCGGAGAGCGTGCATGAAGATAGTTATGAAAGTGGAAGAAGCGAAAGAAGTATGCCAGGATCGTAGCAAGTGGAATTCCATAGTCTCTGCCTACCCTCATGGGAAAGAGGCGTAACCATATGTATGTATGTATGAATTCCCTATATCAATATATGTTGGCAACATTGCCACCAATGTGGCAATGTTGCCAACAGTATCTACTTATGGCTTTTCTATAGTACCTACCCGGTAACGGTAATAGGATTCCCCCTATTACAAGGGATCTACGAAATTACTGGCAAAGTGTGGGTGTGTATTGAGGCAATAGGGTGGGTCACTAATATATGGAGGAAAAAAAAAAATTCTGGCAGTGTTAAACAAGTTAAAAATATGGCAAAAATTTGCCATATATATTTTAGAGTTTTTAAAAGTTTTTTCATAAAATCTAAAAAATGTCACGTGATATGAAGTTCAGCATCATTTTAGGGTTCCGTACACAAAGGATTAAACGGGAACCCTATTACTGAGACTTCGCTGTCCTTACGTCTTTCTGTCTTGGGCTGTATCTCATGAACCGTGATAGTTATAAAGTTGAAATTTTCACAGTTGATGTATTTGTGTTGCCTCTATAATAACAAATACTAAAAAACAGAATAAAATAAGTATTTAAGGGAGCTTCTATACAACAATTTTTTTGCTGTTTGTCCGAATCATATTTGGCCGGTTTTCTAGTGTTAATTTACAATGAATCAAAATTAACTCTAGCAGACCCTTTGTTTCTTCCCATATTAATGGGAACACCTGTAGTATGGGAATTTTTTTCTTCCCATACTACAGGTGCACCGAGTACAGATGAAAATGATTGTCCATTATAAAAGACACAAACCTCAAATGTACCAGGAATACATAACAACATAAGAGCCTTCAAGATTAGAGAGACTGACCATAATATAAAGTCATAAAATAATATTATTTTAAAGGGTTATAAAACCAAAACATTGAAGTAGTACCACGGGAAAAAAAAATTAAACAAAGGCAGCAGACGAGCTCCGAAATAGTTAGTCGACGGCGCAAATTAGTACGAAATGACTAAATAGATTAACAGGTTGAAAGCGCGTGACCGCGATAATCTCTTCCGCTAATTAGTGCGATCTAATTTAAATGTCAGGTATATTCAGTGAATTACGGCTGATTTACACAGGGTCAGTTACTGACTCTGAATTCGAGACAAGTTAGCGCTGACCCGATAAAAACCCAATGTAAATTGATTTGAAGTCAGTACAGCGGTGGGAGGTCAGCGCTGACTTGTATATTCGCACACAAATATTTTGAAATCAGTCGGCGCCCCCCGAAACCCGCGCCCGCCCGCTCCAGTCTTAAAAACCACATGTAAACGGACAACTGACTTCACAAACGTATGCTCACTGTGAACAGCTTACCACGACTACTGGCTCCATATAAACAAATTAAGTCAGTATCAGCGTCTACACTGGCGCCGATACTGACTTGTGCACTGAACCTGTGAAAACCTGCCTTAATAAAAATACACGTCAAAAATTTACACACAAAAGGGACCAAATAGTAGTCGGAATGGGACCAAATTGAAATGGGACCGCTTGGGCTACTCTATAAAAAAAAAACAAAATTGGTTCACCCAGTCCAAGGTAACAAACATAAAAAAAACAGTCGAATTGAGAACCTCCTCCTTTTTGGATGTCGGGTGAAAAACATTCTCAAACATCAAACATTCTCAAACATAAAACATTCTCAAACATTAAACATTCTCAAACATCAAACATTCTCAAACATAAAACATTCTCAAACATAAAACATTCTCAAACATAAAACATTCTCAAACATAAAACATTCTCAAACATAAAACATTCTCAAACATCAAACATTCTCAAACATAAAACATTCTCAAACATTAAACATTCTCAAACATAAAACATTCTCAAACATAAAACATTCTCATACATAAAACATTCTCAAACATAAAACATTCTCAAACATAAAACATTCTCAAACCTCAAACATAAAACATTCTCAAACATAAAACATTCTCAATCATAAAACATTCTCAAACATAAAACATTCTCAAACAAAACATTCTCAAACATCAAACATTCTCAAACATAAAACATTCTCAAACATAAAACATTCTCAAACATAAAACATTCTCAAACAAAACATTCTCAAACATAAAACATTCTCAAACATAAAACATTCTCAAACATAAAACATTCTCAAACATAAAACATTCTCAAACAAAACATTCTCAAACAAAACATTCCGGTAACGGCAATGCCTCGGTAGAGTAGCGGTATGTGTATGCGACTGCCATCCCTGAGGTCCCGGGTACCGATGAATCTAATATTTGTGTGTTACACAAATATTTGTTTCGGAGTTTGGGTGTTTTCTATGTATATTAATTACTAGCTGATCGCCGCAGCTCCACCCGCGTGATTTAGTTTACTCGTTCCCGGAACACATTTCCGGGATAAAAAGTAGCCTATGTTACTCAGAGTGAATGTAGTTTTCCCATGGTGAAAGAATTTTTGAAATTGGCACGTTAGGTTTTGAGTTTATTCATTACAAACATACAAAAATACAAATCTTTCCTCTTAATATACTCGTAGTATACATATAGTAATATAGTATAGTATAGATGTATTTAGAAATATATATAAGTATGTTTATCGAAGTATGTGGTTTTGTGAATATATGTATTTATAATCGTAATACTCGTACTATTCATCATTCACAGAGCCTTTTCCCAACTTAGTTGGGAAAAGGCTTTCCAGTCTAACTGCGATTCGGCTGAACTTCGATATTTTCCGTGAAGCGACTGCCATCTGACCTCCGCAACCCATGGGCGATATCGAAGTTTTGTAGTTAGACCGCGAGGATTTTTAAGGGCTCCAACTACCCCTAACGACTGGCATAGATGTTCGTATGACAACCGGGCACGACAGCTTAACGTGCTCTCCGAGGCACGGAGGGGTCTCAACTCTCAGTATCTTAAGAAATGGTCACCCATCCTAAGACCGGCCTGACTAGATGTTGCTTAACCCTTGCAATGTATTAATATTGTCGGTTACCACTAGACCACGAGCCCCTCGTCTCCCAATCGTACTATTATACTAGTATAATGGTAACACATTAGTGACCTAGAACTACTTAACTTTGACGATGAACGATGAAACAAAGCCTGTTGCTCCGATTTGAGCTAAGTGTGAAAGTGAGTTTGTGAAAACCGCATGAAAATCCTTTCAGTAACTTTGGAGGTTATCATGTTCAAACAGACGGACGGGCATACAAGAGTCTTAATAAGTCTCTCATCTGTTTCTCACACCACATTTTGTTTTGTTAATCGTGATTAAATTTATATACGCATTTGACTGTTTAGAAGATAATTTATTTTAAATTAAACACTTATGAAATTGAATCAAAATATTTTTGAAAAGATTATGTAATGTAATTGTTACATAGTTTTATTGCGTTGTTAATTTTTATTTTATTTTAGATTGAAATACTTTTAGATAAGTATGAGAATATGAATAATATTGTTTGTTGGATCACGGTTGGTTTAATATATAATAATTAAAACGTTGGGAAATCCGAAATGTAGTCTTTGATTTATCGCTACTTCAAAAATTATATATTATAGTTTTTATATTGGATAGAAACAGGCGTTACTTGGCGAAAATCCATGACAAAACAATGGTAAGTAAAAATTTTTTTAAGAAAAAACTTTTTAGCATTAATTAATAGCATTAATTTTTCGCAGAATCAAAAGGACAACAAAACGTCGACAATTGTTTCGCCTCTAAACGAGGCATTATCAAGACTGTCTCTCTGAGACAGTCTTGATAATGCCTCGTTTAGAGGCTAATGCTAAAAAGTTTTTTCTTAAAAAAATTTTTACTTACCATTGTTATAGTTTTTATGTAACAATTATTTATGTAATAGGTATGTAGTTAGCTATATAATATAATTATGTATGTATAATTAATAGCAGTACACAATTACGTAATAAATGCTGCTCTTTTTGCTAATATCTCAGCCTACCTACTAACCCTAATACCAAGGTAGATACATGGGTACACCCATGTGTATAAGCTATACTAAAGGGCTCTATCAATATCTTCAGAGCCTAGTTATCGTCACCTGCACGATGTGCACCAGCCGCATGCAATGGACGAAATGTGGGTTTTTAAAATTGTGTGTTAGTAAAAGAGTGGTCAGGAGTTATTATATTGCCAGTTTCTTTCTTACAGGCTCTACCTATT
Organism: Nudaria mundana; assembly: GCA_963556515.1. Classification (NCBI taxonomy): domain Eukaryota; kingdom Metazoa; phylum Arthropoda; class Insecta; order Lepidoptera; family Erebidae; genus Nudaria; species Nudaria mundana. The sequence continues at coordinate 17,757,472 of OY748307.1, read as the reverse complement.
GCTTTGCGAATCTGGCAGTAAATGTAAATATAGAAGTAATTATATTTTCATTTTTTTTGTAACTTACTGACCAGGGCATGCCCATAGTGCTCACCACGGTGGATCTGCGCCTGTTACTGACGTTCATAAGCGTCATTCAATGACCAAAATGAATAAACTTATTTGAATGATTGATTGAAATCGAGGATTGAGACGGGACACTAATAAACCTTGTGGTACATAATAGGGTATCACAGCGCACACACACATACACGAACACTGTGTTGAAAGAATAGTACGAGAGACGTAGAAGAACGACCTTCACCCATCTGGTAACTCAAACTAAAAATTATTTATTAATATAGATTATAAAATAACACTTATTAACGTCAGCACATAAAAATTGACATTTAAAGCCAGATTCGCAAAGTAATAGGAGAAGCCAAAGAGAAAAGAACCTGGCAATAAAAACTCCCGGCCACTCTTTTCCAATCATCAGTAACTACATTCATAGTATAAAACACGCACGTTTCTGATCAAATGTTATGCATTTTGCAAACCTGCCTCTGATAACTTGCTTTATTTAATTGCATTAATATGGATAATTTTTCTTTCATCACCTTCTCTTCTTTTGACAACCGATTGAATATCAGCTCTTCTGATAGTTTCTTTTTACCACACATTATGTCTAGGTATGCTAACTACCTATTTCTGTTCATAGTTACATATCAAATAGATAAACAGGTACCTAAGTCAATATAGGTATCTACACCGATCTGGCACCTAGTCCAAATTGATATAACAATAAAGAAATATTTTTGGACATTCTCACACAACGTGATCTAGTCCAAATTAAGCTATAAGCTTGTGCTATGGGATCTAGACAACTGATAAACATACTTATATATTTCTAAATACATATATAATTTACATAGAAATCCCAAAAGTCGAAAGCCGATGCACTACCGACCACGCCACCGAAACAGTTAGTTTTTATTTTTATTATTCACCGAGCCTTTTCCCAACTTACTTAGTTGGGGTCGGCTTTCCAGTCTAACTGTGATTCGGCTGAACTTCGATATTTTCCGTGAATCGACTGCCATCTGACCTTCACAACCCATGGGCGATATCGAAGTTCTGTAGTAAGACCGGTCGGATTTTTAAGGGCTCCAACTACCCCTAACGACTGCCATAGATGTTCGTATGACAACCGGGACCGAAGGCTTAACGTGCTCTCCGAGGCATATACCGAAACAGTTAGAATAAGAAAGGTTATTTAATTAGAAACAAAAAAAGGGATAAGAGACGATGTTCTAAGGCTCCTAACCTATATAGGGAACTTTACACAGTTGATAAGCATAGTCGTATAGCCGTAAAAGAACGGCCCGATTTCTTTGAATGAGAGGTCTGTGTCTACTATAGGTATACCGTGAAACCACCGTTTAATTTGTTTATTTAACTGCCTCAGTGTCGCAGTGGTATGTGTATAGGTTTGATTCCCGGGTCGAACAAAATATTTATGAGATTCACAAATGTTTGTTTTGGAGTATGGGTTTTTTTTTATGTAATTTGAAATATTAAATTAAGTTTATCTGTCGTCTAGATGCCATAGTTCATTTCAGTTAGATGACGTTTCGTGAAAATGCACAGAAACAAAACTATAAGTACGATACCAATACGATACCAATAAGTACGATAAAGTACGCATGATTAAATACCATAAACGTATTTTAACTAACTTCAAAAAAAGGAGTAGGTTCTCAATAAAATTCAACTAATTATATGTTTTTTTTTGTTTTTTAACTCATATATTATGTTTTGACTAGGTAAAAAGATTTTCATTTGTTTTAAATTGAAAGCTGCTGCTTCCTAAGTGGTCCCATTTTAATTTGGTCCCAATCTGACAAATATTTGGTCCCATCCCGGTAGTTTAAAGTCAATTTTTATGTCAAAGTTTGTCGTGTTTTTTACATTATAAATCTTACCTTTCAACAATAGTAGCATCCTTCACCGCCTCATTTGTAACGACAATACCATTCATCTTGGTTTTGAATACATCACATATACTATAAGGCACTAAAACACGTCACTATATTATTAAACTAGTTTATAAAAATGTGTATAAAGTTTGTCAAAGTTTGTCGTAGTTCGTGTCAAAGACGTATGGCGCGTGAGACGTCTGCTCAAGACGAAAGTTTGGTACATACTGGTTATTGCTCTCCGTGTTGTAGGTAACGCGTGGGCTAATAACATAGAGTAAGATATACAGAACAGAAGCAACGTTATAGTTGTGTAGGTAAAATACGTAATGCGGTGTAAACGGCTAGGTAATATGTATATTTGAGAGTGGCCATGGCGAAAATTGGGTGTAATATCCGAACTTTTGTCTATTATAATATTAGTACAATATGCAAAGAGTCGATAATGTGTCCTTTTTCAACTTTATATGCTTGTCTTGCAACCATGCATCTCCTTTCTAGTGGTGACTTGTTACGTTGAACGTTTCTGCTGGAAAGAGAACAGTCTCCGACGCAAGCCTGTTTTAAAACAATCGTTTTTGCAAGTACAGTCAGAGACGACCAGGACTTTAATTGGCTGTGCCATGGCGTCTGGCACGTAAGATGTAGTTGCCTTTAACCAACATTTCATCGCAAGGCACGGGGTTTCAACATTATAACATAGCTACTACTGTTTATTATTAAACTCATTCGGCCGTTTTGGACATAAACTATCATATAAAATCCATCAAAAAAACCTTATATAGTGCCCGGTTACGGCGATATGCTTGCCCCCTATTACGTGGGACCAAAAAATAGTGGCAAAAATTTCGCGTGCAATGCGTGATATATGTATGTATGTTTTTGCGATTCATATTTTAAAATCATTATCAGCAACCTGTGTACCATTTTCTATCAAATCAGAGGGGAAATTAAAAACAAACGAAACATCATAATTCTACTTACAGGCCCTTCCGCATGACAAGTTTCTTTGTTCTATGTCCAGAACCAGTTGCTCCGGTATAGCAAGTGAGTTGCGCGCGCAATCTCCGCCACGTTCCTCTTCCTATGCCCCAGTGAGTTCCTTATGGCCTATTGGCTGAGACACTTGTTTAACCACAACTAGAATATTTACCTGGTATGACATTTAATTACATCTTACTGCATATCTGGTAAACATTAAAGTTACCGGCAATCGGCAAAAACGATGACGTTTAATGTGCTTGTACGGGCAAGTAAGTACATGTAGAGTCAGCAGTATTATTGACCTGATTGTTTATTAATTACTTATTGCATAAGAATTCATGTTAATTTAGAGAGGGTCGTGGTCTAGCGGTAACCGACAATGTTACCACATTGCAAAGGTTAAGCAACATCTAATCACGCCGGTCTTAGGATGGACACTGAGACCCCTCCATGCCTCGGAAAGCACGGTAAACCGTCGCCGTCGGTCCCGGTTGTCATACGAACATCTATGGCAGTCGTTAGCGGTAGTTGGAGCCCTAAATCAAATATCCAACCGATCTAACTACAGAACATCGATATCGCCCATGGGTTGTGGAGGGCAGATGGCAGTCGCTTCACGGAAAATATCGAAGTTCAGCCGAATCGCAGTTAGACTGGAAAGCCGACCCCAACTGAGTTGGGAAAAGGCTCGGTGAATGATGGTGGATGATGACCTCAGTTGCGCTGTGGTATGAGTATGCGCCTGCCGTCCCTGAAGTCGCAGGTTATATTTTGGGCGGAAAGCCAGGTTGGATTGTCAGTCAGGTTATGTCAACAGGGTTGGGAAATGTTAAGGTAAAGTGAATGAGTAATAAACACTCACACTTTAATTTTCTTTTTTATACAAACACTAGACGACGCCCGCGGCTTCGCTCGCTTGACATATTATATAAACTAAAAACCTTCACCAAGAACTACTCTATCCATTGGTAAAAACCGCATCAAAATCGGTTGAGTAGTTTTAAAGTTCTAAGCATACATACGAACGGAGCTACTTCGTTTTATACTATGTTATGATTTACCGATAATTTTTGTATATTAATTACACAGTAATTTTCCTAACAATTTTTTTAAAATAATAGCCTTTTCTATATTTAATTACTTTGTAAAATGCCTCTGACTACCTTTAATCGTGATTAAATATTTATTTCACTTACTTATAATCCCATCTTATAACTTAAGTTATAATCCCAAAGTACCGTTTTAAAAAGTCACCGGTTTTTAACTACGTGCATGTTTGGGTCTATAATATGATAAGCGGTGTCACCAAGATCTTATGAGGCTCCAAGCAAACCTCATTTGCAAGTGGAGTTTCTTTCTTTCCTTCGTAACATATATTGCCGTGCGTCGAGGTACGCCCCCGGAAGAATAACCGATATTCTATTCTATCCTTCATTGAATCACTACGCATCCAAGGAAAAAATACTATACTTACAAAAGCCAAGATCTTAAAGTTAATACTAAACTGGTTTCTCAAAATCGAGGTCTCAAACGAAAGCTACTTTCTATTTCGCAAGATTAAGAGATATATTTCTAAGTCCTAGCTCCAGAATATAAAGAACTGAAATTGTTCAAGTGTACTAAGGTCGATAACCCTGTCTCACAGTATTATTTTTGTATAGAACCCTTTTTGCAATCCGACCGTTATCAGAGATAAGTGATCCAAAGTGACAGCGCTGCCAACCTTATGGGGATGTTATGACACAAATCAAGACTAAAACTCACGTGGATAAAGTTCTTATACGTAGTTCGTATACTTATAGCAACTTATTTCGATATTTCTAGTTAGTTAGGTATAGGCTCTTGGATGGAGTGCGACGTTAGGCTTTTGTTACATCGGATGCAGATGTCCTTATAGTGATTTTGTATCTTGAATACTGCAGAGCTGAATGTCTGTTGCATTGCAGACTGTTACCTCACAAAACTGTAATTTCGTGTTTAGGCTGGCGCCAATCTTAATCAATAAAATCCTTTGAAGTGCCGCGACGGCAGTCAGCATCGGCCAAACATAATTCCACAACAGGCTTTCTGTATACACCTCTTACTAATTCGCTAAAGAGAATTCTTAATCTCTCAACTGTTCCTTGTTTGATGACAAACCATTTATTGCCGCTTTACGGGAACTTATAGGCTTACCAGAGTGGAGGGAGCCCTTTACAATCGTACCTACCTATATACTATAATATTAGTACGATAGTTTTTACGAACTCGAAAACATTTACACAGCCTGTATTACAAACTTTAACCTATCTATAGATCAAAGGTTAACCGTGCAAAAGGTTTGCTTTAAACGTCTCTTCTAGAGTAAGTAGCACTTAGCCGCAGTCTGGCCGACATGGCTCATAGCCGTGTTATATTACCCTCGAGCTTTCGGTAAAAACATTTAGTCCGAACTGACATCACTTGTTAATTTAATGGCTATCTATATATAATCTAGAAGTTCACTCCGGCTTTGTACGGGTAAGGGTACAACAGTAGACCTCGCAAGCACATGGGGTATTGTCTTGCTTTTGCCCTAATTTCACTCTGAATCAAAAAGCTTGTACCAAGTTTTGTGGAGAACGGATGAAAATATGGCCGATAGCCTTTTACACATATAAACAGACAGACGAAAACAAAATTAAAAAACATCATCAAAATGTAAAAAATCATAATTATAAAAATAAACAGTTTTGTTTATTTCGTTGAAGCTCTAATCTTCGGAACTACTGGTTCGAATTGAAAAACTCTTGTGGTGTTGAATAGTCCTTTCATTGAGGAAGGCTACTGGTTACATAGCATCATGCTACGACCAATAGAGAGGAATAAAAGAGGAATAAAAATAGAGAGGAGAAGCAATGAAAACTCTTGTAAGAACAGGGATAATTTTAATCTCTTCGTAACTGTTCAGTGTAATGCTGACACAGAACACGTGCAACCCTAATCAGGCATTTGCAACGCCGCATTTAATTAATTAGTTTTTTTTATTTGGTTCGCCAAATTGACGCCGCCCGCCTGGTGGTAAGTCGTGACGACGTCTAGCGATGGGCCACTCTCACAACACACAGTACTATAGAGAGTGGCCCTCAACTTGACGACCTACTGATGTGCCTCTTCACGCTCCACTTTCCGAACCCAGGGTTATGTGTGGGAGGAAACACGTGCACAGGCAGGGCGTTCCAGGCCACTATCGCTCGGCAGAGAAACGAACGTTTAAAACGTTCGGTTCTCGCGAACATGCTATCCACTGTGTGGGAGTGGCATCTCTGCCAGGCACGCGTTGTTCGGGGTCGGAAGGAAGAGGGTAGGATCAGATTGAAGAGCTCTTCAGAACACTCGGCGTGGTAAATACGGTAGAATGCGGCCAAGGAAGCTATTGTTCGGTGCTGAGCTAGCGGCTCAATGCTTCCCGTTACCTCCGGACAATCTATAATATGGATAGCCCGTCTCTGATTAGCGTCGAGAGCGTCCAGCAAATACTTCGCGGAGCCGTCCCAGAGGTGAGAGCAGTATTCAACGCAGGGTCTAATCTGCGTCTTGTACAGCAGACACCTCTGGTGCGGTGTAAAGAATCGCTTTACCTTATTCAGTATTCCTAGTTTCCGCGAAGCTAGCCCTATCTTTCGATGTAGTTTTTATTATTGAGCTCTCGACGAACGTCTATGCCATGGATGTCAAGGTTGTCCTTCATTGGTAATAATGCATTCTGAAGAGAGGGTAGGGGAAGGAAAGGGGATTTCTTCGCTGTAAATGAACACGCCAGTGTTTTGCGGGCATTGAACTCGACCAGGGTCTCAGTACCACATTGAGAAATACAGTCGAGGTTCCTGTCGAGATAAGCCACGAGTTGTTGTCTATCCTCCTCAATCTCCGAACGCCCCGCCGCCCGCCGGACGGGCTCAGTAGCTCCCGTGCAATGTGCTGTCATCTGCATAACAATGAATGTTCCCGAGGGATAGCATATCATTGATTTTATAATTTATTAAGTATTTTTAATCTAGTGTACAACGAAATATCGTCGCGATCGGGTCAATAGTAAACATTTTAAACTGTCGCGAGTGCACTCTTAACATTTTATTACTTTAACATTATTCTTCCCAAACATAATTATTAATTAACATTTATGACACTTTTTACCTTTATAGTAATTTAGAACAATTTTTAGTAACAATAAATTAACATCATTTCACCTACAAATTATCTTACTCTCTTATTACTCCCGTACGCTCTCGAACACTAGCAATTGACCAGTCACTTCGGCAACCCAAACAAATAGCCCGAATAAAAAATATTTCATTCAGTGTCCTTGAAAACTCTTCATCTGATAAAATATTTAAAGCCCAAGAGAGGAATGTCAAATAACTTCAAATATTGGTTATCGGACGCTTAAATATCGCGTGTTAAAGTTAAGGGATATTGGCATTTGTGATATTGGGGAAATTTTGCATGAGATAGAAATGGGATACTACTTATTTAAGTGAGGAATCTTTACAATAGAAGGATATTGGTATATAAACGTATAGCGTTGGTGAAAGGGTAATTGGATAGATACAATACAGAATAGTTCCTGGGTTCGACAACCTGTTTATTCTAGCTACTGCTATATAACGACTGGAGGGTTCGAATTCGAATCCTATTCAGGACATTTTGCCTGTCATCTGATTTTAATAAATAAATCCTGAAGCCCCAAACTGAGATTAATCTATCAGTGAAAACTCCGCTAAGGTGCTAAAGGGCCGTACCATTGGGTTTCTATATTATATAGAGGGCGAGTGTCACCCGTTTTCTTCGTGGCGAATACGGATCTGATATAGGTTGCCCAATCTGTTTACGTTCCACTAGTATTACATTAAACCACATCAAAAACAAGATCTCAGAACAATAACTACAAATAATAATTAGTTCTATTTTTTGCCACGCAACAAATTAAACTGGGAAGCTGTAGTGACGTTACGTCATCCTCGACTGTTTGACTGTTCTGACGTGCAGAGTGGTTGTTAGTGGTTTAGACCCGTTATCAGCGCTCTATACACTTTTTCCACTCCGACCAACTATTTGGATCAACTAGTTGATCCGTTTTATACTCTCCGAGACACTTTCTTCCTAATCGGGCCAACTAATATGATCTATGTTAACTTATATACGAGGGTGGACTGAAAAGTAATCGGCCTAACCAAGAAAATAAATACATAATAAATAAACATATTTTTATTTTTCAACGTAACCACCATCTAGTTCAATGCACTTTTGCCATCTTCCCTTCCAAGCATTTAGCCCGTTGAAAAAAAATGATTCTTCCTTAGAGTCAAAATATGCGTTTACTGCTGCTTTGACCTCGTCATTTGTCAAAAATCTTTGACCTCCCAAGTGCTTTTTTAGGTTAGGGAACAGAAAAAAGTCTGACGGTGCCAGATCAAGTGAATTAGGTGGATGCGGTAACAGTTCAAAGCCACAGTTGTGAATTTCTGCCATTGATTGGACAGTTGTGTGAACACGAGCGTTATCTTGATGAAACAGGACTTTTCTTCTGATCATTCTTGGACGTTTTTCTTTTATTTCGTCTCGTAAACGACGTAGTAAGGTGCACTAATAATCAGAGTTTATAGTCTGACTGACCCCTTTTAAGATAATCAACCATAATCACACCCTTCGAGTCCCAGAATACTGAAGCCATCACCTTACTTGCCGACAAAATCGACTTAGCCTTTTTGGGGGGTGGTGAACCAGGTCTTTTCCACTGTTTTGATTGTTGTTTTGTTTCCGGTGTCCGGTTTTCGTCCATAGTAACAAAATTCAAAAAATCATATGCATCAACAGTATCGCCATCCAACGTGGCAACACAGCCAGCATTCTGGGAACCTTCCCAGTCGGCAATGACGCGGAGGATTTTTTAAACGATATTTTCAGTCTATAATTATGTTTATTTTGTATATTGTAATTCTTATTGTAAATAAATAATTTATACTGCAAGTAAAATATATGGTTACAACATTTTTATTTGTGATAAACTTAAATGAAATATTTTTTTTTTTTTTTTTTTTTTTTTTTTTTTTTTTTTTAAATCTACGTCCATTGCCGAGCGCCTCTGGTGAAGACTGAGAGAATTCCCAGTGGCGCCCGGCGGACCTTGGCCACCCGTGTGGCCACTGCGTGGTGGTCGGGTGTTACCCCGCATCCTTGGGGTCGGGTTTTATTCCGCATCTTTGGGGTCGGGTTTTATCCCGCATCGGTGAGTGAAGGCGTGCGTGGGATGCAGCCCCACATCACGCAGCCCTTCTAGCCTGCTTCTGTAAGGACGGTGGGTTGCTAATCCATCGTCCTCAGGCCCCGATCATGGAGGTCGATGGTCCTGGGCGTAGTCACGCCTGCGGCGCCCTCGCCGCAGACTTTGGAACTCAGCGGGGAGGATACGCTCCCTCACCTTACCGGCCGCCTCCTTCACGAGCATAACCTGCTCGCAGAAGGAAACGGCCGCGTTCCACTGGCTCTCGCTAGAGACCATGGCTCGTAGCATGGTCTCCAGCGAGAGAGTATCCACGCCCAGGCCCACAACGAGGTCCCGGCGCTGACTCGCCCAGGCTGAGCATTCCACCAACGTGTGGAATGCCGTGTCTACGCCGGAAGCCTCGCAGTGTTGACACGCGGGTGTGACCTCACGATGCATGCGAAACAGATACTCACCGAAGTTTCCGTGCCCAGTGATGATCTGTGTCGCACGATACGTGAGGCCACCGTGCTGCCTCTGCAGCCACTCCTCCATGATCGGTCTCACCGCCGCGATGGTGGTGGTTCCCCACTTTGGTTGCTCAAGTCGCACCCTCCATGACTCCATGAGATCCTGGCGGAGATGGGACCGCTGGTCCTCGATTTCTCGAGACGCAGGCCTGTGGTCCCGCTCCAGCGCCTCCTTGTGCCATTGGAACAATGACGCAAGGGCTCTCGCTTCCAGGTCCCATGGAGGGGTCGCGGCTAGGAGACATGCAGCCTCTAGGGAGATCGTGCGGTACCCTCTTATTGTTCTGACGGCCAAGGTCCTCAACGATCTGTGTAAAACAGCGGTGTTGTTGGCCGTCAGTCTCGGCGCCCATACGGGAGCCCCGTACACGGCCATACTCCGCACGATCCCCAGGTACAGTCTCCTGCAGGAAGCGTTGGGTCCCTTTAAGTTGGGCATCAGTCGCGAAAGCGCGGCTGCTGCCCCCGTCACTTTGGGGACCAAACTTCGGAAATGTGGTCCGAAGTTCCATCGGCCATCGAGTACGAGGCCCAGATACTTCATGGAGGGCTCGATGCCGATGCTAACGCTTCCTACATTTATGCTGGATCCTGGAGGTGACCCGCGCCTAGGTCCGTGAAAACACAGAGCCTCGGACTTATTCAGTGCCACGTCCAGTCCCAGCCGCCGTATCCGACCCACGACTTCAGCAACCCCAGTCGTGACCTTGAGTGTTGTCTCCTGGTGCGTTGCTCCCCGCGCCGTGACGAGGGTATCGTCCGCGTAACAAGTTACGCTGACGCCCTAAGGCAACGCACCCCGCAACACCCAGTCGTATCCGATGTTCCACAGGAGAGGTCCTAGGACCGACCCCTGAGGAACACCGCACGACACCTCTCGCCGAGCTGGCCCGAGCCAGCTAGGGTAAGTTATGACCCTCTCGGATAAATAAGCCCCGACAATGCGACGGAGGTAGAGAGGCACTCCGTGGTAGATCAGTGCCTCTCTAACGCAGCTCCAGGGTAAGGTGTTAAAGGCGTTGGCGATGTCAAGAGACACCGCCAGCACCACCTCGCCCCGCGAGACTGCTTCCTCCGCCAGGGTCTTCACGCGCATGATCGCGCTCACGGTGGACCGTCCCCGACGGAAACCGTACTGGTTGTCCGCCAGGTCTGGGCCCACACGCGTGAGATGCTCGACGAGGCGTTCCGCGATAATCCGCTCAAAGAGCTTACACACCTCGTCGAGCAGCACGATCGGCCGGTAACCGGACGGTGAGTCCACCGGCCGCCCCGCTTTCCGGATCAGGACCAGTTTCCCCATCCTCCACACCTTGGGAAACTGGCCCCTTTCGAGGCATGCGCTAAAGAGCCCCCTCAGTCGAGGCCCGAGTTCCTCAAGGGCCAGGACCCATACACGGCCTGGAATGCCGTCGGGTCCAGGGGCGGTGGGTTTCCGGCGACTGAGCCGAAGTACCACCGCTCCTAACTCACCCTCTCTGACTTCGGGTACGTCGTCTTCGCTGCTGTTATCCACGTTGGGCGTCTGAGACGGAGCCATGCGCGGAGGGATGTGCTCCTCCGCGCTCGTCGGAAACAGAGAGCCCAAGACCCCCTCCAGCCGATCCGGCTGGAGATTCTGGGTCAGTGGGAGCGCCCTCGGTCGGAGTTTACCTCTGACCTGTAGGTACGGGCGCCCCCATGGATTCCGCTCCAGGGTCTCCAGGAGCTCCTCGCGGGCTGCCGTCTTAGCCCGCGTGATTGCTTCCTGGAGGGTGCCCTTAGCCTCTCTGTAGGACGCATATAGCTCCGCCTCCCGGGCTGCCGCGTCGTCTGGTCGACGATGCCTCCGGCGAAACCTGCTGTACTGGCGGCGGGCGGAGACGCATGCTGCACGCAGCTGTGCAATTTCTGACGACCACCAGTACACCTGCTTTCTGGCCGGCCCGGTTGTAACCCTAGGCATCGCCGCATCGCAGATTTGCGACATGGCTCTCCTGAACCACTCCGCCTCGGCATCCACGTCGACAGGCCTGTCCGGCGCCGGAGTCCAGGCCTGCACGATGGATGCCTCCAGGAGAGCCTCCCGGTCTAAACTCTTGAGCGCCCAACGCGGTTCCGGGGGATTCGGTACCGGCTGTGGAAGGTTAGGTGGGGGGACGACCTCGAACCGGATGTATCGGTGGTCCGAGTGCGTCTCCACACCCTCCTCCACGCACCAGCCCATAATACGGCGGGCGAGGGCAGGGGTCGCGAACGTTAAGTCCACGACCGAGCTGACCCCAGACCGCTGAAAGGTGGCGACATTCCCCCGGTTGAGGAGCTGTAGTCCACGTGTTGTGGCCCAGTCCTCAAGTAATCTCCCCCTGCCATTGGTTACCCGGGAGCCCCACGCCGTAGACCAGGCGTTAAAGTCTCCCAGGAGAAGGACAGGGCGAGGACGACACGCAGTGAAGACGACGTCGAACTCAGTGAGCCATAGCTCATACTGAACGTCGTTAATATTGTTCGGCGAAACGTATGCGGCCACGACTGCCACCTCTTCATACTCCGCCGCAACGCAGCCTCAGCCGTTTGCAATAATTGCAATCCGCGAGGTGCTTGCGGCGGACCCCCAAAAGATGCAGGCCAAGCCGTCTTGCGCCACCAGACTTCCCGGGTGGGCATAGTACGGCTCGGCGACCCCGACCAGGTCTATGGACCACTGCGCGATGCTCTGGTACAGAAGATCCTGAGCAACGCGGCAGTGGTTCAAGTTCGCCTGTAGGATGCGGATATGGGTGTCCATTAATGGACGTCCATATCCGCATCCCGCCGCGAATCTGACCGCGCAGTAGCGGCACCCCCGCTGCCCCCAGCGGACGGACGAGGCTTTGGCCTCGAAGCGGCGCAGGAACGGCTGCCGACCCGATGGTCCGCCGTTTTGCCCTCCGCCTCGCATCTGTAGCAGCGAGGCGGTGCGCACCGATCACCCACGGTGTCTTCCACTGCACACTGCACTCCTACGTGCCCCACCATCATGCACCGGAAACACCTGGTTTCCCGGGCACGCAGGAGGTGCACCTGCGCCTTGAGGAATCCCCCTATGAGGAGGCTCCATCCGTCCGCAATTTTAAGTGCCGCCGCGACTGGGCACTGGACGACTGTCGTTCCATGACCAGTAGGGCTGAAGTAGATCTCTCCAGCCCTCACCTGGTCATGAGGACAGCCGCCCGCCTCCACGACGGCAGAGATTAGCTCATCCGTCGTGGCCGCGTCATCCAGGCCCGAAATGCGCAATGCTGCGCATTTAGTGGGTCTGGAGACGCGGATGGCTTCTCCATCCAGCGTGTCCCTCAGCTTAGCCGCTAAGGCATCAGCTTTGGGGCCGCTGGAGGCGCCGGAGACCTCGAGTAGGCGAGCCCCGGTGCGGGTGGTCTTGCACCGGAGCCCCCCCTGTATCTCGAGGGCCTTGAGGTCCACCGAGGTCTTGACCTTCCTCAAAACATCGGCATACCCCACACCCCTCTCCGCACCCGCCGTTATCACCGTCAGGACGACAGCGGTAGAGCGAGGGGGGCGGGGCCTCTTCGGCGCCTTCTTGACCCGCTTTTTTGACGGCCTTTTTCCGCCTCTTTTTCGCTCCCACTACTTCCCATCCCTCCTCTCTAGAAGGATGTGGCAGCGGGGGTGTCACTAGGCCTTCCCTTTTTCTTTTTCTTCGGCTTTGCCGTCGTGGCCGGTTTAGCCGGTGTCCGGTTTGCTTGCGGGCCGGACATGGGCAGGGCTGGGCGGGTGACAGACCTACTTGAACCGGACCCAGGAGCGGGAGTCCCACTGGCGGCAGCCGCATACGACAACGCGGGTCGCGCCAGTGGGGGCCGGTACGCCCGGTCCTCTAGGACTGCGAGGCGCCTCTCTATCGCCACCAAAACTTCAGTCATAGACGGCCCGGGCTGCGGCGGCAATCCGGGTTCCGCGTTGGACGTCGATTTGGGGGCAGCCTTGGGTGCGGTTTTGGTTGCCGGTTCTATCGTCGGGGTCCGTAGCGTGTGTGCAGCCGTCTGGTTCACTGGAGGCCCATTGACTAACTTAGTCAGGTTTGCGACCTCCTGTCGCAGAGCCTCCAGCTGCTTCTGGGAGGCCGCGAGGTCAGCCTTTAGACTCGCCACCTGGCTCCTGAGTTTGGCCTTCTCCGCGGTATCGCTGCGCGCGAGGAGCTCGTCGAGTGACGCTTGGGCGTCGGAAACAAGAGAAGCAACGGTCTTTTTCCTGCCCGAAAGATTTTTGCCACCTTTCATGGTGTTATTAATTCGGGCAAGAGCTCCCATGAGCTCCCGCGCGGGTGGCACGTCGGTGTCTCTGCCACTGGGCAGTGACGGGACTTTGAAGGGGGTTGAGGGTTTCCGGCCTAAACCCGTCGAACTGAGCTGCAGTTTAATCGGCACCTCTTCCGAATCACTGGAAAGAGCCGTCCCCTGCTCGGAGCAGCTGGTGCTCTGGTCACGAGACGGCCCATTCTTCGACTGATAATGTCTCTTCCTCAGAGAGGAATAGACCCCCGTCTTCTTAATGCGGCTGGGATCAGCAGTCCCAACTGCGGTCTCCTTCTGGCCTTGGTCCCGTAGCGGGCTTCGGGGCCTATCATCATCCATTTCAATTGGCTTCGGAGTCAAGTTTGGTTGCGGTTGGTCGTCGGTTTGGGTTCTGTTTTTATTTGTGTCCATACTGTTCCCACGAGTATGGGGGAAATGAAGGTCGCCCATGTGCAGTGCCCCCTGTGCACAGAGAAGTCTATACATGTGGAGGTCGACCGGTATCCACAGGGTTATTAAGCCCGCATACATACGGACGTATACCGTCACCATCACCATGGTGATACTGATGGTACACGTCCGCATAGCGACCTTTTCCTTGGCGGGTGTTATCGACTTTTCCTTGTCTCTGTACTTACAGACCTACAGACAAGTTATGTGCTTGTATTTCAATACTGGGACTTAATAGTTATAATACTGAAGGAACGATACTGCTCCATGAAGGTTTTTTCACTTTTTTTTTTTAAGTATTACTTCTTTAAGCAATCCTGACTTGGGTAGTAATCTAGTGAACGCATTATGAAACGTGTGATCGTTACAAAAGTACGAGATTGTTACGCAAATAGTAAGATAGTTAACGTGACGTTCCGTAATTTAATTCTTAACGCACGCTTTACTTGGGAAGAAAGATTGTGAAAGCATGCGAAAAGTGTGATCGTTACAAGAAAATGTGACATAGTTACGCTTCGTATATTACTGTTAGGGGCAAGAGAGCTAGTAGGTAGTGGTCAGTGGTAGTCGATGGGAATTTTGATATTTGATTTATAATGATGTACTTAATGCCTGCACCACTTTGCAGCTCTATACGAATTAATGCAACCTTACAATTTTGTTCCGAATATTTAAACTGGATAACTCTGTTAGCTACCTGTTTTGAGTTCTTTTTTTAGAAATATGTGTAGGACTCGATAAAATAAAGCTATTTACGATAAATGAGCTTGCTGTTAATCAATAAGTTTCAATGTTCTACAGCCCACGTACTATAGGTACACACACACATTTTCTTTCTCTCAAGAAGTTTACTTCAGTCGTGTGGTGTAAAATCAGACCAACACCGGTACCCAGGTCCGAAATTCGTTGCTGTGCGGGTAAAGTACACTCGGATGTTTGACGATTGGTAAAGAGTAGCCGGGAGATTTTATTGCCAGGTTCTTTTCTCTTTGGCACCACCCATTGCTTTCCGAATCTGGCTTTAAATATAAACTATTATGTGCTGACGTTAAAAAGTGTTATTTATTAATATCTATCTATACTACTATAATAAAGAGGAAAGATTTGTATGTTTGTAATGGATAAACTCAAAAACTACTGTGCCGATTTCAAAAAATCTTTCACCATTGGCAAACTACATTCACCCTGAGTAACATATGCGACTTTTTATCCCGGTAATGTGTTCCCACAGGAACCGGGAACGAGAAAACTAAATCACGCGGGCGGAGCTGCGGCGATCAGCTAGTAGGTTATAAATCTATATTAATAAATATTTTTGAGTTTGAGTTTGATTAAGAAAATTATACCTACAGACATAGATTTCTACTGTTTTATTATAAGTAGGTACAATATATTTATAGTCATTGGTCACCACCTTTTAATAAATCATGACACATTAAGTATTAAAATATTAAACAATACAAGAACATGACATCATTGTCAGACTTCTCACCAATAAATTAATTGCTTGTACAATCTTGCTTGACAGTTTAATTTGTACACGAGTATATCAGTGTTTAACGAGATGGTATATCCAATTAATAATTTAGTTCAATAACAGAAATGACTCAAATGAGATATAGACTCATACAAAGATGGTTATTCCGACGGTTTATTATATTCATCACTACCGGATGCCTGAGACTTCACCCGTGACAAATTATATATTAAAACCTTCCTCGAGAATCACTATATCCATTATTGATAACAACATGAAAATAGGTGCTGTAGTTTTTAGGTTTATCGCAAACAGACTGATGCGGCGAAAGACTTAGTATTATAATATGTAGGTAGTGTAAAATACAAAGTCTTCCTATTTTTAAAATTTGAAAAAAGGAGTAGGTATTGTTGTTAAAGGTAAAGAGAGAGAGAGAAAGAGAGAGAGAAATTTGTTGTCTTTGAGGTGCAAGGCATCCTCAACTGCACATAGTGTACCTGCCGACAGACAGATGCGGCATATATAAATGTAGGTACTATAAGAATTCCAATGGACAGAGTTATATTATACTCAAAACATATTTACATTACAAAATATCGTTTAAAAAATCCTCCGCGTCATTACCGACTGGGAAGGTTCCCAAAATGCTGGCTGTGTTGCCACGTTGGATGGCGATACTTATTCTTTGGGCCAGAAAATAGCCAGTCTTCTGGTCCTGAGAAGCATCGATTGAGCGTTTAGCAATGTCTCTATAAAGACTGCGAGCACTCGGACCATATGACCCAAACAGCTCAAATATGTAATCACCTGCTAGGTTAGCATATTTACGCCGTTTGAGGCCTTCAGCTGATGCAGCAGCAGCAGCAAATTATGAAATTGATTATTATTTTAGTGGATTATTACTATAAAAAGCGCATCTGTCTACCTCTTTGGAGATAAAGACGTGAATTGTGTCTGTCTAATATGCAAATTAAATTCTTTGATATAGTTTCCTTGTCTTTTATAAAAAAATATGGTTAGGTTTTTCCTAAACTTTAAAATGATGTTCCAACTAGTAAACAACTTCGATAGTTTAGAAATGGAGCATGTGATTCAGGTTCTTGAGAAGTTTTGTACAAGTAATATCTTTATATCGAGTAGTTCGTGAAACTACCGGTAGGTGTCTCAAAGTGGCAAAGGATATAAGGTTAGAATATAAGTAAGTTATCGCGCAGAGTAGGTTCAATCCCGGGCTGGGTGATTGATGAACTTTTGTGATCTTATAAATATTTGGAATATCTGTAATGTCTTTATTAATTTATTTTCCGACCTAGTTGTTCGATTCGGCGTCGCAGACGTGACTACGCGCAGGACCATCGACCTCCATGATGAGGACGATGGATTTACAACCCACCGTCCTTACAGAAGCAGAGGTTAGAAGGGCTGCGGGCTGTGGGGCTTAACCCCACGCACGCCTTTGCTCACCGACGCGGGATAAAACCCGACCCCAAAGATGCGGGATAACACCCGACCACCACGCAGTGGCCAAACAGGTGGCTAAGGTCCGTCGTGCGCCCCCAGGAATTCTCCTAGTGCTTATCGGAGGCGCTCGGCAATGCGGGTAAGTAATAGATGATATAACAACAAAATCTCTAATATTCACAACATATAACAACGGAACCTATAATTTTATTTAATATAGCGATTAGTTAATATAATGAACGATTGATATAATTTTAAAATAACTAATTTTTATAAGCATAACAAATATTAAATATAAAATCGTTTGACATATGTACCACTCAAAAGGTAGGATTTGTATCGCGTAAATTCAAAGTAAATTGTTCAGAAACACGGGCCTCGCTTCACGCACCAGTAGCTATATAGGTGATAGGACCGACCACTAACTGAATGAATACAGCCTCCCCCTGTCTATGTAATAAATACTACAGGTAGCTGTTTTGTTTGACAGGTAGCGTATTATGAAACTAGAAGCTATGTCGTGATTATTATTTGTTTTTATTTAGTTACTTTTCTGTATGGACTGTAGATAACAATAATAAAGTTGTTTCGTCGAACGCGCTTATCTTTAGTAGGTATGGGTTAAAATATTTACACTTTGGATTTACCGAGTCATCAACAACACGTCGTCATCCCCAAAGAATACACAGAGGTGGGTACTTTTGCCCTTAAATGCCGTTGATTAACTATTTGGAGACTCGGTTAAACACACACACATATCACGCCTATAGCCCCGAAGGAGTAGGCAGAGGTGCATTACATACCCACAATTTGCCAGTGTTTTTAGTCCCACGTAATAGGGGGCAAGCTTATTGCCGTCACATGGCACATTTATAATGGGTTATGTCCAAAAGACGCGGCTACTCATATATTGTAATTTTGAAAAACTAATTTAAACCCGGTTAAAGCGAAGGAGAAACACCGCGGTGGTTTAGTGGGCTTGTCCCGATTTTAGTAAGATATATGCTTACCCTGCAGGGCAGATACCTGAACTTGGGTTTGTGCGGAGCGCGTGGCAGGTTGCCTTTTAGGTTACCTCTGGCGCTGGGCAAAAATCCAGGCCCAATCGCTCAATTGCAATACCGAACAACGTTTCCCTTTCCCGCATCGCGAACTAGTTCAGAGTAACTAGTTCTTCTGTGCGGGAAAAATCAAGCATTACCTTGACATTGGCGAAATCATCGATGAATATCGATGGAGACACGTTTTTAAAAAAAGAAGAAGAAGAACGTAGTACTCTGTGAGCTGGGAGTCACAAACGAAGCCGTCCTGCCGTCCTCGCAGCGGGGAGGAGGCATTGCACTACGTCCAAAAAATCCAACTTTCAATTACCGGAACGTGACCAAATAATTGACGGAATGGAACTAAATTGAAATACGACCAAATGGCAAGCAATAGGTGAAAGATTATACTATTTTTTTTTTCCCGCAGGTACGCAGAGGCATGTTATACGACCACTTAACGCCAATTACTTCGTTCGGTTCCACGTAATAGGTGGTGAGCCTATTGCTTTATTGTTTGTGAGAGCTTCGGCAGTCGATAGATATAAGGTAACAAACAGATAAAAATACAGTGGAATGAATAACTTCCTCCTTTTTTTAATTCAATTAAAAGATGACCAACCTACATGGACAGAGTAATGTTACAGACTAGACAAACGGAACTCAATTCCCTGTGGCAATGTTTACTTACCTGGGTATGTCCGCCAGGCGTGGTGGCCTCGCTCGACGGACGCCGGGCAGCACTCCCATCTGTCGACAAACAAACACACTGTACACACATTGTCGTACTAGATACCTAACGAGTTTTGTACACTGAACTTCTACTACTATAATTACGTCTGATTGTTTAGTTGCTTGTGCAAATATTATGTTTGTTTCTGGTTTATTACATACAAAGGTGCCTTTTACACCCACATTTCGACAGTCACTCTTAGTTGGTACCACATAATGGTGCCAGACCCTTGTCCGTTTCTTAGCAGGGGCAAAATTTTTCACCTAAATACTGAATGGAGTCGGGCGTTACCTGGCGAAAGTCCATGATAAAACAATGTTCTCTTTGGAGACAGTCTTGAGAATGCCTCGTGAGTAGGTGAAACATATGTCGACGTTTATAATGTCTTCTATTTAGCGAAATTAGTGCAATTATACATATATAAAAAATCCAACATCATACGAGTATACTTCATTATTTTTCACCTTTTTGTTTTTCGTTTTTGAAATTTATAGCGATTTCTTCCAGCTTTGCACGTTACGCACAGACAAAAATCAAGACATCCCCAAAGGGATAGACAGTGATGCTTATTACACCTACATTTCGTAAATTCTTTAACTCCCACGTAATAGGTGGCAAGCTTATTGCCATAATATCTAGGGGGTATATTTCCCAGAGTCTTGTCCATTTGTCGATAGATGTACCGCGAGCAGTTGAGTTTAACTGGGGCCTTGGAGACGTTGGTAAGGCCTCTTAGCACTTCGATCTATGCCCATGATACGCATAAGCAAAAAAGAGCAATAACGAAGTTGTTCCTTAACTTAACCGCAAGAGAACAAGACACACTACACATATTACAGTGGTATACGAATGTTCAAAGAAGCCACGAGAACACAAATAACTCGAGCTCATAAGAGCAGTTCTCTGTAATGTGGTCTCAAAATTACCTCCTCATATTTACAAAGATGTGTGTAATTAAACGAGTGAGCATTTGGTTACGACATGTGTTCATTGAGCAAGTAGGTAATCCCACGCGCGACAACAACACAAAGAATCTGCTGGCATTCAGAAAATTTTGTGAAAAGAATTCTACTTTTACTTATCTTTTTAGAAAATATTTAAAAAAAATCTGATTAATCGTTCGATGCACGACTCATACGTTATGGAATGTCAAGGTAATATTTCTTGTGCGCCTAATAATAATAATTATAAACCCCTAATATACTTAATTCGCTGTGCCATAGCGGCTAAGATTTTGTTGCCTTTCATCAACATTTCATAGCAAGGCAACGGGTTTCATTATTTTTTGAAAATAACAATATAGCTGCTACTTTTTATTAAATTCATTCGGCCAATTTGGACAACCCATTATAAATGTGCCCGAAGACGGCAATAGGCTTGCCCCTTATTACGTGGGACTGAAAATACTGGCAAATTGTGGGTGTGTAATACACCTCAGCCTACCCCTTCGGGGGTATAGGCGTGATATGTGTGTGTGTATACTTAGGGATTTACGGACGCGTTAAAGTTTTATTTATAGCTAACTGATGACCTCAGATCACGCTTTAAGTAGTAACCACAGGTTTAGTATCTCCGCCTCCCCCTACTATAAACTTTTGTTACTCTAATTTAGTAGGCTACTATAGAGATATGGGCACTACGCACGCTTGAAATATAGCTGATTACACAAAAGTAAAATGTTGTTGTTACAAGCTTTTTTTTTTTTTTTTAATTCCGCGGCTCACGCTGCGACCTCTCTAACATCCGGGCGACGCTGGTTACAAGCAGAACGTATTTCCAGTGGCACCCGGCGGACTTTGACCACCTCTGTGGTCTCTGTGGAGGTTAGGTCGGGATGAGAATCCCGCGACGTTGAGGTAGGGTTTTATCCCGCGTCAGTGAGTGAATCTGGTTGCGTGCTATGGGGCAAAAGCCCCGCAGCCCTTCTAGCCTGCTTCTGTAAGGACGACGGGTGGCGATCCCGCCGTCCTCAGGCCCCGATCATGGAGGTCGATGGTCTTGGGCGTAAATGAGTCTGCGGCGCCCTCGCCGCTGACTACGGAACTCGGCTGGAAGGGTACGCTCCCTCTCCCTCTCAGCCGCCTCCTTCGCGAGCACGACTTGCTCGCAGAAGGACCCGGCCGCGTTCCACCTACTCCCGCTGGAGACCATGGCTTGAAGCATGGTCTCCAGCGAGAGGGTATCCACGCCCAGACCCACTACGAGGTCCCGGCGCTGACTTGCCCACGCTGAGCACTCCACCAACGTGTGGAGTGCGGTGTCGTCGTCGGAAACCTCGCAGTGCTGACACCGGGGTGTGACCTCATGACGGATGCGAAACAGATACCGATGCGGCTGAATTTAAATATTTTCCATGAAGCAACTGCGGTCTGACCTTCACAACCCATGGGCGATATCGAAGTTCAGTAGTTAGACCCGTCAGATATTGTTTTAGGGCTCCAAATACCCGTAACGACTGTGACCGACGCCGACGGCTTAACGTGGCACAGAGGGCTAGGTAAGTCATTTGTTAGAGAAGTTTCTCGAATTAAACTTATTTTCTACAACAAACTTTTCACAGTTATTTATTTATTTATTTATTGATTTATGTACACACATAAAGTTACAGAAGAGGAATACAAAGGATAGATTAAAAGTACAAAGGCACCACTTATTTCATAAGAAATCTCTTCCAGTGGGCCAAGGGAAGGAAATGCTTGGAAGAACAAGTTTTATGTGTGTGTAGGTGTAGCATTCAAATATGCAAATAAAAACACGCACCTACCGCAAATGCGCCAGAATATACATACACATAATATATACCTACCTACATAGATATAAATACTAATACATATAAGTATATAGATATAAATACATAATACTATAAGAATATAATACATATTATTATACTAACAATTAATATACATACATACAAATACTTAACACAGAGAGGAAAGATAGTGTTCCTTTACTTTTTTCTTAAATGTAAAGATGGTGTTGCAGCGTTGTATGTTCGGTGGGAGCGAGTTCCACAGCCTGACCGCATGAACAGTAAAGGAGTAGGAGTAGAGGTCGGATTTGTGAGAGGGACAGGTGAGGCGGTATTGTAGGTGAGACCTACACGGGACATCAGGTGCGTTCATGTAAGAGAAACGCTCCCGTAGGTAGGATGGGTAGGAAGGATTGTGTAGAATGTTAAATAGCAGACACAATATCCGAGCATCTCTACGAAGACGGATTGGGAGCCACTTGAGTTCCTTGCGAAATTGTGAGACATGATCGAACTTCCGCAAATTGAATATAAAACGAATACAAAGATTTTGCAAACGCTCAAGTTTATCTAGGAGCTCCTCGGTGGCATCCAAGTAGCAGGCATCCGCATAGTCAAGAATGGGCTGAATTAACGTCTGAGCAAGAGTGACTTTGACATCTAAGGGCAAGAAGCTTTGGAGACATTTAAGAGTGTGAAAGGTGAAATGGACTTTTTTACTTAGTTCCCTAACATGTGCATTCCACTTCAAGTTGCAATCGATGTAGACTCCAAGGTTTTTTGCGATTTCAATATATGGAATCGGAGAACCATCCAAGACAACTGGCGGAATTACAGCCATGTCTAACCCACTTCGCATTTGCCTACTGCCAATAATCATGGCCTGCGATTTTTTAGGGTTAATATGTAGGCCATACGAACAAGCCCACTGGTTAATGGCTGCGAGATCCCTATTCATGGCTGCAATGGCAGTCCTATACTCGTTCAGAGCAAAATGACGATAAAGCTGCAAGTCGTCTGCATAGAGATGGAAGTTAGAAGAGATAACTCGAACAGCAGAGTTGATGAATATGGAAAAAAGTAAAGGAGAAAGTACGCCGCCCTGTGGGACGCCAGCACTGAGGTCACACCACTCCGAGCATAGCTCATTGTGGCGAACAGATTGCGAGCGTCCCCGAAGATACGAATTAAACCAAGTCACAGACTCCGAGGAGAAATTGAGGGATTTGAGGAGAACATCAAAATCCACGGAGTTGAAGGCACTGCTGAAATCCAGCAGAACCAGAACAGTAAGTGACCTATTCTCCATGGCCCAACGAATATCGTCAGTGACCTTTAGGAGCGCCGTCACAGTACTATGACCTGATCGAAAACCAGACTGAAATGAACTGAGGAGATTGTTCTGCGCTAGGTGAGAAGACAATTGACGATGTACGATATGCTCTAGGACTTTGGACAGGAAAGGCAGAATGGAGATTGGCCGGAATTGGGATAATGAAGTGGGATTAGAGGTTTTAGGGAGTGGTGTAACAAGTGCCTGTTTCCAAGCCATGGGAAAGACACCCGAGTGAATTGAGAAGTTAAATATATGGGTGAGGATAGGGATTATGGCGGGTAGGATCGGTGTAAACATCCTAGAGCATAACTGATCGTTACCTACCGCAGAAGACGTTATAGCGAGTAAAGACTTTTGAACCTCATCTTCAGTGACTGATTTTAGCTTGAACGGGGGACATAGTGGTATCGGCATCAGGGAAAGATCAAGCAGGGTGCGCACCTTAGTACGTGTGTCAACAGTAACAGGTGGTTGTGAGAAGTGTTGGTTAAGGGCACCCAAATCGATATTGTCACAGTCGATGGAGGGAGATTTACCGATACCGTTAGCTTTGAGAAATTTCCAGATCACGGAGGAGTTACGAGTATCTAACGATTTGTGGAAGTGGCGACGTTTTGCATCACGACACAGACGATTGCAGCGATTTCGCAAATCCTTGAAGCGCCTAAAGTTAGAGTCGGAGGGACTATGTTTTAGTCTACGTTTAGCACTATCTCTAGCAGCCATAGCTTCCTTAATGTCGGCACTAATCCAAGGAGCGGGGGTATGTTTATGGCGAATACGACGCTTAGGTGCGTGTCGATCGTATAGACCCTTAAGTGTTTCGTTAAATTTTAAAACCTTCTCGTCAATAGTAATACCACTACTTAAGACAGGTGTCCAGTCTAAGTCCTCAGCATCACACCTCAGAGCCTCCAAGTCCATGCCCCTGAAATTCCGAAGTACTGAAAATTGTACCTTCTGCTTGGGAGGGCGAATACACATAGATAGGTATATTAGGTCATGATGCGAGAAGCTGGCCGTAAGCTGACCGTGTGTGGCAACAAGTTCAGGACAGGAAAGAATAATAAGATCGAGAAGAGAAGGAGTACGGTTAGGTATATGATGAGTAGCAGAGAGAGGTAGAATACTGAGGTTAATAGAAGACAAAAGGGACTGAAGAGAATGTGTTCGGTTATCATCCTTAATCAGACATGTATTGAAGTCACCCATCAAGACTACGCGGCTGTAATTGGGACATAGATCGTGAAGTATGGTCTCAAGTCTATCAAAATAGTTGACTCGCAAGTCAGGGCTGTAGAAAACACCAAGAAGCAATTTATTGTGCTGTATATTTACCTCTATGAAGAGATACTGCTCGGCTTCGCGTTCGATAGCTGTAGACGTAGAAGCACAAATTGTTTTGTAAGCCATATCGTCGCGCAGGTATATAGCTATACCTCCACAACCCTTACCAAGCCTATCATTGCGAATCAACATAAAACCAGGAATATCGACTAGACTAGATGGCAGAGACGGCTTGAGAAACGTTTCTGAAACCAAAAGCGCGTCAAGATGGTCCCTGCTAATGGATGCCAGAGTTAGTGCGATATGAGATGAGTCAGTGGTTAATAGTCAAAACAACTAAGTCATATTTGGAGTCAAATATACGTAAAACTGTGTTATATCCAAGTTTTACTACTTCGTGGGTCCTAAAGTTGATTCAGTTTCAAAGAAGAATATTTTGGTAAAAGGTTGAATGAAAACAACTGTAGCGTAGGTATAAGACTCGAACCCATGGCCTTTTTTACTTCCAGGGGAATGCTCTGACCACTGAGATACGATGACCAATACCAACGACATTAAATTTTTGCTTCCCATCATAATTTCTAGATCGCTCTATTACGGTTAGCGTGATCTGTTTATAATTACTATCTTAATATTTTAAGACTAAGTTTCAGGTGCGCATCAGCTCTTCACGGGACTCAGCAAGCGTCTGAGGGAAGAGACTGGTGATCCTAGCGCAGGCAGCTTTCTCGCGCAAAGACTCTCATTGGCAATTCAGCGCGGGAATGCTGCATGTGTTATGGGAAGTCTGCCTTTTTTTTTAATTAATTTAAACCTCGCAGTGTTGACACTGGGGTGTGAACTCATGATGGATGCGAAACAGATAGCTTTCGAAGCATCCATGCCCGGTAACGATCTGCGTCGCACGATACGTGAGGTCACCTCACCACGCTGCCTCTGCAGCCAGTCGTCCATGATCAGTTTCACCGCCGCGATGATGGTGGTACCCCACTTGGGTTGCTCAAGTCGCACCATCCATGACTCCATGAGATCCTGGCGGAGTTGGGACTGCTGGTCCTCGATTTCTCGAGAAGCAGGCATGTGGTCCCGCTCCAGCGCCTCCTTGCGCCATTGGAACAATGACGCAAGGGCTCTCGCTTCCAGGTCGCATGGAGGGGTCCCGGCTAGGAGACATGCAGCCTCTCCGGAGATCGTGTGGTATCCCCGTATGGTTTTGATGGCCAAGGTTCGAAGTGGTCTGTTTAACAGAGTCAAGGTCTTCTGACCGCCAATCTATTCGCCCATACGGGAGCCCCGTATAGGACCATACTCCGCACGATCCCCAGGTACAGTCTCCTGTAGGAAGCGTTGGGTCCCTTTAGGTTGGACGATGCCTGTCTCACCTTGGGGACAAACTTCGCAAATATGGTCCGAAGTTCCATCGGTTATACCGTATGATTCCTAGGTACTTCATCGAGGGCTTGATGTCGATGCTAACGCCTCCTACATTTATGCTGGAACCTTCAGGTGGGTCCACCTGAAGGTGTTGGTCTGTGAAAACACAGAACCTCGGACTTGTGTAGGGCCACCTCTAGTCCCAGCCGCCGTATCCGACCCACGACTTGAGCAACACCCGTCGTGACCTTGAGTGCTGCCTCCTGGTACGTTGCACCCCGCGCCGTGACGACTGTATCGTCGGCGTAGCACGTTATGGGTACTCTGCCTAAAACTCCCTGCTTTATATATTTATTTTAGTTTTTAGTTTTAGATAGTATAGCTTGTAGTTTGTTTAAGTTTTTCTTAATTTTATTTTCCTGTTCCTTGTAAATATAAGACCTAACCTATAAGAACCTAACCTATAAGATTCAGGTCAAAGGTCTATTAAATGGAAACGTTCGTAAGACTAAGTTTAAATACAGAATGGATTCGTGGCGAAAGTTCATGATAAAAACTATGGAAAAATGGTGTTGAAATTTAAAAATTGCAATTATTTCGCTAAATAGAAGACATGTTAAACGTCGACATATGTTTCTACTCACGAGGCATTATCAAGACTATCTCAAAGAGACTAAGTTTAAACAAACTCTTTGAATTATATTAATCGCTTTGAATTATAAAAATATATGTTTTACTAGTAATACAAACGCGAAAGTTTGTGAGAACGGATTTGTGAATAGATCTTATTCTATATACTATCAAGGCTATATCACCGAAGGGGTAGGAGGTTTATTGTTTGGTACATTGTAATAGAGCCAAGCATTTTGTCGATACCTAC
Organism: Nudaria mundana; assembly: GCA_963556515.1. Lineage (NCBI taxonomy): Eukaryota > Metazoa > Arthropoda > Insecta > Lepidoptera > Erebidae > Nudaria > Nudaria mundana. The sequence continues at coordinate 17,730,716 of OY748307.1, read as the reverse complement.
CGGTCGCGTATAGGAAGGACATCACTTCTGTAATCCGAATACTAATTTCATCAGCCAAAACAAGATGGTACACACCTAATCTCTGCAGTCCACCACGAATATCTAATCACACAAATCTGTTTTCCCTAATGGTATATAAAAACATTATTTAATTTTACAACCCTTTGACTAGGATGGCTTGCCAATATAATGAATTGGCAAGGGGGAACGGACTCCTCGACATATTTTCACAAAGCAACCGCATTTCGGAACTGCGCTGCGGTCCTAGCATATTTGATGCCAACTTTAGCAGATTTGCTCATATCCTGAAAAACATCCTCCATAGCGTATTAAACTTGTATGTAAATTAATGTCACATTTGATTTTTTTTTGCTGTTTTTATTTATTATTGTTTAAATTCTACAAATTTGGTGTTTCTTGCTTTTATGATATTGTTTTAGCTGTGTGCTTATAGTTACGATACAATCCACAACAGATCTGTATTATTTTAAAAATTATTTTTATATGATCGTATTGTGTTTTCTGCAACTAAATAAAATAGAATAAAAAAATAAAAAATCCAGTCAAACTGCCGATTACCCTAAGGGTTAGGCAGGGGCAAAAATATTTGGCAATTTTTCGACGAAGTTACAGCCGAACACTTTTAGTTCATAACTGCACTCACACACACACACACACATATCACGCCTCACCCCGAAGGGGTGGGCAGAGGTGCATGACACACCCACAGTTTGCCAGTAGTTTGCCACGTAATAGGGGGTAAGGCTATTGCCACATATAATGACACACATGTAATGTGTTATGTCCAAAATGGCCGAATAAATAAAAAAAAAGTAGCAGCAATATTGTAATTTTAAAAATAAATTTGAAACCCGTTGCCTTGCGAAGAAATGTTGATGAAAGGCAACAAAACCTAACGTGCCAGCGGCTGTGGCACAGCCAATTAAAATCCTGGGCAATTCGAACTATAAGTAAATGAGGTTGAAGGCCTCTAAGCTCTCGATCAGACCACTATGAAGCCATATTTGATCTTCATCTCACCAAAACAACAGTCATAAATCGTACATTCCCTATTCATTCTGTCAATCTAATAAACCCAATAATTTGTTGACACCAAGTTTAATGACACCTATTATAGTTGCCAAGTTTGCTTTGGAGGTTGCTAATCCGACTATTTATGAGACACCGCCTTCTTCTCCCCATTGTTACGAGTACATACCCCTTGTCCCCCTTACTTGGGTGACATTATATTATCGCGCGCCGGAAGTAAGTACTGCGAAGGTAAGGTCGGGGTACCGTCTGTCCTAATTCTTAAGTGGTGTGTGGTACAATATTTTATTGTTTATACATATTGCGAGTCAATGAAACAATTAAGATTGTATTTGGTAATGCCTCTATAATATCTGACTGATTGACTCAACTTATAAAAGTATTATATCTAGCTTATATCTTAGTTACAAACAAAGGAAGATGTACATATGAAAGGTGGGGTGAACATAACAGCAATTCCTAGGTACGTGCTTATATGTATTTACTTAAGAGCACGTACCGAAATAATATCAATATTTGCTGAGGTAGCGATGATGGAATATTATACAAGCTACTTTCTATGGTTTCGTCATAATACACATTACAATATTTGTTTTTAAATGGGTTCCTAATGTGACGGAAAGCTGACTAATCGAAGGCCAAGATGATATCCAGCGATTGGTGGTCACTTTGCAGTTTTAACCTAACATATCAGGCTATTACCTACGTATTTGCAGTTTGGGATGAGACATTTGGATCAATAAGTCCGCCCACTTGCTGTCGTTATTAGATACATTGCTAAACGTCTGATCGATACTTCTCAGCACCAGAAAGCTAGTCATTCCCTGGCTTAAACCATAAGTATAGCCATCCAACGTGGTAACGCAGCCAGCATTCTGGGAAATTTCCCAGTAGGCAATGACGCGTAGGATTTTTTAGACCATCTTTCGTAAATATTGTATGTAAATGACACAGGGACAGCCAAAGTCTTTGTTTTTCAGTTTGTAAATCGCTGCCCGCTGCCGCTTATTACTCGCACAGTTTCCATATCACGGTACAACTAACAGCTTACGTATTACGTTAGAAAAGCTTGGTGCTCACCGGAAGACACTCACTTAACTGTTCCTTTTGCCGTCATAAGGTAATTGATTGCTTCAGAAATTCTAATTGAAACTACAAGTGAACTAAACCACTGGCTATCTATAGTTTTATACAATTACTAGCTGTCCCAGCGAACTTTGTACCGCATTTTAAACCTTCCCTGAGTTTACACGAATATTTTAAGACCAAAATTAGGAAAATCGCTCGAGTCGTTTTCGAGGACAAACAAACAGCGATTCGGTTTTATTAAGTAGAAGAGGACGACAAGAGAAGAAGAATAATAAGATAAATAAGTATTTCCTAGAAGGTGTAAGCAGAGGTTTATTAAACACCAACATTTCGTTGGTAACTTTGTCACCGTAAGTGAAGAAGGCCATTGCCAATAGTTGGGAACTTTTATGTTTGCCAAAGGCTGGTTCCAAGATTGCCAGGGTAAGCATTACCGCAGGTTATCCTACTAACCACTATTGTATTCTATGCTGCGGGTGAGGATTAGCTAAGGGGCATTTACATCTGCAATTGAATCATTAAATTGATTATCCGGGTTTAAACCGAATTAATTCACACTGTCTTGATCCTAATTCCCACGGTATCACATTCACATTCCCACGCTCCTTAATACCGTGCCTCACAGTTGCTTCTTGTTGCCGCCGCCCGCCGAGTTGACTCACTATTTGTGTTAACACCATAATAAATTCGCGCATTGTGGAACTCAAATTCCTCCTCAAAGTTGCCAAACTAAATATGTTAGATTCGAGGTGCTATTGAGTGAAGAGTTCATAAATTAGAGTTAGGTGCGGCTATTGATGTAAGGTTTAATTAGATTGCGAGGGAGTTGAACGGTCGTTTTATTAAGATGTGATAGTTTTTCAGGTTGGCTAAGAAATTTATTGACGTAATTGTGTGGACCTTTGTGATTGACAAAGGGTAGGGTGGACTTATAATTAAGGCTACTTGAGATTGGGGTGAAATAAATATCTCCGACTGAAAATAAGGTACATATAGGCTATACCCTATACCTAGTCGTGGGTAGGTAATTGAAAATGTATACCATAGTAGTTAATTGACCTTTTTATAATATACTAGCGGATGCACACAGCTTTGCCCACTTGACAAATTATATAGGTACACAAAAACCTTTCTCGAGAATTACTCTATCCATTGTTGAAAACCGCATCAAAATCCGTTGCGTTGTTTTAAAGATCTAATTTTAATTGACCAAGCGAGCGAAGCGTCTCAGTTTTAACTCGAGGACTGGCCGATTTGGCGTTGTTGGTATGTGTGTCAGTTTCGGTCTACAGGCCGCATTTTTCAGCCGATTTTCATGAAACAAGTGTTCTTTGTTGCAAGGCGCAACTTTTGTCGAAGGGATTTTCGATTGGGGGGAAAATGGGAGAGAAATGGGAGGAAAATGCGAAAATAACGCGAGGTCTATGTTCACAGAACCACTAGTCTATAAGCATACATAGGGATTTGTTTTATACTATGTTATGAAGTATAGACACATTAACAACAGCCCTGTTTCCCCAAAGATGCGGAACACACACACACACACACACACACACTCACACACGTACACAAACTAATAATATTATTTATTTCGTTTAATAATGGACTCGTTAAAATGATGCTGTGTGATTCTACGTACCTATTAACACTTGGGGCTGTATTGTATAGCAAATCTGTGGGGCCTGGTGTCCCACAACACAAGTTAACTCTTATAGTGGGTGCTAGGGTTTCTCTTTTGGTCTTGTTTCATTGTCTTTAGCTGTCAATTATTTTAAGATCATCTCATGGATTGTTTGTAGTAACCGCTAAGCTGAGGTTGCAGAGTTATCTTTCTGAGGGCGTACCTCGAACGTCAAGCAATAGACAAGTCGATTATAAAAAACCCACTAAGGCCGAGGGTTCCGTACAAACCTGAAATGGATGCGATTCGCTATTTTTCCTTTATCTGTGCTGTAAGACGTTGCTTCGTACCAAATTTCAAGAGTACACGGGAAGTACCCTGTGGGTTTTAATTCCTTTGAGTGTCGAAAACATGCAGCATAAACGACTGAAATCCTTTGATTACGTTGGCTTACGGCAGAATAACTGAAACGTCACTCAAATAAGCAGATACGATAAGTGCTGCTCAAGCATTTAAATATCACTTAAATATTAGAGTGACGTTTCTGTATTCGGGCGTTAGAAGTTTCATTTTTTGACAGTTACAAGGACCAGTAGATGAGTATTTGATATTTATTTCAGCTTAATACTTCCTCGTGTTCCTTAGAAAAGGCCCTTTACAGACAGACATACGGACAACAAAGTGATCCTATAAGAGTTTCGTATTTTCCTTTTGAAGTACGGAACCCTAAAATTACACTGTTTCGCTGAAGGGATAATATTATTACACCATTTCTCGCCATTAGCTTTTTTTGGTCCCAAGCATTTAAATCTTGGTAATTTTACTTTAATGTTTGTTTTAACTTAGGTATCTCCGTAATAGCTAAAACGGCTTGAATTCATGATGGCCGAAGTTTTCGAATCAGGAAAACCCATCTAGGCTTATATTACGTGACCCGAATGCCAAGTGCCCGTAATTCCGTTGCGTTCACGGATGCAATTATTAATGTTTCAAGAAAATTTATGTTTTAACTTTAAATTTTTAATAAACGTAGCTTAATTAATGAAAAGACTCGGGCTTACATACTACATACTAGTTGTTGTCAGCGGTTTCGTTCATATAAATTTACGATAAGTGCTCGGAAACCTCAATAGGCTCGCAGCCAGTTTAGGAACCTATCTGTTATGGCAAAACAATTGTTCTTATTGTCAAGACAACAAGTTCTTCAACTTGTATGTATGTTCATGATAAGTTAATATGTATGTATTTGTGTGTATATGTTGTTATAGTGTGTGTAAGTTTATCCTCTCCTAGAGCCATTGGAAGAGTATTGGTACATAATGTTTCCCTTCACAATATTGTAGATACTGTGTGTACATAAATAAATTATCTTTATTTTTCTCTTTATTTTTTAAGGCATTTCATGTTCTGAGTTTTATAACATAATTACCTAGTCGGGTCATACGGTATCATGTGAACGACCATTATAATTTAAATATCTATATTAAGTATAATAAATAATTAAATATGTTAGGACACTTCGTACAACGCCATCTAGTCTCAAACTAAACAGAGCTTGTGATATGAGTACTAGATAAACTGATATAAATACTTATATTTTTTTTTTGGAAATACATACATATTATACATAGGAAACATCCAGACTTCAGTACAAACGTATATGTCATCACACAAAGTTTGTCCCGACCGGGAATCGAACCCAAGACTCCTGCGTCGAAAGCGGATGCACTACCGACCACGCCACCGAAGCAGTTACAGTATGTTAATCCTTTAAAAAATGCAATATCAAGTCTGCTCTTTCTGCAGAACCATGAGTGAACATTCCCAAACAACTAAATAACTTAATTTATATTGATTGCCTTTCATTTCTGTTATAGTTTATACTTTCGAGGTCACGTTAAAATAAAGTAATGGAATAGTGTGCCACTGTGTTTGTTCATTGCTGTTATTGAAGGATTCAATAAAGACCGATATTCGACAGTTCCACTGATTGCAATCAGTGCAGTACAATTATATTAATTAGTAAGGAAACATAGCACATGGAAACGGTGATTCTATCGGAGACATTAAAAACTGTTTACTTTCAAGGGGAATAATCCGAGTATCTGAACTACCTAAGTTGTCGCTGAAAAGTTTGAAAATGCGATCCATTGGCAGTTTCAAATCCATCATATGACTTTGATTTTTGCTATTTATATTCCAAACTAGCCGTCTCAGCGAAAGTTGAACCGCTTCTTTACCTTTTAAACTTTGCCTGAGTTTGTACGAAGATTTTAAGACCAAGAGTAACTACCCAAATCGGTCCAACCATTGCAGAGTTTTAGCGAGATTAACGAGTGACAGAAAATGCATACTTAGTATGCTCGTTGCTTTATAAACAAGATATGAACCACATACATTAAGGGGTAGGCAGAGATGCATTACACACCCACATTTTGTCAGTAGGTTTGTTGGTCCTACATAATAGGGTTCAAGCCTATTGCCGTTCCGGGACCTATAGAAAATCTAGACCTACTTTGTAATTCCAACTGTAGGACGAAGGTATCCATTAAATATCTAGTAAAAGCGAGAATAAGCTCTTAAAACATGTACCATGCCGAGGTCAGATAATCTGAGAGCTGCATCGTTGCTGATATCAAAATAATAATCTCATAAACCTCGTGCAGCGATGGAGCTGCAGCATTGTTATAATGAAGTGGATTAAGTATACGTACTTTATATTTCAGAACCGGTAAAGTGTCCACTCAGCCATCCCTGGGACAAATACGTCCCAAAAACAAATTTATACCGAACCCTCTGACAAATTTCTATATTTATTTTATTTCGGGTTTCACTTCTACCTGACCTAAAACTTTTATAGATTATTGCTATCGAGTTTTGAAATAGATAAGTTTCATCCATACACGCCCAGCTATTTTTCAGTGTTTATATTATATTTAAGCTATTACAAAAGTTTTTATCATTTATTTATTTTTTATTTATTTATTTATTTAATCTTTATTTAACTGGGTACTTAAATTATAAACTTTCACGTTTCATAACATCCATTGTTTTATTTTTTGCCTTTCAAACATTCCTATGAAATGAAATGATTTATTTATTTGTATAGGTCATTGATGTGAAATGGCTCTTACCAACGTCAGTAAGTACTTAAAATAAAAATTATTATTGCTTCTACATTTACATGTACAGCCAGAATCGCAAGGCAATAGGTAGAACCGAAAGAAAGAACCTGGCAATAAAACTCATGGTCACTCTTTTGTTATAACTGATAGGTAAAATACATATTTTCTTAAGACTTAATGTGGACGAATATACATTGGTCTCGTATCAAAATCGTGTATACCGTCAACAAAAAACAAATTGTAGTCACCTAATTACAAAATATGCTACAATTATGGCATTTTAGGATCTATTGTGTAGTGTTTCATAATCTATATCATGTTTTTTTTTGGATTAACATAAACATTGTGCTAAAAATATCAAGTACGTTAATGTAGGTAACTATAAGTAGCTTTTAATAGAAAAAAGTACAAGTTGGGTCGTACTAGATCGAGGTGAAAGGTATGGCAGACACACAGATATTTTTACTAAAATCGATGATCGGTTCCTAAGAACAGATCTTCGTAAGTCTCATAGTTTCAGACTTTTCCTTACTGACCCATATCAATGTTACATCCTGTTTATAAAGAAAGTATCATATATATGAAAATTGACAACCTATCTATAAATCAAAGTCGCGTTGGTTAAGAGATTAATGGCTCGAGAACTGCTGGAGCGATTTCGCTAATTCTTTTTTTGTTGTGATCGTTACTATCAGAAGAAAGTTCTTATGGAGGTACGGTACGAAATATTTACGACCTACCTATAATCTAAAAAAATATCATTCAATCAATCAATGAAAATAATAATCTTTATTGTACACAAAAAGGAGATACAAAATTAGGAGACATTACTTAAAGAATGTACAGTCGGCCCCAAAAGTCGCCGAACACATTCAAAATTCCATGACATCTGAACACTAAAAATGTCATAAGTCAGTGACGCAACACGAGAACAAAATAAACTCAACATACAAACGTCCATAAAACGCTGAACACTAGTATTCCAAAAGTAGCTGAACATCATTAACATCATAAGTAGATTAACAAATCATATTTTCAATGTTGCCTGTTAATCTAATTTTGGTGTTCTTGATGTTACACGAATTTTGGTCTTTTGACATGTAGGATAATTTGAGAAAAGTTTTAAAGCTAATATTAAATCCGCTGCCCTGGGCCACATCCGCACCTACGTCCATTGCCGGGCGCCTCTGGTAGACACTGAGAGAATTCCCAGTGGCGCCCGGCGGACCTTGGCCACCTGCGTAGCAACTGCGTGGTGGTCGGGTGTTACCCCGCATCTTTGGGGTCGGGTTTTATCCCGCGTCGGGGAGTGAGGGCGTGCGTGGGGTTAAGCCCCACATCACGAAGCTCTTCTAGCCTGCTTCTGTAAGGACGGTGGGTTGCTAATCCATCGTCCTCTGGCCCCGATCATGGAGGTCGATGGTCCTGGGCGTAGGCGATGAGATGAGGGACCGTACCCTCCCCGCTGAGTTCCGAAGTGTTCGGTGAGGACGCCGCAGACGAGACTACGCCCAGGACCATCGACCTCCATGATTGAGGCCTGAGGACGATGGATAAGCAACCCACCGTCCTTACAGAATCAGGCTAGAAGGGCTACGTGATGTGGGGCTTAACCCCACGCACGCCTTCACTCACCGACGCGGGATAAAACCCGACCCCAAAGATGCGGGGTAACACCCGACCACCACGCAGTGGCCACGAAGGTGGCCAAGGTCCGCCAGGCGCCACTGGGAATTCTCTCAGTGTCTACCAGAGGCGCCCGGCAATGGACGTAGGTGCGGCCGTGGACCAGGGCAGCGTATTTAATATTAGCTTTAAAACTTTTCTCAAATTATCCTACATGTCAAAAGACCAAAATTCGTGTAACATCAAGAACACCAACATTAGATTAACAGGCAACAACATTGAAAATATGATTTGTTAATCTACTTATGATGTTAATGATGTTCAGCTACTTTTGGAATACTAGTGTTCAGCGTTTTATGGACGTTTGTATGTTGAGTTTATTTTGTTCTCGTGTTGCGTCACTGACTTATGACATTTTTAGTGTTCAGATGTTTTGGAAGTTTGAACGTGTTCAGCGACTTTTGGGGCCGACTATACCAATGGTTGCCTTATCGCTTCAATTAAAGCGATCTCTTCCAGCCAACCTTTGGATCAATATCAAGTTAAAGAAATGAAAAAAAATATACAGCTTAGTAAAGAAATAACAGTAGGTAAATATGGATCGTTTGAAACATTGGTTGACACTCAGTTTTACGTAGGAATTAAATTAGGAAACAATTTACGATGGCATTATTTTCTTGTTCCAATTCATGTGAAAAGGGACGTGAGTGACGTATAGATACAGAATAGAGACCAAACAAACTGGGTCACGTTCGTGTCGATTATTTGACAACAAACAAGAAGATTACAGACCGACCGTGTGTAGATTGTTGCAATAAGATACATTCACACGATTCTATGCTAAATCTTGTTCAAATCCCCGAAGGATTACTCAGAGACGTTCATTCATGTACAACATTTCGAAATGGAACATAATTAAATGGGTGAAGCGTCTACATTTCAAGACTAGATAATTTTGCTCTCGTCTGTCTGTCTGTATATGAGCCGTAGAATTGTAGAAATCGTAAGATTGTATAATGGAATGATTGTCATTATTAGCGTTTGGTAAAGTGAGTTTTTATTGCCAGGTTCTTCTCTCAGAGGCTCTACTTCTAAAAACTCACAATGTCAACGTAAAATTGTAAATGCCGTCAGATCACAAGCAATCTCGCAAGACTGACACAATAATCGCAATTACTGGTGATAGGATAAGAGTGTCTGTGAGTTTTTATATTGTTTAGAGGTAGAGCCTTTATGAGAAGAACCTATACAAGAACCAAAAATTCACGTCAAAAATTGACAATGCAACCGACTTCAAACTACCGAACTGGGACCAAATAGTTGTCGGAATGGGACCGAATTGACGCAGCAACCGACTTCAAACTACCGAACTGGGACCAAATAGTTGTCGGAATGGGACCAAATTGACGCAGCAACCGACTTCAAACTACCGAACTGGGACCAAATAGTTGTCGGAATGGGACCAAATTGAAATGGGACCACTTGAAAAGTAGTAGCTTCCAATTAAAAAAATAACAAAATCGGTTAGCCCAGTCCGAAGATATGAGGTAACAAACATAAAAAAAATATACAGTTGAATTGAGAACCTCCTCCTTTTTTGGAATTCGATTGAAAATAGGGAGAAAATCAGCGCCGTCAAAGGGCAACAGTGCCCTTTGACGGCGCTGACACGGCCTTTGACACAGAAGAAATCAATAACCAATCTATGACTCGAACCTATAGTACAGAATAGGGAATAATACTTACATACAGAACTTGCACTCTGACGTTAATTAAAGCACATTCTATTGTTTACATAGAACATAATTCGAACGTTAGGGTTGTCAGTAAAGTACCAGCATAATTTGACCAATAATTATGACGTTAATGCCTCAATATCAACTCTATGGTTAATGCCGTGTCACAAACAAGAGACAACCCTTACTGACTTACAACTTCAAGTTGTCGCTGACATCACGTATTTTTTACGAATGTTAGGCGAGTGAGATAGCCCTGCCTATAGGTACCAACAGACAGATCCGATGTTACATACTTACGATCTCTGCAATAAAAGAATAAAACCATAAAAACACCATAAACAACAATAAGTTCATCCCAATTACGTGTAGGGGTGTATAGTCCCCTGACTACCCTTTCAAAGAGAAGGCTGTGTTTATTCTGTAACAATATGCGTCGAGGTAAGTTTCTCTCATTTCCATTTACCACTTATATGCATTGTACAACAATGTTTAAATAATAATCTACATAACTTCGTTCCCTAAGTATGATTAGATCTTTAAAACTACGCAATGGATATTGATGCGGTTTTCACGTATAGATAGAGTGGCATTTTAGGAAGGTTTTTGCGTATATATTTTATTTATTTTTATGTTTTTGTGTATTATTATATATCTATCACTGAGGAGGCACAGATAAGAAAGAAAGAAAGAAAGAAAAACATTTATTACTCCACTTAGGTACCAATATAAGATAACAAAAATAACAACCTATATAAAATAACAAACAACGAAAACAATATGTAACAGCTTGGTACGAGTATATACATAATAGCATTAAATAAAATGAATGAAATAATAAAAATACATACATATGTGTGTCAAAACCATCAAGAATAGATTCAAATGGATATTCTCGCCACCAAACATGATGCTAAAGATTTCCAGGGTTTCTGGAAACATACCAGTCGCCTGGGGAATCGGCCTGGCCTGGAGTGACCTGTGAGTGTCGATAGTGCTAGTGATTCCAAATGTATTGCGAATAAGTTTAAAAACAATTTTATCGTGCGGTCGCCGTTGGGGTTGTCATCGTCGCGAGAGATGGGTGGCGTAAGTGGTGAAAATATTGATTTTCGAATCAGTGCTAAGGATGTGTTAAAGGCTGTGAAGTCAGTATCAAAAGGTAAGTCACCCGGGCATGACGGATTAAGTGTGGAACATGTCCAGCACGCTGGGCCTCATATGTGCAGAGTGCTGGCTATGTTGTACAACTTGTGCATGTCTCACGCATACCTGCCTAGCGAGATGATGGAAACTCTTGTGGTACCTGTGGTTAAAAATAAAGCGGGGGATTTGTCCGATATATCTAATTATAGACCTATTTCTCTGGCAACAATAATTGCAAAAGTTTTTGATAGCATTCTTAATGCACAATTAAATAAGCACGTAAAGCCACTCGATAACCAGTTCGGGTTTCGACCACAACTGTCCACAGAAACGGCGATATTGTGTTTTAAGAGTGCTGTCAGGTACTATACTACAAGAAAAACATCGATATACGCCTGCTTCCTCGTCCTTTCCAGGGCTTTCGACTTGGTCTCGTGTGATATCCTGTGGGACAAAATGAGGTCTTCCCATGTACCTAGCGAACTCATTAACATCTTTAAGTACTGGTACAGGAATCAGGTAAACTATGTGAGGTGGGCAGGAGTGATGTCCGACCCGTACAGGCTGGAATGCGGTGTGAGGCAGGGGGGGTTAAGTTCACCTACGATTTTCAATCTGTACATTAATGAATTGATAGAGGCGCTCAGTAAGCAACATATCGGTTGTTACATAGACGGCAAGTATTATACTACAAAATCGAGGATTGAGGCTACAAAATTTTTAAACTTACTACTAAATACCTATATAAATTTCATTAAGATACGAAATGTGGCTCCTCAATCTAAACGGACATGTTTGTTTTAACAATATCAGCTACGCGGACGATATGGTGCTGCTGAGCGCCTCCGTCTGTGGGCTTAGAAAATTAATAAAAACGTGTGAGTTGTATGCGACTACTCATGGCTTATTATATAATGTCACAAAGAGTAAATGTATGGTTTTTCAGGGAGGGGCAAGAAAAGTGGTAGAAATGCCATCTATAATACTAAATGGCTCTCTATTAGAAAGGGTCGATAAGTTCAAGTACTTAGGCCATATTGTCACACCTTACTTGAAAGACAATGCAGATGTTGAGCGGGAGCGAAGGGCGCTAGCTGTCAGAGCTAACATGGTAATTCGCAGGTTTGCACGATGCTCATTAGAAGTCAAAAAGACTTTATTTAGATCCTTTTTTACCACATTTTACACCTGCAGCCTGTGGGCGGACTACACGCAAAAAAAAGGTGGAAAGGTGCCCTTCGCGTTCAGTTCAATAACGCGTTCAGGATGATGTTGGGGCTCCCTCGCTATTGCAGTGCGTCGACAATGTTCGCTGAAGCGAGAGTGGATTGTTTTTATGCAACAATGCGCAAGAGAGGGGCTTCACTTGTAAGACGAGTGCGGGGGAGCCCCAACAGCATGCTGAAGGCGCTCGCTGATAGGCTGGACTGTCCTTATATTAGTCACTGTTGTGGGTTGCACATTGTACACATGGTTGGGTAATAATGAAATGGTGCTTATTGTATTTATTTTATTTTATATATTATTATTTATTATATATTATTACCTATTTTTTATGAATTTTATTATTGTGAAATTAATTCTGATAATTCATTATGTGACTATAACTAAAATTGATCTTTAACTTAAATTTAATTAAATAAATATAATGTAATGAAATAATCTACTATGTAATTTAAATTTGATAAATATTAATTTGATAATTATTAATTACCAATAACATAAATTTTAAATTGAGAATTATACTAACATAGGCTATAAGATTTTTGTTACTAACCATCTATGGACATTGTCTGAAATAAAATAATTTGAATTATACATTTATTTACAATAAGAATTACAATATACAAAATAAACATAATTATAGACTAAAAATATTTACATTACAAAATATCGTTTAAAAAATCCTCCGCGTCATTGCCGACTGGGAAGGTTCCCAGAATGCTGGCTGTGTTGCCACGTTGGATGGCGAAAATAAAAATAGCCAGCCTTCTGGTCCTGAGAAGCATAGCATTTGAATTTGAATTTGAATTTGAATAATATATCAGGAGTAAATGGCCGTCTCTCAGCGTTATGCTGTCTGCGTGGTGCAAGGCAGACAGCGCTGGTTTTCAGAGACGGCCTGATGGTAGAAAACAAAAAAACAGTGAGAAAAGAAATACTATAACATCGAAATACAAGGAACAATAATATAGATGTAGTTTTGTTATCGGTATAGTGGGTATAATTGGGTGGTATAAGTGGGACTGCTTCGATGGGGTGGTCGGTAGTGCATCGGCTTTCGACTCTAGGGTTTCGGGTTCGATTCCTGGGTCGAATCAAATATTTGTGTGATCTACTAATGTTTGTTTCGGAATTTAGGTGTTTTCTATGTATGTTATGCATGTATTCAGAAATATATAAGTATGTTTATCAGTTGTCTAAATCCCGTAGCACAAACTTATAGCTTTGTTTCGACTAGATGACGTTGTCTGATCATGTCCAACAATATTTATTATTATTATTTATTATTTCCTTTAATTGCCTATGCACCTTTTTTCATTGGGGGTAAACGGGGGTGAAAGCCTTAAATAATATTTTACTGTTAAATGACGATACTCCATATGCTTGTGAGGTCTACTGCTCTACACGTGCATGATGTCCCGTCCGTCCCGGCCACAGTACCGCTACCGCCTTAGTTAATGTCACTGAGGACATAAGATTTGGTATGGACCAAGGAAAAGTCACATTACTGTCACTTCTTGATTTTAGCAACGCTTTTAATACTGTTGACTTTCAAATTCTTCTTGGAACTCTTCGCTCTATTAACATATCTCCAACGGTGATTGATTGGTTTCGCAGTTACCTGTATGGCCGCCGGCAACGTGTACGCATTGAAGACACCTTTTCTTCCTGGACTGATGTTACTGTCGGTGTGCCGCAGGGTGGCGTTCTATCTCCACTTCTCTTCACAATTTTTATAAATTCTATTTCTGTACAATTAGTTTCATCCTACCACCTTTATGCAGATGATCTCCAAATTTACACACAAGCGCCACTGGAGAATTTACACGAAGCATTTACTACGATCAACCTGGATCTGGAGATAATATGTGATTGGAGCATTCGACATGGGCTTCAAGTGAACCCCGCAAAGACCCAGGTGATTCTAATAGGTGGCCCTAGGACGATGTCACGTATCGACTTGTCACAGTTGCCCCAAGTTATCTTCAACGGAACTCCAATCGAAGTGAGTAACAGTGTAAAGAACTTGGGTATTTACTTGGATAGTACGATGTCTTGTGATCGTCAAGTGCAGGAGGTTGGACGCAAAATCTTTGCATCAAATAGCTCACTGCGCAGGCTGCGAAATCTCCTTCCAACAGCTACTAAAGTTACGCTGGCACAGTCTCTATTGCTCCCACTTCTCGATTATGCCGACGTCAGCTATCTTGACCTTACGGAGGAGCACCTTGATAAGCTTGAGCGCCTTCAAAATATCTGTATTAGATTTATATTTGGCCTACGCAAGTATGATCATGTGTCTGAGTTTCGGAAAACGCTCAAGTGGCTCCCAATTCGCCTTCGCCGAAATACACACATTCTTTCACTGCTATATAGTATACTCTTCAATCCTCGCACTCCCCAATATCTTAAAGAACGGTTTAGGTTCCTTCATGACACACATTCAAGATCTTTGAGGTCATCGGCAAATTTGATGCTGGAAACGCCAGCACACTCGTCTACTTACGCAGACAAATCTTTCACGGTCAGGGCGGTTCGTTTGTGGAATGCTTTGCCACTTCACATCAGATGTGCTGTTATGCGAAGGTTTGAAAACAGGTTTTAAAAAAAACATTTAAAACTTTGAAGGACCTTTAATAGAATAGGAAGGCCTTTATATAAAGATTAGGATACTGGGATCCTTAAGCAACCGCCCGAGAAGAGAGTTCAATACAGACTGAAGTGTCGCTCAGCTACCGAGCAGAGCGAGTCATAAATGAGAGTCAGCATAAAATATGGTATCACGGCACTAAGGGTAGCATAGTATGGATATAACACCTCCCCCTTTAAGAGGAGACTTTGGGGTAAAATTTAAACAAAGTCTCTGTTAAATCCTGGTTCTGAGTGAAGCAATGGGTATGGGAGTATTTTCTTCCGCGTCGTGTCTGTCAGTCATGGCTATCATTTCTGGAGTAGGTTGGGGTGGTGTTCTGTTAAAGTTAAGTTTAAATTGGAAGGGTTGGTTGCTGCCGGATTTACAAGATCTTTTAAAACATAAGTAACTTACAAATAATAATATAAAAATTACAATAATGGCGACAGTAATAGAATAATGTGTCCCATATTTAACTATATCAGGGGTTTGTAGCTTTTCTAAATCATTAAAGAGATACTGTAATTTTATTTTATTTTCTTTATTAATGTCGTCTAAGTCTATGTTATTTAAGTGAATAACATAGACTAGGGGGCACATCATTCGTTAAACTATCTAGTTTTAGCGAGTTACAACATGAGTCATTGATTAAATTAAAGTTTGGCATATGGTTTATAGGTGAAGTAATATTTAACACATTAAATTTTGGTATTAACGTGGTGCTCTTACAATATCCAATACAACTGTTTGGAATATGTAGTATTCCGGTACCTAGTATAGTTGTTTCTAGCATATTTGAATTTAAACAATCTATAGAAATTTTGTTACTGTCGGATTGTATGTATTTATTATTTATTATTTATCAACGGTTTCCAAATGTCCAGGTTTCCAAAAAGAGTTTTGGTTTCACATTGTTCGGGTTTTTGATTGTGCACTTTAGCTAGTAGTTCACTTTCACATGTAAAGTTTGCGTCGGTAGAATACACATTTTCAATATCACAAATATAGTCTCCAGGTCTTATAACTTTACACTGTTCTAAGGTATCTAAAACACAGTAGTGAGATTTGTCTTTGGTCATTGCTATATATCTAGAATTTGGAATGATTAAACTAAAGGAATTAGATTTTCTAACATTATGTGGAATGGGCAATGCAATACTATGGAACAATATATATTCTTTAGTGTTTACCAATGGCACTTGTAGTATGAACATTAACTTGTGGCTCTTGAAGTAACACGCTAACTTAGAAATACTTAAAATAAAGTGTACGGCATTAATGTCTAATGTAACAGGGAGTTCGAGATCACTAGATAAATGTCGGTAGTTATTGGCAAGCTCTCTATATAGTTGAGTTGGTGTTATGATTGACGGGTGCAACAAATTTTGACCGCTAAACAGAATAGCGTTAACTATGTCTTCCAATTGAAAAGATAAAGTAAGTATAGAGGTCTTTAATGCATTTAAAATTTCGTTATCGTTGCTGGCTAATTGGAGTCCATTTGTAATTTCTGAAATGTTTCCGATGTTAAAAGAGAGTTTGTCAATAGCTTCGTTTAAATTAGCTTCGTTGTACATGATTTTCTTAAGGGTATCATTAAAACATGTTATTACAGAACTTGTAACTAGTATGTTTTCTTTCATCAGTGAAGTCAACTTATCTTCGCCGTACTGTAACGAGTCTATAGCTTCGTCGTATCTAATTGCGTCGTCTTCGTTAAGGGTACCAAATATTTGTTTTAAAGCTGTTCCTATACCTCCGAACCATGCGTCGCGTTTGGTTCAGTTATCTACCAAGTGTGAAATCGAGTTAAATTCCTTGTTCAAATCATGAAAACGAGCTGTCAATGGTTGTAAGACATTGTGGCATTCTGCCATAATTTGTATGATTCGAGTTTGGTTGCATAAATATTCAGAGGTTTTTAAGGCAAATTCAATGTTGTGTATGTGTGGTTCAAAGTGTGAAATATCGATAGGAATCAATATTTTTAATTGTACATTATTAATTTTAAGTTTACCAAGATGATCGAAATACAGCCCAGAGCTTGTAGTAATCGGCTGGACGAAGTCTTGAGGGGATTGACCTTGAACAAGACTGGAATTAATAACTAGTGTTAAAAGTAAGGTAAGAAATCTCTTAATAGTATTACTAGCATAAGGTAAGTTAACTTTAATACTAATCTAATTTATTTACAGATCTACGGCGACGTCAGCGGGTTTCACTTGGTCAAAGTGATGGGTGACATGACGTCGGTTAATGAGTAAGGTAAGTGTATTATTGCCATTTATTTTGACAATCTTATATGGCCCTTTCCAAATAGGGGAAAGTGCTTTGCGTAGTCGCAAATGGTTTTTTAAGTAAACGTAATCGCCGGCCTTGTAGGTAGTCGGACGGGTACGGGTATCGTAATACCTTTTGGAAGATTCTTTAGATTTCCTTATAAATTCAAGGGCTTTTTCTTTAGAGTATTTCAGTCTACTCTGTAACATACGAACATAATCTGGATATGTCGCACCGGTAGGTTCGGTGAACACAGAGTTTGGAATAAATGGTTTGGTACCAAATATTAATTCATAAGGTGTGTAATGTGTAGTGGAATGTATGGTTGTATTGTAAACGAGCATGGCTGTGTAAACGTAACGAGGCCAGTTCGTCTGTTCTTCATTAATGTAGGATTTAAGATATTCCTTGAGAGTCGAGTGACTTCTCTCTAGAGCTCCTTGGGTCTGCGGGTGGTACGGAGAAGACCAAAGGTTTTTTTATTTTCAGGAACTCGCAAGTCTTTTTAAAGAGATCTGCAGTGAAGTTAGTGCCCTGGTCGGTAAGTATTGTTTTTGGTATGCCAAAAATAGATATATAATGGAGGAGACACTCGGAAGTTTCTTCTGCTATTGTACTGCGGATTGGATATGCAGAGGAGAATTTCGTAAGGTCGTCTTGTATAGTTAAGATATACTTGAGTTTCGCTGGACCAGCTTCGGGAAGAGGACCAACGACATCGAGGGATATTCTCTGGAAAGGTTCTGTTGATGTGGTGGTTATCTGCATGGGTGAACGATTTATTTTTCTAAGAGCTTTATTCTCTTGGCAGGATTTGCATTGTTTTACATAGGATTCAATATCGCTACGCATTCCTTTCCAGTAAAATCTTTCTTTAATTCTACTATACATTCGGTTAGAACCGAGATGACCTGCAATTGGTATGTCGTGATTGTTGGCAAGAATTTTCTTTATTTCGGTTGGAGTTGGATATAGGACGTTATTATGATATATCTTAATTAAGATATTGGTGTCGTGAAAGAGGTAAGCAAGGATGTTGTGAATTTTAATAAACGAGTGTTTCTCGAATGGATTTCTTAGATCTGAAATGCCTATTTCAGAGGCATTGTCGTAGTGGGTCAGTTGATTTCTGATAGTCCTTAGTGTAGTATATATTTCAGGATATGACGTTTCATCAAAATAATGTACCTTCGTGAATAATAAGTAAATAACTTTATTATTGCGTTGTATTTTTTGAAAGGAAAAAAGTTCTTTTTCAGAGTTCAGCACCAGAGTACTTGTTTCAGGATCGTTTAGAATATCTTGGATATAAGGGTTGGATTCATCCAGGTCAATGGAAGTAGGTATAAGGATAATGTTCGATGAACATTTCATTAAATTTTCGTTATGCTCTTCTATCTGTGTATTGAAGGATCGGTTTTTGTCTGTTATGGTTTTCAGGAAATTACTATAGTCGTCACTGGTAGAATTAGAGTTGGAGCTTGTCGATGGTTGAGGATGTTCTTCTGCGATTTCATCTGTCTGGATGTCGGGGATAGCTAATGGCGAGTCAAGGTCGGATAGAGGAACGAGGTTTTCCGCGTCAATATCAATATTATCCGGATCTGGATGGGATAGAGGTAAGTCATCTAGGTTAAAGGAAGGTGGGGTAAGTATTAGATCTTCTAGGTCACTATCTAGCTCACGAATAGGTTCTGGGTTTTCGTGTTGAACCGGATTTACGGGGAAACGCGATAGGGCGTCGGCGTTAACGTTGATTTTACCCTTCTTGTATTGGATATCATATTCGAATTCCTCTAGCTTTAAACGCCAACGGATAAGTCGTGATCCAGGGTCTTTACAATTAAACAGCCATTGTAACGGCTTATGGTCTGTGAGGATTTTAAAGCGGTGACCGTACAGGTAAGGTCGGAAGGTTTTCGTACCGAAAATTATAGCGAGGCATTCTTTTTCTGTGACACTGTAGTTACATTCTGCTTTATTTAGTGTACATGAGGCATAGGCTATAGGGCGGTCCTGTCCAACAGGGCCCTGGGACAGTATTGCTGATATGGCATAATTAGAGGCATCGCAGGTTAAGAGGCATGGTTGAGTAAAATCTGGATATGCAAGGATTGGAGCTGATACGAGTCTGGTTTTTAGGGTTTCGAAAGCAAGTTGTTGTTCATTTTGCCAGTTGAACGGTGTATCCTTTTTTAACAAGGATGTAAGGGGTTTGGCCATCTTGGCGAAGTTGGGGATGAATCTCCTGTAATAGGGTACGAGTCCCAAGAACGATTTGATGTCTTTGGGCGATTTTGGAATAGGAAATTTGGTTACGGCTTTGGTTTTATCAGGGTTTGGTTTAACCCCGTCTTCACTAATGATGTGTCCTAGATACACAACTTCTTTACGAAGAAATTCACATTTTTCTGGCTGTAGTTTAAGGTTAAATTGGCGGAGCCTGTCAAAGACAGTTTTAAGGTTACTGATTTGGGAAATTAAGTCATGGGAGTATATAACAATGTCGTCCAAGTAGACAAAACAGCGTGTCCCTTGGAGACCTGAAAGGCAGCTGTTCATCAGCTTCTGGAACGTGCTGGGCGCGTTCCTGAGTCCAAAAGGCATTCGGGTAAACTGGAAATGGCCCTGGGGCACCGAAAACGCTGTTTTGGGAGCGTCGTCTGAGGATATTTGGATTTGGTGGAACCCACTAGTGAGGTCCAAAGTCGAAAAATATTTACTATTTCCCAACTGGTCGAGGATTTCGGAAATTTGTGGGATAGGGTAGGTTTCCCCTATGGTTATATCGTTGAGTTTACGGTAATCTATGACTATGCGCCATTTAAGTCTACCTTCAGAGTCTGCTTTTTTGGGAACCACCCATATCGGTGAGCTCCATGGTGAAAAGGAAGGTTCTATAATGTTCTGATCAAGCATCTTACTGATTTGTACTTCTACTTCCTTCTTGTGGCACTCAGGGAACCTGTATGATTTGGTATGGACAGGAGTGTCGGTTGTAGTCTTGATTTTATGGTTAAAAGCAGGGGTGTAGGTTAGCTGATCATCTTGCAAATGGAAGATATCTGAATATTGGCTACAGAGTTCTATAAGGGCGTCGGATTCTTCGAGATTCAGGTGATCCATTCGTAATGTTTCTATTACTTTGTCGGTTCGTGCTCGCGTATTTCTAATGTCGTTAACCAAACGATAGGCATTGGGATAAAGAGGTGTTAAATTTAGATTTAAGTTGGATTTGATGGTGACTGGGGATTCAGATATGTTGGCGACAGTGATGTTAACGCGATTATTGTCCTTAACTTTGACAATACAATTAGAAATTAGTAGACTATTGGAAAAACATTGGTCGTTGATTATAACTCCTTCAGTAAGGTCAGTCGGTTGGATAGAACACTCGATCACAGATTCAGTACGAGGTGGTATTACATAGAAGGGTTCGGAGAAATTTAATTTTATTTCCAGGTTTCTTATCTTCAGGATGTCGTGAGTATAGTCAATTCTGCAGCCATACTGGGTTAGGAAATCGGTACCAATTATACCATCGTAGGGTAAACTAATATTCCTTACTACATGGAATTTATGTAGCATGGTTTTGTTTTTGATTATCCTCAAATCAAGTTGAAGATGACCTTCTGTCGATGTTGGTTCATCGCCAGGGTCTATGCCTTTCAACTTGATTGGCTCTTTTACTAGGGTTAGCTTTCTGTGGATACTGGATTCTTTTATAAGACATATGGCGGAGCCGGAGTCCACCAATAAGGATAAAGGGATATCTGACACTTGTGTATGTACTAGGATGTGTGGCAACAACCTCTTAGTTGTGTCCAGGTTTATTTCGTATATAGTTTTAGAGGCGCTTATTTGGGGCTGGTTACCCTTGTGGCCTATGGGTTTAGAAGAAGAGGCACTTATTTGGGGCTGGTTACCCTTGTGGCCTATGGGTTTAGAAGAAAAGGCACTTATTTGGGGCTGGTTACCCTTGTGACCTATAGGTTTAGAAGAAGAGGCACTTATTTGGGGCTGGTTACCCTTGTGGCCTATGGGTTTAGAAGAAGAGGCACTTATTTGGGGCTGGTTACCCTTGTGGCCTATGGGTTTGGAAAGGGTGTCATTGGCATGTAAGAGTATAGCAGGACGTTGTTGAGGCTTGGGTTCCACGAGACACCTCCGTGGACCCATTATTCGTTTAAATTATCTTCCTGGTGTTGGGGATCGTCCAAATCTGGTAATCGAGGTTCGGAGTTATCCGGGTTCTCGTTGGAAGTGCAATTTACGCGGACAAACTTGTTTCGGAATTGATCTGGATTTGGACGTTGGAATTGGGAAGATTGCGGAAGTTTGAATTTATTGTTATTAAATTCTCGTTTTCGGCAGTTCTCTAGAACGTGACCTGGGATTTTGCAATATCGGCAAATTATGTTAGAAGAGCTCTTGGACGTGTCGGGCTTGGATTTTATTTGGTTGCTACTTTTCGGGTCCGTTTGTGGACGCTTATATAATGTTAGTTGAATTCGTTCTTCCGACACAGCCACGTTGATAGCTTCGTTCAGAGTTTTAGGAGACCTACATCTTACAATATTCGAAATACGAGGAAGTAATCCCATTAAGAAATGATGGAGGGCTAGGTCCTCCATGGCCGCGGTACGGCCGGATAATTCTTTTACTTTAGTATTGGATAACGATATTTCGGTCAGAAGTTGTGAAAGGTAAGTTTCTACGCGTAATGCATACTGACTAACATTCTCCTGCGGACCCTGTCTGCTCTCTTGGAGGTCCGTTAGAAAGTGCGAGTAATGTTTACGTTCACTGAATTGGGTCTTTAGGAACTCTTTTAGTTGTTCCCAAGATGTGAAATCTTTAATGGAACAAGCAATTCCCGCTCTCCCATTTAGCTGGCTAAGGATAAATTTGAATAAAATTGGTTTTTTACTTTCTGACGCAAGGTCGTAGGCATTATCGCAATTTACTAGGAACGAGTTTAGCGTCTCTTGTTTCCCATCATATGGTTTAACAAACTTGAACAAGGTGTTTAATTCGATTTCGCTCATCGTAAAGGTTGCTCTGGTAACACGAGGGGATAAAGTAGGTGACTTCACCGGTTCTTCACAGGGTTCTGGGGTGTTTAATTTTAAGATACTATCTTTCTCTTCTTTCAACTTTCCTAGCATAATAAGGTACAGAACACAAATACAAAGCTTAAAATAGTATTTAAAATCACACTACGACATTAAAATATTAAAATGGGATTAGTAATAAAAAGGTTGAGAATCTCTGACTTCTCAGTTCAAGACAAAACAATGACCAAAGACTCACAATAATGTGTGGGCGACGATGACGATAACGGCGACCGGGAGCATTCCGATTGATAAGACTGTGCTCTTGTGCACTGGGAAGCGACGAAATGATTTCACGTAGAGTAGGTATACTCGATGACCTCGGATGATTTTGGATGATTTCGATTTTATTCTTCTGACTTTTACTCGGCGTTAGGACGAGATGTAGGTAGTAAGTATATTCTTCTTTGCAGGATATTTTTTTTTCACAGGATAATTTCAAGGTTCACGATAGGACACAGCGCCTGCGTGTTTCGCTACGGATTTGGATTCACGTAGTATCACGGATATCACTGGAAAACACTGGGTTACACTTCACCACAAATGTTGGATTTTTATTTAACACTAACTAGGTTTCTTCGAAAGGGTACAGCGCGAGTCTGTAGCGGTTGTCGACACTGGAATTTTCGGATCCCACCGCTGCCACCAAAATGTTATGCGAAGGTTTGAAAACAGGTTTTTAAAAAAACACTTAAAACTTTGAAGGACCTTTAATAGAATAGGAAGGCCTTTATATAAAGATTAGGATACTGGGATCCTTAAGCAACCGCCCGAGAAGAGAGTTCAATACAGACTGAAGTGTCGCTCAGCTACCGAGCAGAGCGAGGGAGTCATAAATGAGAGTCAGCATAAAATATGGTATCACGGCACTAAGGGTAGCATAGTATGGATATAACAGTGCGCAGTCTCTTACTTCTTTCAAAAATATGTTAACTGTTTACTACCTTTCTCTAACCAATATTTAGAATGTTTATGTATTTTGTGTATTTTAAGTATTTATGTAAGTATTCTTTCTTTTCCTATGATATTATACCTGGGTAAGTTTATTAGTTCATTTATATTGTTATCCTACTCTTTCTTATCTTTATTTTTTTTTTATTTACTAAGCTTTATTTTTCTTTTCTCTTTCACGTTTTGTACACTACCTTTTTAATTTCTTTAACTCGCTATCCATCCAAAGGTTGTCTGGAAGAGATCGCTTTTAGCGATACGGCCGCCTTTTGTACTATCTTTAAGTTAAGTCTCCTAATTGTATGTTTTCTTTTTTGTGTACAATAAAGAGTATTTGTATTGTATTGTATTGTATTGTATTGATGTGTCTGTCTGTCTGTGTACGCTAGTCCCCAAAAATCCTTGCGGTTATCACAGATAAACTAAGTTTAACTCAGCTTTCAAAACATATAGTTTTTAAGGTTCCATACTCAAAGGTTAAAACGGGACCCTATATAAAGTCTCCACTGTCCGTCCGTTAGTCTATCACCAAGCTGTGTATTTTATGAACCGTGATAGTTAAGCAGATAATGTATTTCTGTCGCCGCAACGAGCATAACAACAAATACTAAAAACTGAATAAAACTAGTGGTTCTGTGAATCGCATTTTCCCCCTTTTCTCCCCCATTTTCCCCCCAATCGAAAAATCCCTTCGACAAAAGTTGCGCCTTGCAACAAAAAACACTTGTGCCAAATTTCATGAAAATCGGCTGAAAAATGCGGCCTGTAGACCGGAACTGACACACATACCAACAACGCCAAATCGGGCAGTCCTCGAGTTAAAACTGAGACGCTTCACTCGCTCGGTCAAAAATATTTAAGGCCTCTTACAATAGACATATATTTTTTACAGTTTTTTGGCTTTAAATTACCTCCTTGAAGGGCCTCTAAAATTCCAACGTTCTCATGAGTCCGACTCGCACTTGGCCGGTATTTTACAGTCCAGTAACAGGCGTCCCAGGTACGCCCTCGGAAGGTTAGCCCCAGGTTATCGTAATATGAGTTTATCACCGCGAGTGGAGCTGCAGGCAACAGCAAGAATCTAATAAATGCCATTAGAACATTTGATACTGTTATGTACATTGTTATACGTAAAAGGATCCTCATGAACAATATAACAGTAGCAGCCCTGGGCCTTTGTGCTGTCAGGGCTGTCACTTGTGAGAGTGAGACATAACGTCGCATCGTACGCTACTTAGAGAGCAAAGATCCTTCTAGTGTTACCAGAGACGCCCGTAGCAATGGACATCGGAGTGGCCGCGGTCAAGCTAAATTACAAAAAAAAAAAAATTGAGGAAAGATTTGATTGTTTGTTCGTTTGCATTAGATAGGCTTCGTAACTACTAAACCAATTTGGAAAATTCGTTCACTATTATGCAGCTACATTATTCTTGTGTGACATAAATTAGGCTTTATCCCTGTAATGTGTTCCTGGAAACGAAAAAACCAAATCACGCGGGCGGAGCCGCAGTAATCAATTAGTTTTCTAATAAATGCCATTAAAATATTTGATGCTACGTAGTACCATTCCCTATTCTGTGATATTATATACATTGTTAAAGGATCCTCGTAAACAATATAACAGTGACAGCCCTGACCTTTAAGCTGTCAGGGTTGTCACTTGTGAGAGTAGAGAGACAACGTCGCGTCGTGCGCTACTTAGATAACATTGTTTACTACACGCGTATGGGATATTAAGGGTCTGTGGAGTTATTGGTGTCAAATTTCACAATAAAACTTTGATTAATATATACAGATAAAGTGATTGTGTGTCATTTCCAAAATAACAGGTTTTTATTATGAAAGTCCGTCTAATTGTAACTCGTGTAATTTTGTTGCGACTTTTACTGGCAGATAGCTTATGTCATAAGGTACTTTTATTCCGGGAATCTGCGTGTTCCCGTGGGAATTGAACTCGACAACCGGGCACAACAACAGCTATAAATATAAATGTTTGTGAGGTTATTTAGATGCTTGTTACTCCCTAGCTGAATGCGAAATCAGTCAGGTAGTGTTAAAAGTCAATAAATTTGTTATATATTGTACATTATATCATATTTCACATATATAGGTAGCGTCCGACGTCGTCGTAATACTGAGACTACACACTTGCGTTGAACACAACTTTTGGCATGGAAATGATTGCTACAATAAAATAATTATCATGTGAATCAATATTTATGTACAGTCACGGTGATTTCACCAGCGATTTATCACTGTATGATGTGACGAGCATAGTGTAGCTGATTCATAACGTAAGTAACGTGAAATACTAAGACCGTGTTCGGAGAACATATTTTGATAGCGCTTGACGTCTTATCAGAAGCTTTAAATGCTTCTAAGACGTCATATTTTAAACCTAGCCCAGCTGTGGTACGGTAGTAGCGTGAAAGTGCGCTCCACGAACGTGGGGCCAACTTCACCGGGCACTTCCTATTTTCCTATTTTATTTACTATTGCTATTACGTCTTCATGATGTAAACGTTGAGCCACATGAGTAAAGAGATGGAACTTAGAAGTAAAGGTGTACCTACATAATTTGCGGAAGAACACACACATATTTAATTTGAATTAATTCACGCATTTATCTTGTAAGTAAGATTTGTAAAGGACTAAAAACTAGGACTCACAGAACGCTATACGATTTGATGAGGGAAAGTGTTAGGTAAGGACGTGTATTTAATTATATATTGTTGGATATTATTGGACTATGATTTTTAGTTGTTTTGATACTTATAATTTTAATTTATGTTATTTATCTAGATTGTATAAGTGTTATAAATCGGAAATATGAAATTTTATATGGGCTATATGCTTTAAATAAAGTTTAATAATAATAATAATTTAAAAAACTGGCAACTCTGGACATCTGTACATACGTCATTTTCATCAATAAAATATTTTAATATTTTTATCTCAAATATCTTCCTCAATTTTTAAAATTCTTACTGATTTCTAAATTATATCACCAAAAAGTCCATAAATATTATATTTCACAATTTATTACAAGAATACCAAAGTCTGCAAATATGAAGCGAAGTTTTGACAAACGTCAACTATCAAAATATCAGAATGTTACGAGAAAATAAATATTATGAATGATTATGGATAGCGATGATAACAAGAGCCAGGAGTAAAAATGCACAGATAACACCCCCGGACTCATCACTTAGCTCCGCCTCGCAAGCGCTGGACCGCACTCCTGCGACACAAGTGCTTGCTGAGGCGTCGAGTTCATCGTCAAGTGATGAGTATTTTTCCCCGCCGACGTCGCCAACACCTGTACGCCGGCGAGGGAGAGGCCGGCCGCCGAGCAGTTTGGGGCCCCGAAGCCTACCAGCTTCGAGTAGGGTCCCCACTACCGGTGGTATTGTGCACCGCATGCGATGGACTTCATCCATCAATGAAAACGTCATGCGGGCATATTATGAGGCTACAGAAGGGGAAACCAACCTGACTGCGTACCGTTCAAGGATGCTTCCTTTGTTTCAGGCTCTTGAACCAACAATGACCGTTGCCATCCAGCGACTATCGGATCAAGTGCGGGCTATCCAACGATACAAGTTGTTGGATCAACCTGTGCTTGATCGACTACGCCTGGAAGTGTTATCTACTCGACCAGCTCCAGCGTCAACGAGAGCACCGTCACCTGCTACACACACGGTTGCAACTAGTGCCACTTTAGTTGATACCGTGCTCGACGTGGGAGATGATACGAGTGATATTTCTGTCCAGGTAAGCGAGCAATTAAGGAGTACTTTAGAAGATGTGATCTCTCAATATAGGTTTGCACCTAATTCTAGACCACGGACTCCAAATTGCAATGGGGGCCTCATATCGGGAAAATTTCGGCCAGGCTTAGTTCAGCAGCCTATGCTGTCAAAAAGATCCGACAACTTACAGACATTAAAACGGCGCGTCTTGTCTACTTCAGCTACTTCCACAGTATCATGACATATGGCATACTACTGTGGGGTAACGCTGCCGATATTGAATGCATCTTTGTGTTGCAGAAGAGGGCTATCCGGACTATCTATGGAATGGGGTCTCGGGAGTCATTAAGAGATAAGTTTAAGCATATTAACATCCTTACAGTGTATTCACAGTATATTTATGAAATTTTATTGTATACCCACAAGAACAAAAGTAAATTTGTGAAAAATAGTGATAATCATAATCTAAACTTAAGAAATAAGGATAAACTGGCTGTTCCTAAATTTAGGCTTCATAAAGTGAGTAATTCTTTTGCGGGGAACTTTATTCGAATGTACAATACATTGCCAACCGAAATAGCAAATTTATCTGTCAATAAATTTAAAAAACTAATAAAAAGTAAATTGTGCCATAAAGCTTATTATAGTATTAATGATTTCTTAGATGACAAGGCGGCCTGGTTGTAACAACGTAACGAATTGCTCCTTTCTAAATAACTCTGTATTAGATTTAAGATGAAATATTTTGAAAAAAGCCGAGCTGAGTTTCTTGAGGGCTCTTCTCAGTCTCGTTGCATTTTGGAACCCTCGGTAGAGTCACACCAACTTCTGACGAATCTAAATAATTTTCTGAAAATTTCAAAGATAATAAACGTTATTTTATTTTATTTTATTTTATTTTACGGCTACCACGCTTGCCCATGCATAGACGAAATCTGGCGTTGATGGGAGCCCTGAATGCGTTGCTAGCTCCGTACTTACGGACTAGCAATGATTTGCTCGATACCCACTCGATTCTTTACTGTGGAGCTATTACCGCTTGTCGTGTTGCACGCGTTAAATTCCCTGAATTTAACCGTGCACCACGATCGGGTGGTGTGCCCGTATGGCAGGCAAGAATCGAGCGACGTATCGGCACATTTAGGACTCTCATTGCGAAGCTTATCTGTTTTAGCCGGGGAAATAGTCGTCCCCGGTCATGCGTTTCGTGAGTCAGGCATTCGCTGGGACCGGTATTCGTCCCCAGCAATACTTAACCAATGTCACGGAACGTATTGACTTTCTGAAACAGAAAGTGTATGCATGGGCAAGCCGTATCCGTCGTTATAGAGAGCGTGTAAATAGATACTGGCAGAATCGCATCTTCCAAAGTGACCAAAGGAAGGTGTACCGAGAGTGGGAGGGAACTGGACAACGTTTGAGCGACGGACAACTGCCAGATGCTCACACCATGAATCAATTTTGGCGTGACATATGGTCGGTGCCCGTCGAACATTCGGAGGGCGACTGGATCCGTGTCGTCGAGCGTGAATGCAGTATCATCGAACCCATGGAGTCTATTACCATAGACTCCGAAGATGTTAGTTGTGCAATTCGTAAGGCCCCGAACTGGAAAAGTCCTGGGCCGGATGGATTGCACAACTTTTGGATAAAGTGGGTTCAGAGCTCGCATGAACGCTTGGCAACACAGTATCAAGAAGCCCTCGAGTCTGGTTCCTTACCCGCTTTTATGACCACTGGCATCACCTTCCTGCTCCATAAATCAGGTAGTACCACGGAACCTAAAAACTATAGACCTATCACTTGCTTACCTACCATCTACAAGCTCCTTACATCCATTCTGAGAAGTAAATTAAATTCACACATAATGTCTAACAATATTTTAGATAACGCTCAGAATGGATGTAGGGCTGGGTCACGTGGTACTAAGGAGCTACTCCTTATTGACATGGCCATTAGCCAACAGGTCAAGCGGAGTAGGGGCGCCCTCTCTACTGCCTGGATTGACTACAAGAAGGCCTATGATTCGGTGCCTCATTCATGGCTGAGGAGGATTTTAGAGTTGTATAAAATTAATCCGACTCTTAAATCCTTCTTAGTCTCGTGTATGGGGCAGTGGACCACAATCCTTCGTAAACCAGGTAGTGGTGGGTACGCCTCTGATTCGCATGACTTGATAAGGATTGAGCGTGGTATATTCCAGGGCGACAGTTTGAGTCCATTGTGGTTTTGTTTAGCACTGAATCCACTTAGCACATTGCTGAAGGATTCAGGGCTAGGCTATCGGTTTCGTAGAGGGGGTGAGGTTATTTCTCACCTGATGTATATGGATGACCTCAAACTATTCACACCGAAGCACCAAGATTTAGTGACATTATTAAAAACTACGGAAGTTTTTAGTAATGCCATTAAGATGGAGTTCGGTGTTGATAAGTGTGCGGTTATGCATATACAGCGGGGGAAGGTTGTAAATTCACCGAATCTACAACTTTCTGAGATAATAACTCTCAGATCTCTCACCGAGACCGAAACATACAAATACCTAGGTATGTCAGAGTCATTGGGTATAGCGGTAGAGGATATTAAGAAATCGGTGAAAGAACGTTTTTTTGGCCGCCTGACAAAAGTTCTTAACAGTTCTTTGTCCGGTGGTAACAAAATGCGGGCTTTCAACGGTTGGGTGATACCTTTATTGTTGTACTCCTTTGGCATACTTAGGTGGACTCAAACGGAACTAGACGCCCTGGATAGGCGAGTCCGTCAACAACTGACATTGCATCGAATGTTACACCCACGATCGTCTGTCATGAGACTGTACATTCCACGGAAGTGGGGGGGTCGAAACTTTTTGAATGCCAAGAACCTCCACAACCGTGAAGTGTGCAGTCTCAGGGATTACTTCCTACAGAATGGATGTGACATTCATTGCGATGTTGTGAAAGTTGACAAGGGCCTTACACCTCTTTCCTTGGCTAACGAGAACTGGCGTAAACCAAAGGTGTTAAGTACTGAAGACCGTAAGGACGTATGGAAGAGCAAGGAGCTACACGGGCGGTTCTACCGAGTCTTAACAGGACTCGATGTAGACCTGCTCGCATCGGTGAACTGGCTGCGTTTTGGGGACCTCTTTGGGGAAACTGAAGGTTTTGCCTGTGCAATTGCAGATGAGGTTATCAAGACGAACAACTATCGGAAATACATCATGAAGGACGGTACGGTCGACATTTGTCGAGCATGCCACCGTCCTGGTGAATCACTTCGCCATATTATTTCCGGTTGTTCGTATCTTGCTAACACCGAGTACTTGCATAGGCACAATCAAGTAGCCAGGATCATCCACCAGCAACTTGCTCTTCAATATGACCTTATTGAGTCTGAAGTACCGTACTATAAGTACACACCAGTGCCAGTTCTTGAGAATGGTCGTGCATTGCTCTACTGGGACCGATCAATCATCACGGACAGGACTATTGTTGCCAATAGGCCCGATATCGTGTTGGTTGATCGGACCCAGCGTCGGGCAGTGCTCGTCGATGTCGCCGTCCCGCATGACGAGAATCTTGTTAAGGCAGAGAAGGACAAACTTAGTAAGTACCTTGATCTGTCCTTCGAGATAACCGCCATGTGGAACGTAGACTCGACGATCATTGTCCCGATGGTCGTTTCGGCAAACGGACTAATAGCTAAGAGTTTCGATCAACACCTCAAGAGACTCTCGTTAGATTGTTGGATCAAGAGTCAGATTCAGAAGGCTGTTATCCTCGACACGTGCCGTATTGTTAGGAGGTTTCTCAGTCTGTAGCCTCCACCGCCGGTAGTTTGGGTCCTACTCCGCTACTGGTGGGACACTATTTTTTATATTTTTAAATGTATTTGTGTTTTTTATAAATCTATTTAAAAATGTATAAAATAAGAATGTTATTGAATAAACGAAATAATAATTTAATAATACCTAGCCTACGCCCGTGGCTGCGCCTGCTTGACAAATTATATACTCAAAACCTTCCTCGAGAACCACTCTATCCATTGGTTAAAACCGCATCAAAATCCGTTGCGTAGTTTTAAAGATCTACGCATACAAACAGAACAGGTGACTTTATTTTATAATATGTAGTGATTTGCGGTTGGTACTATTCTTACAAAAACACACACTAATGCTAAATAAGGAAAGTACAAAATCCAAACTGCCACGGAGCAAGGCAATTGTTTGGTATTCAAACAGAAAATATTAATTCTCTCAGTCACATCCACTTTAATTTACCTCTGGGGCTGGACTACACTTTTGTACTCTTTGATTCAAATTGTAATTACGTCTGTCATTTACTGTAAAATTGAAATGGTATGTTTCAATCTTTGAGCAATCCCGCGGTCTAATAAAACTCTGATAAGTATAAATATGATTTTCCTTCCGTTTGAAGTAAATCACTCTGCACTATTTAAAGTTCCTATCACAATAAAGCTTAAAGACCTCAGGGGACAGCCGATAAAAACTTAAACTTTCTGCACCACTTTCGGTAAATCATTCAAATAATATTCCCTTGTGGAGTCACGTATTCGATTCTTTGCCAACTTTGCGAACAGCCTGTTGGCAAAGTGCCAGTAGTTAATTTATGTTCTTCAAATTACAGCGAATTTTATACATACCGTAAATGGAGATAGCACCCGACTTTGCCCGCGTGGAATTGATATCTTGTTCCCTATAGCCATTGGGTGTGAAACATACGTATAATCATGCCTTTATTACCGAGGATACCTCCGAGGATTATACGTATGTATATACGGTATGCTGACATGAAATGAAATTTTAACGTTTATTTGCTAGAAACATGGTTGACATAGGTTTTCTAATCAGTCTAAGGTTCTTCATGTTTCATTGGATGGTTCACGGTATGCAAATTTTTAAGTTTGAACACATGTTCACCAATTAATTTAATATAATGTCTTCTTAAAACTAAATCGATATAAAAATGTCAAACTAAATCAATAAAATAATGTCAAATAATATTTATAAAACAATGTAAACAATATAATATTTTTCCCTATACCCTTTATTATCTTAAATTTAATAAAGTACCATGTCCTAATGTTTTTTTAATTTTTATATTCCCAAAAATCTTTCATTGAATAAAAGCATTTTTGTATAAGCCACTCGTTAGTGCGTCTTCTGAACAAATTCCCTGGCAATTCCCTCAATACTTTGGGTAACTAATTGAGCGAAGCGAGCCGAAGGCGAGCGGAGCCCTCAACGGGTGACTCAAATTATTTTTGTTACGATTTATGTTAAATTGTTTCTCGGCGAATACTCGGCCGATTTCGGATTTTCTTGCACTCATCGAAAGCTTACAGAATTACCCAGGTTCTTACGAAGCCAGAATTTTGAATTTAAACTCGCTTTGCTCAAATATATGCTGCAGCGTAACGGTACGTTTCGCGACTGCGGTGACCTAGTTATATACTCTGATTGTCATGCTACTGCAGTTATTCTGGTGAAGGGTGCTGTTAGACTTTGGTGCAACGAGTTTAGTTACATCTCTAGAGCTGTAGGACTTCTGGTCACACACTTTAGAGAACAGGTGTTGATGCTTTCTGACAAATAGTGCTAACTCCAGTATATATCTCATGATGTAACTCGTTCGAAACGTCAGGCCATATTAAAGGTATAATTACACGTTTAAGTCCTGAAATGATAAATAATGTCAAATGTAAATAATAAAAACGGGAACGTTATTTATTTACACTATGATACCTATATTAAGAATAAGCATTGCCATACAACGTGGCAATGCTGCCAGTCTTCAGGGAATATTGCCAGTCGGCGACGAGGCGAAGGAGTTCTTTGACGCCTTTAATAGTGTAGATTTTAATGTGTATAGTATAGTTTTCAGTAAGTGTAGATAGCTATGTTGACTTATTTATTAAAGGGCTAACCGGGGCCTCGTATTCAAGGTCGGCTTTAATTAACTACGGAAACTTGAGGGTACGGTCAATAATTATTTAATCCGTTTTTAGATTTATTCAAAGTTTTTGTAAGTAAAGTATAGATTGTAGAACACGATGCACGCTTTCCAACGGTAATCGATTGAAACGTTTTGTTTTTACTTTCTCAAACAAATTCTTGCCTAAACTAAGCTATAAGCTTGTGCTATGGGATCTAGACAACTGATAAACATCCCTATGTATTTCTAAATTCTAAAAAACACCCAAATTCCGAAACATATATTTTTGGATCACACATATATTTCATTCGACCCGGAATCGAACCTGGGACCTCAGGGAAGGCAGTCGCATACTCATACCACTGCGCCACCGAGGCAGTTTATTTCAAATTACTGTCATTAGATTGGTTGAAATATAAACTTTAAATATTGAATGGAATCAGGCGTTACCTGGCGAAAGTCCATGATAAAACAATGGGGTAAGATGTTGATTTTTTCTGTTGAATTTAAGTTAAATAAGTTGAATTTAGCTGTCTCAAAGAGAAAAGCTGTTCTCTTTGAAACAGTTAAATTCAACTTGCAACAGTCTTGAGAATGCCTCGTGAGTAGGTGAAACATATGTCGACGTTTATAATGTCTTCTATTTAGCGAAATTAGTGCAATTATATAAAAAAATCAACATCTTACCCCATTGTTTTATCAGAACAGCTGTTCTCTTAGAGACAGTCTTGAGAATGCATGGTGAGTAGGTGAAACATTATGTCGACGTTTATAATGTCTTCTATTTAGCGAAATTAGTGCAATTATATAAAAAATTCAACATCTTACCCCATTGTTTTATCAGAACAGCTGTTCTCTTTGAGACAGTCTTGAGAATGCCTCGTGAGTTGGTGAAACATATGTCGACGTTTATAATGTCTTCTATTTAGCGAAATTAGTGCAATTATATAAAAAATTCAACATCTTACCCCATTGTTTTATAAACTTTAAACTCTCATCGCATCTGGTATCGAATTAACAGATGCTTTATCAAACTAAAACTATGAGAGCATCACCATAATGAAGACTGATCAGTCTCATTTGGCAAGTTTTATTTTTATCCATTCAGCCATTGAGTCTTGGCGATTACAAAACAGAAAAGCAGGTATATTGTATATGTTACGGCTAATACCCGAAGTGCGGCTGCACCTAGTTTTAGCCGGTTAGAACTAGGTGTAACCACTTACTCTTGGTTAAACCTAGTATGGGTAGGTTAGGTTAGGTTAAAACTGTGTGCACCACCTACGCACGAGCCGAGCGAGCGAAGCGAGCGGTGCCGCGGCAGCGGCCGGCGAGTGCCAGCGACTTGCATTAATAAAATAAGAGATTTCTCCCAGGTGAAAGTGACAACTGGACCTAGTTGTAGCCGGCATGATGAAGACTAGACCTAGTTTTACCCAAAAACAATCGGCTCGTGCTAGGTTTAACCAAGAGTAAGTGGCTACACCTAGTTCTAAACGGCTAAAACTAGGTGCAGCCGCACTTCGGGTATTAGCCGTAACATATATACAATGTCAAAAAGTCACCAGCAAAATGAGACTAAATTAGGGCCAGTGACTTTTAAATAATTAAACCTAAGTGCCTGTTATCATGCCTCATTTAGATTAACTCTAAAGTCAAGTCGTTCCCCTAACTATTAAGTCTTTACTAGATGAAAATAATGTTATTAATTTTAGTTAAGTTAACGGGGTGAATTAAAATTAGCAAATTTAGTTAATCCTTCAGTTACCCGAAGTCAGGGTGGAAGAGCTAGGTGCGGCAGTACTCCGGCTTAAACGCCGGAAAATCACTGACCCCGGACCCGATGGCATTCCTGGCCGTGCATGGGTCCTGGCCCTCGAAGAACTCGGGCCTCGACTGATGGGGCTCTTTCCAGGCCAGTTTCCCAAGGTGTGGAGGACGGGGAAACTGGTACTGATCCGTAAGGCGGGGCGGCCGGTGGACTCACCGTCCGGATACCGGCCGATCGTGTTGCTCGACGAGGTGTGTAAGCTCTTTGAGCGAATTATCGCGGAACGCCTCGTCGAGCATCTCTCGACGGTGGGGCCAGACCTGGCGGACAACCAGTACGGTTTCCGTCGGGGACGCTCCACCGTGAGCGCGATCATGCGCGTCAAGAGCCTGACGGAGGAAGCAGTCTCGCAGGGCAAGGTGGTGGTGGCGGTATCTCTTGACATCGCCAACGCGTTCAACACCTTGCCATGGAGCTGCGTTAGGGAGGCGCTCGTGTATCACGAAACGTCTCTCTACCTCCGTCGTATTGTCGGGGCCTATCTCTCGGAGAGGGCCATAGCTTTCCCCAGCTGGCTCGGGCCAGCTCGGCGAGATGTGTCGTGCGGTGTTCCGCAGGGGTCGGTCCTGGGGCCGCTTCTGTGGAACTTCGGCTACGACTGGGTGCTGCGGGGTGCGTTGCCTGAGAGCATCGGCGTAACGTGCTACGCCGACGATACCCTCGTCACGGCGCGGGGTACAACGTACCAGGAGGCAGCACTCAAGGTCACGACGGGTGTTGCTCAAGTCGTGGGTCGGATACGGCGGCTGGGAC
Source organism: Nudaria mundana (assembly GCA_963556515.1). NCBI lineage: Eukaryota > Metazoa > Arthropoda > Insecta > Lepidoptera > Erebidae > Nudaria > Nudaria mundana. The sequence goes on along the minus strand of OY748307.1, from coordinate 17,694,850 downwards.
TGGAGGTAGCCTTGCAAAAGTCCGAGGTTCTGTGTTTTCACAGACCTCGGAACGGTCCACCTGAAGGTTCCAGCATAAATGTGGGAGGCGTTAGCATCGGCATCAAGCCCTTGATGAAGTATCTAGGGATCGTACTTGATAGCCCATAACTTCGGAAATGTGGTCCGAAGTTCCATCGAGCTTTGGACCACATTTCCGAAGTTTGGTCCCCAAGGTGACACAGGCATCAGTCGCGCTTTCGCGACTGTTGCCCAACCTGCGTCATTGTTCCAATGGCGCAAGGAGGCGCTGGAACGGGACCACAGGCCTGCGTCTCGTAAAATCGATGACCAGCGGTCCCAACTCCGCCGGGATCTCATGGAGTCATGGAGGGTGCGACTTGAGCAATAGGCACCATGCTGCAGAGGCAGCATGGTGACCTCACGTATCGTGCGACGCAGATCGTTACCGGGCATGGATGCTGCGGTAGTTATCTGTTTCGCATCCGTCGTGAGGTCACACCCCGGTGTCAACACTGCGAGGTTTCCGACGGCGACACCGCACTCCACACGTTGGTGGAGTGCTCAGCGTGGACGAGTCAGCGCCGGGAGGAGTAGGTGGAACGCGGCCGTGTCCTTCTGTGAGCAAGTCGTGCTCGCGAAGGAGGCGGTCGAGAGGGCGAGGGAGCGTACCCTCCCCGACGAGTTCCGTAGTCAGCGGCGAGGGCGCCGCAGACTCATCTACGCCCAAGACCATCGACCTCCATGATCGGGGCCTGAGGATGGCGGGATCGCCACCCGTCGTCCTTACAGAAGCAGGCTAGTAGGGTTGCGTGCTGCGGGGCCTTTGCCCCATAGCACGCAACCAGATTCACTCACTGACGCGGGATAAAACCCAACCCCAACGTCGCAGGATTCTCATCCCGACCCAACCCCCGCAGAGACTACAGAAGTGGTCAAAGTCCGCCGGGCGCCACTGGAAATACGTTCTGCTTGTAACCAGAGACGCCCGGCAAAGGACGTTAGAGCGGTCGCGGCCTTAGGCCGCGGAACTAAAAAAAAAAAAAAATCCTCCAGTTAGATAGAGGATCTTTTAAATGTATTTTTTTTGTAAATTTTGTTAAACTAAAATTTTGTTTGTTTAAAAAAATATTTAAATTTATAAAACTAACATATTTAACTGTTAGTAATTCCAAATTAAGAGCTTGATAATGTTTTTTTGGTGGTCTGTCTGTTTGTACAAGCTCTTGAATCACTCTATCTATGTCTAAAAATTGCATTAAAATCGGTTGAGTAGTTTAAAACATCAAAGTGTATTTAGATAGGTAGCATTTTAAATCACAAAAACGAATGTCCTCGGCCGGAATCGGACCTGCGACCTTTCTCTAACAAGAATATTAAAAGACAGTAGGTATTGTGTAAGTAATAATTCAATAATATTGAGATGAAAATTAAATTCGCTTTAAACGTTCGTTTCTCTGCGATGGTGAACGATGGTGGCTTGGAACGCACTGCCCTGCCGTGTTTCCTCCCACATATAACCCTTGGTTCTTTAAGCGAAGCGTGAAGAGGTCGTCAAGTTAAGGGCTACTCTCTAACTATATAGTATTTCTGTGTATTATGACAGTCGCTCACAATCTCCAGACGTCGCCACAGCTTACCATCAGGCGGGCGGCGTCAATTTGTCGACATAAATATAAAAAAAAACTCTCCCAAAATCTCCCAATTTTCAAATTACTTCAACTTTGAACAACAAGTACCTTTGAACGTAAATAGTTACCTGAACCCGAGAACCGATTTAAATTTTCATAGATAAGGGTCTCCTTTAATACAGGGAGGCTAGAAGTGGGTGCGACCGTATTGTGACCTTGATATACACCCTTGTGTGGGGTAGGCAGAAATTGCTTTACGATACCATCAACCGCTGAATCGTTAAGTAAAGTGGGTTAAGTTTTAGAAAGAAATTTGGGCCGGTTGTTTATTATTCGACCACTCAAAAAAATATGAATCAATAAAGACAGACATACATTTACCACGCTTATATCCCCAACGGGTAGGCAGAGGTGCAATACACGACCATACTTTGCTAGTAATTTTATCGGTACCACGTAATAGGGGACAAGCCTATTGCCGTTATGTTTCTTGTACTTGACAGACGTATCTCATCTCATCTCGTCTCGTCTCGTCATCTCATCTCATCTTATCTTATCTTATCTTATCTTATCTTTGGATTATTGACGAATATACTTATATAGAGGTTCTTCCAAAATACATACATTTTATAGATAAATTACTAAGTCTTGTCACAGAAGAAGCCATTACGGTCATCGCACTAAGATTTCAAAATATTTTTGATCAATAGAAGTTGCTAAACTACCATTGAAATTTCATAAATATCTAAATAAACTTTATGTAAGTCTATCAATTTACCGTCAGCAAATAAAGTAAGTAAAAACAATTAAGTCAAATTTATCGTATCAAAACATGAGAACCACAAACAACAAAAGTTTGACATAACCGGTACCGTGTACAAAGTTTTGATATTAATTTTTGGCCTTAGGGACAATCGACTTTGTGAAGTGCCATACTAGTTATGAAATGTTTTGGAGCAACTTATTTTACGGCTATATATTGACTTTTTGCTGTAGTAAGGAAAACTAATATTTATAAGTAGTTATATTAAGAAGTAATGTTTGTGAGGTAGTAAGGAGTAATGTATCTAGATCTATTAAACCGATTTTGAACCTTCTTTACAATAGAATAGATAAATTTTATTATACACCAACACAAATAAACATAAGAAACATCGTATCAAAATGTACAAATCACTACAAAAGCATCTCTTACAAGCAACCTTTGGATAAACATAAATTGTTAGAAAACATTTTCTCGCCTAATAATAATATATCTGTAACTTTATCTGAGGGGCTCGTGGTCTAGTGGTAACCGACAATGTTAACACATTGCAAATTTTAAGCAACATCTAGTCAGGCCGGTCTTAGGATGGGTGAGCATTTCGACATTGAGACCCAACCCTCCCTACGAAGAGCACGTTAATCATCGATCCCGTTTGTCACACGAACATCTATGGCAGTCGTTTTTTTTTTTTATAAATTGCAGATACTAGTTCCTCCAATACAGACTATTTTGGAGTCATTCTATGCTTCTATTATTCTTGCTATATTTGTATCTTATAAACTTCTTTTGTATTTATTCTGCATACGTGTTCTTCTTTTATCCATATTAATAATCTCTTTCTTTCTCTTGCAGGTCTATGCCTGTCTGCTGTGCTCTATCGTCAAAATTTGTAAGTATACTTTTACTTTTAGAAAACAGGTAAATAAAAGGGGGGTAGTGTGGGATAGCATTCTCCTTTATTAAAGGTTTCCTAGTGGCTACTACTTTTCTTATATCTAATTAACTTTCCCTTAGTCTAACATATTATATTATATATATCTGTATATACGTGTATGTTATGTATTATTTGTTATACATTTTATGTTTCTCTACTATTCTATTGTACTTATTACTAATTATACTATATTTCTTGTAGTCTATAATGACTGCAATTTATAATTTTAAATTATAATTTTGTTATTTTTTAATTTACTTTATTTCTTTTGTTTACTATCTTTATTAATGTATTATGTATTATGTGTATAATATTCAATAAATTCCTCTCTATATTTTCTGGACATAATCTGGCTTAGGTTTCTTTCTATTGTATCTATATTTATTTTTATTTCTGTCTCCATTCTGAGCTTGTCGAACTGTGGGCATTTCATAATAACGTGAGGTATGTCCTCCACCTTATCCGAGTCACAGAGACACGATGGGTTGTCCCTAAACTTGAACCGAGTCAAGTATTCGGAGAACCCACCGTGTCCCGTTAGGAGTTGTGTAGTGTTCCGTGTAGTGTCCATCTTACGGATAACACTGTACGCATCCACCGCGTTTGGAAGAAACAGCTTTCTGATCGACGCGGTATCACCCGACACGTATCTCTGGTTCCACTCGCAAAGCGATTCCGTACGGATATTCCGCTTTGCGAATGAAACCGGACACAGGTCGTAGTCCGGTGCCCGCCGCGATCCCTTTGCCAGTTGGTCCGCCCTCTCATTCCCCTCCAGCCCCGCATGCGCCTTCAGCCAGAATAAATTTATTCATTCATTAAACACAGATTTATTCTGTTGAAATACCTTTGACAGATTTTGCTTCAGTTGCAAGCGGGTGGAGGTGGGTGGGATTTGTGACCGTCTGGAGTGCGGCAGTTGAGTCGCTGTAGATCCCAAACGTATTTGCCCTGTGCCGAAGAATAATCCCCGTTGCCTCGCATATGGCCAAAAGCTCCGCCTCGTAGACTGTGCAGTAAGACGGCAGGCTAAGCTCAACGGATTTGGTCTCGGCCCCATTTGTCCAAATGGACAGAGTGGCTCTGACCTTACCACCAATCTTACTGCCGTCGGTGTAGATCTGCACTGCGCTTCGCGTAGTGTTATCTACCTGAGCGCTGGTCTCCAAGCTTTGGAACTCCAGCCCCACATACGTTGCAGGGTGAGGATTATCCAAGGCTGAGGTCGGTCGCTCGATCTCCCGCCCCGGCAGCTCCGGTATTGGTCCCCTTTTCCGTGCTTGAAAAAGCAATGCGGCTTCCTTCACTTCGAGGGGTAAGCTGCATTGAGGGAGACCGTGCGATAGACCTTACAAATTTTTTGGGCAAAACTACGTTGGCTGGCAGTCGTTAGGGGTACCTAGTTGGAGCTCTAAATCAAAATCCGACCGGTCTAACTACAGAACTTCGATATCACCCATGGGCTGTGGAAGTCAAGATGGCAGTTGCTTTACGGAAAATATCGAAGTTCAGCCGAGTGGCAGTTAGACTGGAAAGCCGACCCTAACTGCGTATAGCTCGGTAAATGATGAATGGTTTATCTGTAACAATCACGAGACAACCCGTTAGCATGGCACCTTATTATAGGAACAAGGAAAATAAAAATAGGAATGAAGATTGATTTAACAAAGACTAACTTTCCCCCTAAAGGTACGTGGGACCAACAAGGTAAAGGAAAATTACTGTCTTCCTAATACCCTCAAAGATATACGGGTTTTTTATCCATGGTTTTTTATCGATACTATACCATGTTTTATAAGCGTTATGACTTGTATAGTCAAGTGTGTAACATTCTTGTATTTCTTGTAGACGAGGGTTGACAAGTATGGCAGTTATCAAAGATAAGTCTTTTATTATTATAATTATCCACAGACTATTTATAATAAAAGCCACGAATAGGGTTCCATAGTTACCTATAATAACCTGTATAACTCCCGAACTAACAGAGTTATCGGATCCGTTACAGTTTTGCTTGAAAGTTCATTATATAGACTAACATCACAATTTTTTTCAGATGTTTCGAGTTAGCCGTTTAGATTTTAGAAGGGGGGGGGGATGCTCTTTTACCAAAAAAGCTTAGCTATAAAGTTGAATATCTTGCAAACAAATACTTAAATTTAAAATAGTTTCAGCAACCTCTAGATGTTTTTAAATTCTATATCTAGAAAGGTCACAAATATTTCTGTTTCGGGATATTCGAGCCACGTGGAATGACTTAACTTAGACATACAATATTATAAAACTTTAAAGTTTGTTTGTGTTCCACGTACGTAAATGCTGATTCTGAAAAGATATAGTTCGTTGGATAGTGCGTGATAGATTAACATACGAATACAGTAGACCTCTCGTCATTTCGTAGCACTCTTGTAGGCTAGTGCTACGGTGCTACGAAGACGACGTTGTACAGTCATTTCGTGGAGACATTTTTCTAATAATAATTGATCTCGTTTATGGGTCAGATATAATTACGGATGGGTCCATAACATAATATAAACATAGCATCACACCTTTTTCCCGAAGGGGTAGGCAGAGGTGTGCAAACACACCCACATCTCGCCAGCTATAACGAGCCTATTGCCAACCTACCCCTTCGAGGATATAGGCGTGATATGTGTGTGTATGTGTGTGTGTATGTGTGTGTGTATGTGTGTGTGTATGTGTGTGTGTATGAGTGTGTGTTGGTGTGTGTGTGTGATGTAGTTACTGATGATTGGAAAAGAGTGGCCGGGAGTTTTTATTGCCAGGTTCTTTCCTCACGGCTCCACCCTTTGCTTTGTGAATCTGGCTTTAAAATGTAAATTCTTATGTGCTTACGTTAATAAGCGTTATTTATAACCTATATTAATAAATATATTTAAGGAACGAGTATATTAGAGGAAGTTTGAAAGTTGCACCAGTAAATGAAAATCTACCATGCTATCATAGTATGGACATGTTATGAGAAGAGAGGAAAGTAACGTGGTAAGAATGGTGCAAAGTATGAATGTAGAGGGCTTAAGGAGTCGAGGTAGGCCCAAGAAAAGATAGATATAATGCGTGAAAGAGGATATGTCCAGGAAATGAGTGACTGAGGAGATAAGACAGGGGTGTATGGTAAATGAAAACATATTGCGCTAACCCCAAGTAATTGGTTTAAGGGCAGGCAGATGATGATTAATAAATATATTTGACTTTGACTTTGAGTTGGTACACCTGCTTACTAAAGAACAGGACAACAATTTTAACGTCTCTGTCTATGCCACTTCGCTTAATTTCATGTAGAACTTATTTCCTAAGCAAAATCTAAATCATTTTCGCACTTCCGAAGCGAAGCGGAGTTAGAAAATACTTCGGAAATATAATATTGTCCGTGAGGCTTTACTTCGAGCCACGCGGGTTTCAATTTTAACTCATAAATAAAGAATGAAGCGAATACACAGTTTAGTGGTTGAAACGTTGTATTTGTCTATAATAACTTTACTTATTAATTTTTTTAAAACACGCTAAACGTCGACACAACAATAACAGCAAAATAAACTGGTCAGAGCCCTGTAAGGGAAAGGCCGTGGGTTCGAGTCCTGCCGATGACATCAGTTTTTGTGATCTGTTTATAATTTCTATTTAATCTTCTATATATAAAAATTAATCCCTATTTCCCTTGGTCACGCCATCACGCGTGAACGGCTGGACCAATTTCGCTTATTCTTTTTTTGTTGTGTTTGTAATTATCAGGAGAAGGATCTTATGGAAGAAAAAAAAAAGTTATGCGGACCATTATAAAAATGAATGCGGTACGAAGGTCGCCGGGACAGCTTGTATTAAAAAAAACTACTTTAAATCTTCAGAATGGGACCAAATTGAAATGTGACTTCATAGAAAGCACCACCTTTCAATTAAAAAAAGAATTTACAAAATCGGTTTACATGTCTTAAGTTATGAGAATAACAAACATAAAAGAAAATACAGTCGAATTGAGAACCTTCTCCTTTTTGAAATCGGTTAAAACTGTTTCCAAATTACCGGAATAAGACCAATTTGAAATGAGAACACACACGGAAAACAGTAGCTTTCTATAAAAATAAATATTATCAAAATCGATTCACCCAGTACAAAGATATGAGGTAAAAATAATAATTAAAAAAATCCACTTAGGGATAGGTAGAGATGCAGTACATACCTACACTTTGCTTGTAATTTTGTTGGTTCCAGGAAACAGTGAACAAACCTATTGCCACAGAATAGGGAATATTATTTACACACAGAACTTGCACTTCAATGTTAATTAAAGCACATTCTTTTGTTTACAGATAACTTCATTCGAACGTTAGGGTTGACCAGTAAAGTAAAATATATACCAGCAAAATATAAAATATATATCAATATCAACTCTATGGTCAATGCCGTGTCACAAACAAGAGACAACCCTTGACTTACAACTTCAAGTTGTGGCTGATATCACGTATTTTTTGCGATTGTTATGCGAGTGACATAGCTCTGCTATTGCCGTTACCCGGCATTATATAAAATCCATAACCACACTCTAATTCAAATGAAAATTACAAACAGCCAGAACATACCACTAAATAGAACCTCCGCAGTCCGAGCATTAAAAAAATACTTAAAAAAGAGGAAAAAAAAGACTTTCAAATGACTTTTTCCAGTTTAAATCCCTTCAATAGCTGTAGAAATAAAAAGAACATGTCCTGTAGCCTTCATGAATATTCAATAGGTTCCGTTCCCGTACCGTGCGAGCGGCAAAAGGTTGGAAAATCAATTTCGTACCAGATGTTTATGTCGCGTCACTGCATTTAGAATTTTCGAGATGTTATCGCCATTCAAAACATAAGATTAGTTTATTTTATTTAGAAAAAAAGAGAGCTTCATGTAGTTTTTAGAATAAGATATAAAATATACTACCTATTACTCGCAGCTCCGCCTTCATGTGTTTTATCATTCTAATTTTTTTTTTCAAAGAAAATAATGAGAGAAATTTGTTCGCGCGTGATGCGATAACTAAAGAAAATATGTAGGTATTCGTTTATATGCAAAATACCTATCGGTATGTACTTCTTTAAGTCTATACTAAGAGATGCCTGCCTCCCAGTTTCGTGGGATTCCCTATTATACTGCACTACTGTAAGCGACATGTCTTCTTGCTTAGACTCAGTCTAAGTGGTCTAGGCGCGTGGGGCCGTGTGTCGCCAGCACACAGTAGTATGTGACTAAATTCCTTTTAGAAACTTTGTTATATTAAATTAATTTTTGACATTTTTATTCTGTGTAAGTACTAGATTTAGTTATTCGAGATTGCATTGCTACGGCGTTACGTTTTTCGTGGTAGCGTGCATTCGTTGTTAAGTGTTACGTGTTCGTAAACTTACGGGGACGTGTTATTCAGTGTAACACTTTTCGAAGTCACGTATCACACCCCTAAAATTGATATTTTATAATTTCTAATTTAATGTGACTGTGTGATAATAATATTGGTATAAATGTAAGTGAGTCAATGTTGCTTGAAATAAAATGAATTTTATTATTATTATTTTATAATGACTAGCGAAAATTGTGTGAAAATTGGGCTATGCCTACCTTTTTGGGTGCACATGCGTGATTAATATGTATGTCCGTATGTGAGAAAGTTGTGTGGGAAAGGAAAGGTGAAGGTAATGTTATTGACAAGGTCTGACACAGTGCAACTGACGGCCGAGGCCATGGCAACATCAGTATTAAAATTAATTAGCCTCGCCGATGTTCGTACGAGTACGAACAACAAAGAAATTCTCGGACAACAGAGTGCTAGCATGTAACACCTGTTCTGGCTGTGGGAATTTTGGCATTTGAATTACAGAGCCCGGTAACGACGACGTCCGCGTTATACCGTATTTACCGCGTTCTACCGTATTTACCGCGTTCTACCGTATTTACCACGGTGAGTGTTCTGAAGAGCTCTTCGACCTGATCCCACCCTCTCCCTTCCGATCCCGAACAACGCGTGGCAGGCAGAGACGTCACTCTCATACCGTGGAAACCATCTTCGCGAAAACCGAGCGTTTTAAACGTTCGTTTCTCTGCCTAACGGTGGTGGCTTAGAACGCCTTGCCTGCGCACATATTTCCTCCCACATATAACCCTGGGTTCTTTAAGTGAAGCATGGAGAGGCACATTACTAGGTCGTCAAGTTGAGGGTCACTCTCTATAGTATTTCTGTGTACTATAAGAATCGCTCCCAATCGCCAGTCGTCGCCACAGCTTACTATCAGGCGGGTGGCGTCATATTGCCGAGTGAAATATAAAAAAAACGACAATTAAGCTTGTCCTCCTATTACGTGAGAGCAATAAAATTACTAGAAAAAGGTGTGTAATACGTCTTTGCTAACCCTAAGGGACATGGGCGTGATGATTATGTATGAAAATCCATAATGAAATACATTTGACTACCTCTTCTAGGGTAGATGAGAACTTGTGTGTTATTATGTTAAACTTCAAAGTAAATTTTAGTTAGTACGATGTCAGTAACAATATATTTACTTGCTCGAGTTGTTGTTTGTCATCGTTTTGCTTGCATGTTAAACTAGTAGTTCTGTGAACCGTAGACTTCGGGAGCGGCTTTGTTTATTCTTTTTCTTCTTAAATTTTCTTTATTACTCTTTCATTTGTCATCCAATCCAAAAAATATAATTTAAATATTAGTCATTGTAAGCAAGGAGTGTGTGTATAAAGTTTCATGCAAATCGGTTGATAAATACGGCCTCAAACATGATCTGACAGAACCCGTAGGTACAGTCGAAATAAATTCTCCCCAGTCTTAAATGGAGACATCGGTCGCTTCGCTCTCTCAGTCAATAAAGAAACTACAAGACAATTGACAATCGAGTTAGGTTTGATTCCTATCAAATATTTGTACGAGTGTCATCAAATAAATATTCGTTTCGGAGTTTAGGTGTTCAATGTAGGTATAACAAGAATTGATAGTATACCGTACCCAAAGGGTAACAAGGGATTCTATGACTTCGTTGTTCGTCCGTCTGTCACTCAGCTGAATCTCATGAACACAGAGCTACAAAAATTGTTCCCTTTTAATTTTTTTTATTCCGCGGCCGTAGGCCGCGGCCGCTTTAACGTCTGTTGCCGGGCGTCTCTGGTTACAAGCAGAACGTATTTCCAGTGGCGCTCGGCGGGTAAAAATGTCCACATAATAAACGTATTTATTTATGTCCGTATCTCCACCCCGAGCAATCGAGCCTCCTCTGCATCATACTCTATCTATGCCATCATATTATACCAACCTACGTCACGTAGATTAATAATTGTTAGATAAATTCATTCAATTGAATCAGCTAAAAGATGACTCATACATGTATAAGAACAAAATATTTAGTTGAGTTCTAAAAGTATTTTTAGCAATGTATGCATTACTTACGAAGTAAATATACATTTATATCAAATCCGCATTTAGAATTACCAGACAGATTGTGTTTATATTATATACAAATAAAGTTCAGTTGCCAAGTTATTTTTAAATCGAAAGTGTTGTATGTAATTGTTTACATTATAAAATGAAGAGCTTCAGTATGCACTTTACTAGGACGAATTTCCAAAGCGACAATGTTTGGATCTTACCAAATTTGACTAAGTAGAGGGGAACACGTCCCAGGGTGAAGGTGAGCGCTGACTAGTCGTAAGGTTGCCACCCTGAACCTACAACTGAGTCGCAAGTGGCTAGGTAGAGGATAATACCTCGCATGATGAAGGTGAGCGCTGCCTAGTTGCAAGATTGCCACCCTGAACCTACAACTGAGTCGCAAGTGGCTAGGTAGAGGATAATACCTCGCATGATGAAGGTGAGCGCTGCCTAGTTGCAAGATTGCCACCCTGAACATACAACTGAGTCGCAAGTGGCTAGGTAGAGGGGGAACACGTCGCATGGTGAAGGTGAGCGCCGACTAGTTGCAAGGTTGCCACCCTGAACCTACAACTGAGTCGCAAGTGGCTAGGTAGAGGATAATACCTCGCATGGTGAAGGTGAGCGCTGACTAGTCGCAAGGTGGCTAACCTAAACCTACAACTGAGTCGCAAGTGGCTAGGTACAGGGGGAACACGTCGCATGGTGAAGGTGAGCGCCGACTAGTTGCAAGGTTGCCACCCTGAACCTACAACTGAGTCGCAAGTGGCTAGGTAGAGGATAATACCTCGCATGGTGAAGGTGAGCGCTGACTAGTCGCACGGTGGCTAACCTAAACCTACAACTGAGTCGCAAGTGGCTAGGTGGAGGATTATACCTCGCATGGTAAAGGTGAGCGCTGACTAGTTGCAAGGTTGCCACCCTGAACCTACAACTGAGTCGCAAGTGGCTAGGTAGAGGAAAATACCTTGCATGGTGAAGGTGAGCGCTGACTAGTCGCAAGGTGGACACCCTACACCTACAACTGAGTCGCAAGTGGCTAGGTAGATGGGGAACACGTCACATGGTGAAGGTGAGCGCTGACTAGTCGCAAGGTGGACACCCTACACCTACAACTGAGTCGCAAGTAGCTAGGTAGATGGGAACACCTCGCATGGTGAAAGTGAGCGCTGACTAGTCGCAAGGTGGATACCTTACATCTAAAACTGAGTCGCAAGTGGCTAGGTAGAGGGGGAACACGTCCCATGGCGAAGGTGAGCGCTGACTAGTTGCAAGGTTGCCACCCTGAAGCTACAACTGAGTCGCAAGTCTCACAAGCCTGCGATGTGTTCCCCACTTTATCACACTATGGATCCGGCGGCCCGTACGGTGAATCCATAGAGTGCTTAGAATTAGATCTCACATTAAACCTAAGGTAGTTATCGCCAAATAGAACAGTAAATGTGTCTGCCAAATAATTACACCCTATGACATACTATGATGAATGTACTGTGTTGAAAGACCGTTGATCTACACATAAGTTGGTACAATATTGGCTATTTTCAACCGACTTCCAAAAAATGAGGAGGTTCTCAATTATAAAATAAATAAAATAAAAACTGTTTATTTCAGGCATTGCCCATAAAATGTTAGTAACAAAAGAGCTTATGAACTATGTTAGTAAAACACTGTAATTACGAGTATATAGGCAGAAGACTTAACTAAAATGGACTGTATGTTTTTTTATTGTTTGTTACCTTATATCCTCGGGCTGGGTAAACCGATTTTGATTTTTTTTTAATTGCAAGCTGCTCGTACTACTTCCCAAATGGTCCCATTTAAATTTGGTCCCATTCCGACAACTATTTGGTCCCATTTCGGTAGCTTGAAGTCGGTTGCTGTGTATTTTACGTAAACAGTCCCTAATGAAATAGCCGTAATAGAGTGTTAGAGAAGATCTTATTCCTTACGTAGTACTATTCCCTATTTCGTTTGATATGGGCTGGATACATATTTATTTGACTCACGTACAGATTTTATTTGACCTGAAATACTCGTAATATTAGTAGGCCTATAACGTGGTACCGACAAGACTGATGAAATATGTTCTGTCTACCCTTTCGGGGATAAAGTCGTGATATGTATGTCGTGGTCTGTATGTACTATTAACTAAAGATACGGATGAAGATTATGTTGGTTTTAGAACGGAATAGCTTTCTGAAAGGTTGAGACCTCTAAGAGAATATAGAATGAGGTTGGCGTGGAACTAAAAATAGTTAACTGTGATATTATACTAGACTTTTCAGCACTGAGATTGAAATAGGTACAGATGTAAGGTGTATCTTGTTTCCACAATTAATAATATATTATACTAGCTTTTCTCTTTCCCACTTCCCGCGGGAACGCATTACCGGAATAAATGTAGCATATATCACTCGAGGGTAATGTAGCTTCTAATTCGTGTAAGAATTTTTAAAATCGGTTTAGTAGTTATGGAGCGTATTCAAAACAAACAAACAACAAATGTTTCCCCTTTTTAATATTTGTAATGTATTGTATAGGCTAGTAGCTTGTCCCGATTTTGTACGCATAGTTTTTTATTCTGATACAGGGCGTTCATAATCCACATTTAAGTTACTTTTCCCATCGGCGTCAGGCCTATGTCACTCGCCTAACAATCGCAAAAAGCACGTCAGCGACAACTTGAAGTTGTAAGTCCGTAAGGGTTGTCTCTTGTTTATGACACGGCATTTACCATAGAGTTGATATTGAGGCATTAACGTCATAATTATTGGTCAAATTATGCTGGTACTTTCCTGACAACCCTAACGTTCGAATTATATTCTCTGTAAACAAGAGAATGTGCATTAATTAACGTCGGAGTGCAAGTTCTGTATGTAAGTACTATTCCCTATTCTGTGTCGCCGTATGGATCTGCGTTACCGTAGCAACCCGCGTGCGTGCGGTCCGCGCGACAAGATAAGCATGTCATCATTGTATGAAATTTGACATTGACGCGCATGCCAGATCATGGAACACGTATGACAGGGAAAGTGCCCTTCGTGACTCACTGTCAGTCCCATGGGGAACCTATTACCGTTTCCAGGCACTGAATGTTCTTGTCGGAGGCTTGTCATCTATAAGTAAGTGCACTGTGTGCAGGCGAGGACTACCTGGGCCGTATTATGAAGCTGAAAAGATCTCCACTTTTCAGCATGATAATAATATTTTTTCAATTTGATTTAAGATAAATTAAACAAACTACTAATACTATCTAAAACTAAAAACTAAAATAAATTTGTAAAACAGAGAGTCTTAGGCAGAGTGCACATAACACAGGCAGCATTCCCGCGCTAAATTGCCAATGAGAATCTTTGCGCGAGAAAGCTGCCTGCGCGAGGATCACCAGTATCTTCCCTCAGACGCTTGCTGAGTTCCGTGTCTCGAATTATAGATTTGTGCTTAAACATTATCCGCTTTTCTCAGTCGGATAAATATGGGGCGGGGCCCCAAGCGATTAATTCTACGTCCTCGCCGTCCGCCCTGGACCCCAACTTGACCACGGTAACGCAGTGGCAGGTTGGGTGACCGAACGTCTTAATCCTTACTTGTGACCATTAAAAGCGATTTTATTATTACAATGAATAATCCTGTAGAGACCCCCGGTCCCGACACTGCCCTATCCCGGGCGGTGTGACCTTATGCACGAACAAATGACTCCGATGCCTATCGATTTGGGGGCTCGCGCTGCGCTGCCTAGTCGCAGCGCGATGTCGACGCCCCAAGGAACTGATGCTGCTGGGACTGACGATGGGTCAGCTCCCAGCAGTGTGAAGAAGAAGGGCCACTCTTCTGCGACGAAGAAGAGGACCCTCGAGGAGAAGGGGGGGCCGCCGCGCGACCGTAGCACCAGCTGCTCCGGGTGGGGGTCCCTCCTCTCCTCCGATTCGGAGGAGGAGGTGCCGGTCAAGACGGTGCGTACGCGTCTCGACGCGTACAGAAGGCGGCCGCCAACTCCTCCTCCGTCCTCGGTCCAACTGTCCCAGCGAAGTCGCCGGGAAATCGGTGGGCCGCCCGCGCGGGAGCTGATGAGCGTTTTTGCCCGCATGAACGCGGCCATGCGGGGCAACAGAAACGTGGCGGGGAGGAAGAAGATTGTGGCTTCACTGGTGGATGAAGCCCAATCTTCCCTCAACAAGCTCCTCGCGCGGAGCGTCACTAAGGAGGAGGCGAGGCTCCGGAAGCAGGTGACGAGCCTGGGGGCGGAGCTCGCTACTTCCAGGAAGCAGATGGATGACCTGTGGCGGGAGGTCGCTGACTTGACCAAGGTGGTCAAGGCGCCTCCCGGTCCCATGCTGCCGCCTCCTCCTCCGACGGCTGGACCAGCGCCGAAGACGGCGCCACCCACCACGGCGCCCACCAAGGCGCCCACGACGGCGCCAACCACGGCGTCCAAAAAGGCGCCCACCACGGCGCCCACCATGGCGCCCACCACGGTGCCCAACACGGTGCCCGGATCGCCGCCACAGCCTGTGCCGACTATGGTACAGGTCCTGACGGCGATCGAGAGGCGCCTCGCGGTCCTGGAGGACCGGGCGTACCGCCCTCCGCTAGCACGTCCCGCGTTCTCATACGCGGCGGCTGTTAGCGGTTCTCCCGCTCCAGGACCAAGCGGCACACCCGCTGTCCGCCGCCCCGCTCCGCCCCAGTCCGCTCCAGCGTACCGGTTGCCGGCCGAGACCGCGGCCCAGGCGCGGAAGGCGAAGGGGCGCGGCAAGAAGAGCGGCACCCCTGCCGCCTCCTCTTCCTCTAACGCTCCCGCTGCTCCTTTACATCCCTCCGGACGGGAGGGATGGGAGGTAGTGGGGGCCAAGAAGAGGAAGACGAAGGCCGCCAAGAAAGCGGCCAAGAAAGTGGCCAAAGCCGCTGCGGCGAAGGCGCTGAAGAGGCCCCGTGCTCCTCGCTCCACAGCCGTCGTCCTTACGGTGACGACGGAGGGTGTGGAGAGGGGTGTGGGGTACGCTGATGTCCTGAGGACCGTGAAGTCCTCAGTCAACCTCTCAGCCCTCGATATCCAGGGGGGTCTCCGGTGCAAGACGACACGCACCGGGGCTCGCCTCCTCGAGGTCTCCGGCGCCTCCAGCGGCCCTAAAGCTGACGCCCTAGCAGCGCAGCTTAGGGACGCGTTGGACGCAGAAGCCGTCCGCGTCACCAGGCCCACCAAATGCGCTGCATTGCGCATCACGGGTCTGGATGACGCGGCCACGACGGAGGAAGTAATCTCCGCCGTCGTGGAGGCGGGCGGCTGCCCCCGTGACCAGGTGAAGGCTGGAGACATCTCCTTCGGCTCCACTGGTCATGGGATGACAGTCGTCCAGTGCCCCGTCGCGGCGGCACTGAAAGTGACGGACGGACGAAACCTCCTCGTAGGGGGCTTCCTAAAGGCGCAGGTGCACCTCCTTCGTGCTCGGGAAACCAGATGTTTCCGGTGCATGGTGGTGGGGCACGTCGGAGTGCAGTGCACAGCGGAAGTCACCGTGGGCGATCGGTGCTTCCGCTGCAGCCGGCCCGGTCACAAGGCAAGTGCCTGTGATGCCCCGCCTCGCTGCTTTAGATGCGAGGCGGAGGGCAAAACTGCGGACCACCGGGTCGGCAGCACAACCTGCGCCGCCTCGAGGCCAAAGCCTCGTCCGTCCGCTGAGAGCGGTGGGGGTGCCGCTACTGCACGGCCAGATGTTTCTCGGCGGGATGCTGATATGGACGTCCATTAATGTCTGACGCCCATATCCGCATCCTGCAAGTGAATTTGAACCGCTGCCGCGCTGCTCAGGATCTTCTGTAGCAGAGCATCCGGCAGTGGTCCATAAACTTGGCCGTGGTCGCCGAGCCGTACTACGTCCACCCGGGAAGCCCGGTGGACGAGGACGGCTCGGCCTGTTTTATCTTCGGGGGGTCCACCGCAGACAACTCGCGCCTTGCTATCATTGCAAGGGGTCGCGGGTGTGTTGCGGCGGAATATGATGGGTTGGCAGTCGTGGCCACCTACATCTCGCCGACACTGGACGAGACTCAGTTTGAGCTATGGCTCACTGAGCTCGACGTCGTCTTCGCTGCGTGCCGTCCTCGCCCTGTCCTGCTCCTGGGAGACTTCAACGCCTGGAGTGAGGCGTGGGGCTCCCGGGAAACCAGGGACAAGGGGAGGCTTCTTGAGGACTGGACCAGAACACGTGGTCTGGAAGTCCTCAACCGGGGGAATGTCGCCACCTTCTGGCGGCGGGGGACCAGCTCGGTCGTGGACGTATCGTTCGCGACCTCTGCCCTCGCCACCCGTATTACTGGCTGGCACGTGGAGGAGGGTGAGGAGACGCACTCGGACCATCGGTACATCCGATTCGATGTCGTCCCCCCACCTGACCTCCCACAGCCGGTAGAAAATCCCCCGGATCCGCGTTGGGCACTTCACCATCTGGATCGGGAGGCTCTCCTGGAGGCATCCATCGTGCAGGCCTGGATTCCGGCACCGGACCGGCCTGCCGATGTGGATGCCGAGGCGGAGTGGTTCAGGAGAGCCATGTCGCAAATCTGTGATGCGGCGATGCCTAGGGTTACACCCAGACCGGCAAGGAAGCAGGTGTACTGGTGGTCACCGGAGATTGCACAGCTACGCGCAGCATGCATCTCCGCCCGCCGCCGGTACACCAGGTTTCGCCGGAGGCATCGCCGCCCAGACGACGCGGCAACCCGAGAGGCGGAGCTTTATCAGGCTTACAGGGAGGCTAAAGGTAATCTCCAGGAGACAATAAAGCGGGCCAAGACGGCGGCCCGCAAGGAGCTCCTGGAGACCCTGCAGCAGAACCCATGGGGGCGCCCGTACCTACAGGTCAGGGAGAAACTCCGACCTAGGGCGCCCCCACTGACCCAGAGTCTCCAGCCGCAGCAGCTGGAGCGGGTCATGGGCTCCCTGTTTCCGACGAGCGCGGAGGAGCACGTCCCTCCGCGCATGGCTCCGTCTCTGCCCGACGCGGATAGCATCAGTGAAGACGACGTACCCGAAGTCAGGGTGGGGGAGCTAGGTGCGGCAGTACTCCGGCTTAAACGCCGGAAAATCACTGCCCCCGGACCCGACGGCATTCCTGGCCGTGCATGGGTCCTGGCCCTCGAAGAACTCGGGCCTCGACTGATGGGGCTCTTTAGCGCATGCCTCGAAAGGGGCCAGTTTCCCAAGGTGTGGAGGACGGGGAAACTGGTCCTGATCCGTAAGGCGGGGCGGCCGGTGGACTCACCGTCCGGATATCGGCCGATCGTGTTGCTCGACGAGGTGTGTAAGCTCTTTGAGCGAATTATCGCGGAACGCCTCGTCGAGCATCTCACGAGTGTGGGGCCAGACCTGGCGGATAACCAGTTCGGTTTCCGTCGGGGACGCTCCACCGTGAGCGCGATCATGCGCGTGAAGAGCCTGACGGAGGAAGCAGTCTCGCAGGGCAAGGTGGTGGTGGCGGTGTCTCTTGACATCGCCAACGCGTTCAACACCTTGCCATGGAGCTGCGTTAGGGAGGCGCTCGTGTATCACGAAACGCCTCTCTACCTCCGTCGTATTGTCGGGGCCTATCTCTCGGAGAGGGCCATAGCTTTCCCCAGCTGGCTCGGGCCAGCTCGGCGAGATGTGTCGTGCGGTGTTCCGCAGGGGTCGGTCCTGGGGCCGCTTCTGTGGAACATCGGCTACGACTGGGTGCTGCGGGGTGCGTTGCCTAGGGGTGTCGGCGTAACGTGCTACGCCGACGATACCCTCGTCACGGCGCGGGGTGCAACGTACCAGGAGGCAGCACTCAAGGTCACGACGGGTGTTGCCGGGTGTTGCTCAAGTCGTGGGTCGGATACGGCGGCTGGGACTGGAGGTGGCCTTGCACAAGTCCGAGGTTCTGTGTTTTCACAGACCTCGGAACGGTCCACCTGAAGGTTCCAGCATAAATGTGGGAGGCGTTAGCATCGGCATCAAGCCCTCGATGAAGTATCTAGGGATCGTACTTGATAGCCGATGGAACTTCGGACCACATTTCCGAAGTTTGGTCCCCAAGGTGACACAGGCATCGGTCGCGCTTTCGCGACTGATGCCCAACCTAAAGGGACCCAACGCTTCCTGCAGGAGACTGTACCTGGGGATCGTGCGGAGTATGGCCCTATATGGGGCTCCCGTATGGGCGGCGCGGTTGACGGCCAACAACTCAACGCTCCTTAACAGACCGTTGAGGACCTTGGCCGTCAAAACAATAAGGGGCTACCGCACGATCTCCGGAGAGGCTGCATGTCTCCTAGCCGGGACCCCTCCATGGGACCTGGAAGCGAGAGCCCTTGCGTCATTGTTCCAATGGCGCAAGGAGGCGCTAGAGCGGGACCACAGGCCTGCGTCTCGAGAAATCGATGACCGGCGGTCCCAACTCCGCCAGGATCTCATGGAGTCATGGAGGGTGCGACTTGAGCAACCCAAGTGGGGTGCCACCATCATCGCGGCGGTGAGACCGATCATGGACGATTGGCTGCAGAGGCAGCATGGTGACCTCACGTATCGTGCGACGCAGATCGTTACCGGGCATGGATGCTTCGGTAGCTATCTGTTTCGCATCCATCGTGAGGTCACACCCCGGTGTCAACACTGCGAGGTTTCCGACGACGACACCGCACTCCACACGTTAGTGGAGTGCTCAGCATGGGCGATACAGCGCCGGGACCTCGTAGTGGGTCTGGGCGTGGATACCCTCTCGCTGGAGACCATGCTTCAAGCCATGGTCTCCAGCGGGAGTAGGTGGAACGCGGCCGTGTCCTTCTGCGAGCAAGTCGTGCTCGCGAAGGAGGCGGCCGAGAGGGAGAGGGAGCGTGCCCTCCCCGCCGAGTTTCGTAGTCAGCGGCAAGGCCGCCGCAGACTCATCTACGCCCAAGACCATCGACCTCCATGATCGGGGCCTGAGGACGGCGGGATCGCCACCCGTCGTCCTTACAGAAGCAGGCTAGAAGGGTTGCGTGCTGCGGGGCCTTTGCCCCATAGCACGCAACCAGATTCACTCATTGACGCGGGATAAAACCCTACCCCAACGACGCGGGATCCTCATCCCGACCCAACCCCCGCAGAGACCACAGAGGTGGTCAAAGTCCGCCGGGCGCCACTGGAAATACGTTCTGCTTGTAACCAGAGACGCCCGGCAACGGACGTTAGAGCGGCCGCGGCCTTGGTCGCGGAACTAAAAAAAAAAAAAAAAAAAAGTCGGATAAATATGGATTGGTGTAAGTTTTGTAATTTTTTTCTCATTACAGTGTATTTGTTCACACTGTTATCAAAGTCAAGGCAATTGATACGGTTATCTAATTATCACTGATATTAATTTTCGATATACGTTCTATACGTAATTGTTAACGTTTGCGTGAGATTATTATAAACGTTAAACAGAGAATTAGTTCAGAAAAAAAATTAGTGACATTAGAGTTCATTAGACCATGAGACGAAAAATGATATTATTACTCCATGTCCGAGTTTCTTGCCAATGAGCTGTAGCTATCAAGGATCTGACTACCTCTACCAATATACTTAGTAAACTTTTCAATTTTCTTTAATTTTTTGTTTTTTAATTTAATTAATTGACTTAGGTATTGTATGACTTTAAGTTTTAATGTAATATGACATCATGAATTGGATGGAATAGGAATTATTTATTAATTGAATTGTAAATATTATTGTAATTATTGATTGTCTTAGGTATTGTTTGAATTTAAGATTTAATCATGTTTTTATACTCGGACGAAATATTTGTTTGCCAAACGGCAGGATGTATATCGAAACAATAACTGTATTAACCATCTCTTTGTAATTATGTACCTACATTCTATGCACATAAAGAAATATTCTATGAAGGTAGCTAAAATGGTATATATACTAGTTCCACTGTCATTTTGTGGCATGGAACCAGTGAGACTTATTTTGTCTCACCAGTTCCATTGATTTTTAACAACGAAACAAGTGAGACTGAACTTAATCGGGTTAATCTCTCTACATGCTGTGGTAAAAATACGAGGTTTATTTTTATGCATAGAATCATGCCTATACTCGTATACCTGTAGGTGTAGGCAGAGGGGAAATACAGACCGACACTTAATATAATTTTGCCGGTCCCACGTATTCCGACAACTAGGACAGATAATAATAATCTCTGCAGTCGGAGACGGTTTAAGTACGATATCGATTAATAGAAAACTTACTAACTAGATTCATCATCTTCGATTCAAACGTGGAACACCCATATATTAGCTAATCTCTTGTTATGTTTTACTCGTACTAAGTTAACACTTAGTTAAACTCACTTAACGAACTTGGAATTCTATTTTCCGTGAGTTCGTGAAGTTGTTCAGTTATTAATTAGTTCGTTTGATTGATATATCGTGTAATCTAAGTTGTATCGCTGATATTATAGATTAGGTAATTAAATCAAAATATAGTGGTATATGAAACTAATAACTCGCGTTAGGTTTTAAAGAAATGAGCCTTGGCTTGCTTCTTTATTGTATCCTACGAGTGTTTTAATACATAGTTATGCGCAGTTTCATACACTACCTACTTTATCTTATCTTTGAGAAACACAAACTTGAAGAAGATAATCAACAATAAATATGGCAGCAAAACCCAACAAGGCGGTATGCTCGAAAGACCTTAGCCTGTTATAATTTTCCCTAAATTATACTATATAAGTTCATGGCACTATAACGATGGTAGATAAAATACAATCCGACATCGAGGAACATCGAGTGGGTAGGCAGAGTTGTACATAAAGGGGGTAAACAGTCTATCAAGATGTTCATGAGAACATCTACTCGGGATGTGGGTCGGGACAAAAGTTTGTGAGATCTACAAATGGTAAAGTTCGTATCTGAATTTGGGTGTTTGTTATGTATGTATTTACAATCTAAGTATAGTATAGTTAGCAGAACGCTGATTATTTTTTTATAGCTCACTGCGCTTAGACGTAGCACACTCCCAGCCTTCTGGGAACATTGCCAGTCGGCGACGACGCAAAGATGTTCTTTGACTTGTTAGATAATATAATTTTAGTAAGTAGTTATAAGTTGTATTAGTTGTAACTATAGTTCTTATAGGACAGGTTTTGTTAAGACTAGATAGGGCTGTGATGTCTTAATATTTACCATTACATTTGGCAAATAAAATATTGCGAAAGATTCGTATGTGCTCTTTATGTGCCTAAACTGAATAAATAAATTGATTCTGTCGGAAACGACAATAGGCTTGCCCCATATCTTGGTACTATGATTATAGGTACACTCACAGCCTGCAAGTTATGACTTGGAGTCTGTGGGTGTAATAAACTCCTCTACCTACCTTCCTACCTTCAGAAATAAAGACATGTGTGGTGTGTGTATTTACACTCATAATTCATGGTCGTTTACTTAGGGCTATGAATTATGATCCGTTATGGGCGTCCCCACAAAGGGAATGACAGCCAACAACGTGTCTGTTTAAAGGTGAACACACACTTATTCGAGCTGAGCGCGTCGAACGAATCGAAGTTAAGGAGGCCTCGCACACATATCCGCACCGGAAGAATTGACCACCCCGAAAGAATCGACCGCGTCGAAGAAATCATTTCTATTTCCTTTACGCCTGTCGCACTGTTATTACATATTATTATAAATGTTATTCGCACGTTGCTCTGTCGAGTGTCGTACCCGTACGCAACTGATAGAATGCAAGCGCATCGGTCCAATCGACCGCATACGCCGCGCCGAAGCTGATGACGTCATCCGAATTCGTCTAGGATTTCTGGGGTTCTTCCAGATTCGGACGATTCGACGCGGGAAAGTGTGCGAGGTTTCATGAGATTTCATTAACAGAATTCTAAAATTTGTTTCATTCGACTCGTTCGACGCGTTCAGCTCGGATAAGGTGAACACCTTAAAGGAGACTGCAGAAAACCTAGGCTGTGAGGGTAGTGTCACAATAAGTACTTACCTGAAAGTGAGAGCCTTTGCGTCATTGTTTCAATTTCACAAGGAGGCGCTAGAGTGTCAACAAGTATCAACAAATCAAACTTGCATTTACACCGATCGATTGTTGAAAAATTTTCAGCGCTTGTAAAATAACACAGAAGGACATCGGACCACAGTCGTAGCAGTTATAACAATTATAACCTTAATTATAGAAAGAGAACGTGAAACAAAGAAAAACAACAGTTGTATTTTCAAAATCTCTATTTTATTACCATAATTTTTCTATCTACTAATCATATTTTTGTTGATTTTGCCAAAATCGCGTGACCTATTTCAATAAAATTTAAATCAGTCTACCTAGAAAGTATTTTCAATAATATGAGAATTGTTCAAATAATTCAGGGCCTCTTTTTTTAAGGTTCACATAGATAAGCTCTTTGGTATTTAGGTACCTATATTATGAATTTATCTGGTATTACATATTAAACCGTACTATTTAATCAAAAAGTTATCATTAGTCTAAAGTTTTCTACCTAAGCATGAGGAAATTTCATCTCTCAAGAGACAGTATCCACGCAGCTTACATTGTATCCATAAAAAAGAACAACTTTACGCGAAGACTCACCGTGCCACCTCCACACTTGACGTCCTCTGCCATACCTCCGCACCTGTCACTACCATACCACTATCCACAAAGCATTAACTAAACGCAAAAAAACGTTAATTCACTTTAAAAATCGAACATCAGTCAATTTTTTTTTCGAAAAATGAATGTTTATATTTGAAAATCGAAGCGACGCGTCCAGTCGGTTTGGGAGCGTCGGGGGGACTGGGTGCGCGCGCTGGTCTCGTTGCCATAGAAACGAAAGTTTGTGTGCAATATCTATATTGAGACGACAGGTAAAGCTACTACTACGCTTTGAAGGGAAACTGTATGTAAAATAAATGATTTTCATAATACTTTTTGATTACATAATCCTTTACATTTTATATGAGGGTAGTAAGGTAATTAGGTAGGTTACTGATGTAACGGATTATGAGTAATTCAATGACGATTCGTCTTGATTTTCCTCGTTAACGAAGATTTTCTACTTTAGAAAGTGACGCGATAGAATCGACAGAACTTGATAAATTAGTCTGAACCTATTTGATTTATGATTTAGCCGTTTACTCGTGAATTTATGTGTATTTAATTAGTACCTACCTAACGCAATATAGGTATGTATTTCTCTTAGTTATACTGATCGATGGATGGACGCTATGGGCGGAAAATAAAAAAAAACATAGATAAGTACTGATCATTTTGTGCTGGAAGTATACCTTAAAATATTAACAAAATATTGTTAAGAAAATCCTCCGCGTCATTGCTGACTGGGAAGGTATCCAGAATGCTGGCTGTGTTGCCACGTTGGATGGCGATACTTATCTAGGAAATAGACAGCTTTCTAGTCGTAAGAAGCATTGATTAGGCGTTTAGCAATGTCGCGAAGCGAAATAGTTATTAGTGTGGTGTTTTCTATGTAAAATATGTATGAATTTAAAAATACATAAATACGAGTATGTTTATCAGTCGCCTAGATCCCATAACACAATATACAATACAAATTATATTAGCTTAATTTGGGCTAGAAGACGTTGTGTGTGATTGTCCAAAATTATTTATTTATTTATTTTTATAAGCTTAATTTTATCCGAATACGTTTACGTCCTTGCCGAATCTTAACCAACTCCATCTAGATTACGATAGTTATTGACTTTTCAGAAATATTGCCAATAAAACTCAAGCAAAAGCCAACAGAGCAAACAACGCCTTAGGCAGAGAAATGATTGAATTTTTAAAACATAAAACAGGCTGCGTCTATTTTGTCCTGTATTTAATAGAATTCTTGTCATCAGACGTATACAAATTAAATTTTCTCCGGGATATTGCTTCGGGGACACGCTTACGGCGGATATTTTTCCGATGACTGTCACGAATAACATCATTTTATATAGCCTAAGGCTATTAGAATGTATTTATGAGATACTTAACTGAGTTCCTGAAGCTCTCAGCCATTTGTTTATTTAGAACTACGTGATTTAGTATAATAATGAATAGTTTCCTTGTTTTTCATTCCCATAGGAACACATTATAGGGATAAAAAGTAGCCTATGTGATACTCTGATAACGCGTTTACACATTCGTGCGAACTAAGACGTGCGTGTAAACAGGGCGCTCGTGCAGGCTCGCCGCTCGTCATAGCTCGCGTGGCGCTCGCCTCGGTGGCGATCTTTGGGACACGAGTCAAAGGGATTCGTGGTCAACGCGAACTATAGCTGTTTAGACATTCGTGTTGATTCAGTAAGGACAAACAAAAAAACCGGTCAAGTGCGAGTCGCACTCGCGCACAAAGCATTCCGAACCAAAATGCCTTATATATTTATTATATTCTGATGTTTAGTATAGAGGCACTAGAAATAGATCATTTGTGAAAGTTTCAAGTTTCTAACTATCTCAGCTCATAAGATACAGCCTGTTGACAGACGGACCGAACGGATAGTGGAGTCTTAGTAAAAGGGCTCCCGTTTTACCGTTTGGGTACGGAATCCCTAAAAATTGTGACGGTACTGAATGTTCACTAATGTGTAAAAGGCAGTTCGTGGCCGCACTCATGTCCGAACGAACGTCTCGTCGAACGGTTCGACGACGACCCCAGGCGAACTGCGAGACGAATGTCTAAACCCATGACTGCTGACAATGTATTTAATATTGGATAGAAACAGGCGTTACTTGGCGAAAATCCATGACAAAACAATGGTAAGTAAAAATTTTTTAAGAAAAAACTTTTTAGCATTAATTAATAGCATTAATTTTTCGCAGAATCAAAAGGACAACAAAACGTCGACAATTGTTTCGCCTCTAAACGAGGCATTATCAAGACTGTCTCAGAGAGAACAGCAAAATTCGTGGTTGGAACGTGTTTGCTTATAAGTAAACGCGTGCAAATTTCATTATCGCGATGTAGGATTCTTTACAATAACTAATGTGGGTAGAAACCTCAGATCATGCTAACTAAGTTCCAAAAATAGGTATTCACCAATACTTGACCTTATCTGTTTGATTTAATTACTGTCTCTTGATAAGTTGCATAGAAAACCCAAATAACACACACAAACCAACAACAGTTAATGTGTCTGTCTGTTCGCAAACAGATTAAGTAAGGGAGATGTGTGAAAATCTATTTGTTCGTTGAGTAAGGTGTCCGCATCTCTTCTAACTATTTCTAGCCTTTCCCAAACACTTAACTTGAACCCTTTCTCACATAACCGTAAAACTTTAAAAGTGTTACTATTGTTCAAGGAATGACCAGTGTCAAGAAGATGCTTCGCGAAGAGGGACCTTTCAGGACAACCATTGCGGGACGCCGCTCTATGTTCCTTATATCTAATATCGAAGGACCTGCCAGTCTGTCCCACATACTTCAAACCACATTCATCACAACTCAACAAATAAACACCTGATCTGCGTGAGACCGACACCGAATCCTTGCCATTACACAGCTCCCTCAAGGCATTCTGAGTTCTAAAAGCAACAAATATACTACTTTCCCTCATGATCTTAGCTATACTCAACGAGACGGGACCCACGAACGGCAAACAGGCCGTGTACTTCCTAGGTGGATCTTGAATCGGATATAATAAATGAAAACTAGCCTTTCTACGTTTTTTATTTAATAATGAGTGAACCATTCCTACGTCATAGCCATTACTTTGTGCTATGTAGCCAATGATGGACAATTCTTCACCAAATGCCTGTGGGCTCAACGGTACCGCCAGTAACCTGCTCAGTAAGCTGTGGAAAGCTGCCATTTTATGTTGCCATGGATGATTGGATGAGTAAGGAATAACTGTGTCTGTAACTGTTGGTTTCCTATAGATACGGAACTCATGAACACCGTTCCTTCTAGTAATTGAAAGGTCCAAGAAATTGAGAGTGGAATCTGACTCCAACTCTAGTGAAAAATCAATTCTAGGGTGTACTGAGTTCAACTTGGAGACAAGGACACTGAGCTGACGTTTTGTTCCTGTCCAACATATAATAATATCATCCACATATCTAAAATAGTACAAGACATGAACGTTCCCAACTATGTGGTTAGTCTCGAATGCATCCATAAATATTTCAGCTATTAAAGGACTGAGTGGCGATCCCATAGCCAAACCATTCCTCTGTAGAAAAAAACTGTTGTTGAACTGAAAGTAATTCTGAGTCATACACAATCTTGTTAGGTTATAAATTTCCTCTATTTTATTAAAATTGATCCTTTTTATTGTTAATTTGTGTCTCAAAATATATATATATATATATATATAATTCATTATACGGTACGTTAGTGAATAAACTTTTCACGTCCAAAGACACAAGTTGAGCATTGGACGGTAACTTAATATTTTTAATCTTGTTTATGAGGTCAGTACTATTTTTTATAGAAAATTTTGGGTTAAAATCTATTGCTTCTTTAATGATTGTGTTCAAAAACTTCAAATATTGGATAGAAACAGGCGTTACTTGGCGAAAATCCATGACAAAACAATGGTAAGTAAAAATTTTTTAAGAAAAAACTTTTACTTACCATTGTTTTTTCAAAAACTTCGACAAATTATATGCCGGCGCGCCCCTGTATGCGACAACAGGTCTAATTGGGCACCCTTCCTTGTGTATTTTTGGAAGGCCATAAAACAACGGACAACTGGGATTCATGTTTATCAAAGTTTTATGCAACGAAGAGTTCTCAGGGAATAAATAAGTCGTGGATTTCAAAGCAAGCTTTAGTTCTGCCTGGAACTTAGCTGTAGGATTGAAGGTTAAGTGTTGAAAATCATCAGATGAAATGATGTCATTGACTCTTGCTATGTAATCCTCCCTCGGGATCAAAACCACGGTGTTACCCTTATCAGCCTTACTCAGAACCACATCCCCGTCCCTAAGTTTGTTGCGAATCGACCTTTGTACAGTCAATTCGGAGTTAAAGGGAGCAGGTGTTTTCTAATCATACATTTTACCCCAGAATCAAGAACAAAATAAAATAAAATAAAATAACGTTTATTATCTTTGAAATTTTCAGAAAATTATTTAGATTCGTCAGAAGATGGTGCGACTCTACCGAGGGTTCCAAAATGCAACGAGACTGAGAAGAGCCCTCAAGAAACTCAGCTCGGCTTTTTTCAAAATATTTCATCTTAAATCTAATACAGAGTTATTTAGAAAGGAGCAATTCGTTACGTTGTTACAACCAGGCCGCCTTGTCATCTAAGAAATCATTAATACTATAATAAGCTTTATGGCACAATTTACTTTTTATTAGTTTTTTAAATTTATTGACAGATAAATTTGCTATTTCGGTTGGCAATGTATTGTACATTCGAATAAAGTTCCCCGCAAAAGAATTACTCACTTTATGAAGCCTAAATTTAGGAACAGCCAGTTTATCCTTATTTCTTAAGTTTAGATTATGATTATCACTATTTTTCACAAATTTACTTTTGTTCTTGTGGATATACAATAAAATTTCATAAATATACTGTGAATACACTGTAAGGATGTTAATATGCTTAAACTTATCTCTTAATGACTCCCGAGACCCCATTCCATAGATAGTCCGGATAGCCCTCTTCTGCAACACAAAGATGCATTCAATATCGGCAGCGTTACCCCACAGTAGTATGCCATATGTCATGATACTGTGGAAGTAGCTGAAGTAGACAAGACGCGCCGTTTTAATGTCTGTAAGTTGTCGGATCTTTTTGACAGCATAGGCTGCTGAACTAAGCCTGGCCGAAATTTTCCCGATATGAGGCCCCCATTGCAATTTGGAGTCTAACGTTATGCCCAGAAAGACAGTGTCATCGACCAATTCTATTATATCATCCCTAACCTTAACACTGGTTTTAACAAGTCTTACATTAGGTAAGGTGAATCTTACACATTTAGTTTTATTTTCATTTAATAATAAATTATTAGCACAAAACCAGTGGACTATCCTAGAGAGGGCAATGTTTACATCGTCAAGTTCGCGCTGTCCACGTTTAACTTTAAGTATTAAAGAAGTGTCATCAGCAAACAAAACTACCTCGTGGTCGTCTCTTATGAGGTGAGGGAGATCATTAATATATACTAGAAAAAGAAAAGGTCCCAAAATTGAACCCTGCGGTACCCCCATTGCTACAGGAGAACCAGGTGACTGTTTACCATTGATCACTACTTTCTGGACCCTATCACTTAAGTAAGAATTGACGAAATTCAAGGCCGTCCCCCGGATTCCGTAATGATCAAGTTTCTTAATTAAAGTCTGGTGCTGAACGCAATCGAAGGCCTTAGATAAGTCACAGAATACACCATAAGCATCATATGACTCTTCCCAGGCCCTGTATATACACTCTAATAATTTAATATAATCAGTGGTGGACCGACCACGAGTGAAACCGAATTGTTTTGTATGTAATAGTTTATTAACGTTAAAGTGATTTTGCATTTGATTAAGCATAATTTTTTCAAAAATTTTACTAAATGTAGGTAGTACAGAAATGGGACGGAAATTGGACGGATCTGAAGTACTACCCGATTTAAACAGGGGAATTAATTTACTAGATTTCATTAAATCAGGGAACACACCACTATCAACACAATTATTAAATATTATTACTAGTTCAGGAGCAACCATTTCAATAAAAGAATTTACTAAATACACAGAGATGCCCCAGAGGTCAGCTGTTTTCTTGATATTTAAAGATTTAAAAGTTTTTAAGATAGTGTTTATGTTAACTTTACTGAATTTAAATATAACGTTACAACAAGGAACGTTTGCTTTTAACAAAGATTCTACAATGGGGGTTGAAGAGCCTAGGGTTTTTGTCAAATCTACAGGAATTCGGGAGAAAAAAATTTCAAATTCGTTAGCGACCTCGAAGTCTGATGTAGTTATTTTACCATTTATATTAAGTTTAAAATGATTATCATTTAATTTTTGTTGACCTCTTTCCGCGTTTATAATTTTCCAAGTAGATTTAACTTTGTCGGCACTATTGAGAATTTTATCACTTATATATTTTGATTTAGCTGCTAAACAATCTGCTTTAAACTTTTTTGAATAAGTTTTAACATAATCTAGAAATTCAACTGATCTATTAAGCTGTCTTTCTGAGTATAGTTCATAAAGTTTTTGTCTACTTTTGTGTATACCCTCAGTGGCCCATTCACTGAAAGTAGGACTATCACTAATCATGACCTCCTTAGACTTGAATATGGAGTTGAACTCGTTGTAAAAAGAATCAAAAAATAATTTATACATTACATTTGGATCTAAGCCAGTGTCTAAGAATGGAATTTTATTGCAAAGTCCAACCCTCATACGTTCCAAGCGGTCACCAGTTATTGGTCTACATAATATTTTACGTTTTATAACTTTTTCTTTAGTGATTTTAAAAGATGCTATTTGCCCACAATGGTCTGAATCTAGCTTTTTTATAATACTTTTACTTTCTGGCAACATATCGCTGTATATATTATCCAGGCAAGTGGCTATTGTATTACAATATCTAGTAGGCTCCAAAAATAAGTTTGTAAGATTGTGTGATTTAAATAAATTTAAAATATTATAACTCATAGGCGTATTAACAAGTAAATCGACATTAAAATCACCACATACTATTAGGTACTTATTAGTTTTCCCAAGTTTACATAGAACTTTGTCAATAAGTTCCTCAAATTCGCAAAAGGGTGAGGTTCCAGGTTTATACACGCATACTACTATGAATTGCTCCATTTCTACGCACGACAGTTCGACTTTACACTCTAGAGAAAGAGACACAATATCTTTCCGTTCTTTAACTTTAAGTTGTTTATTTAATAAAATCAAAGATCCCCCCCGTACTGTGGTCACCCTGCAGAATGCACTACCAACCCGGTGATTACTGAAATTGAACATGAGCTCATACGGCTTACGCATATGTTCTGTAATACAAAAAATATCAATATTATCTGAATTCATTAACAGTTCCAACTCTAACTCTTTGCCATGTGTTAAACAACCAATATTTTGATGCCCTATGTTGATATAATTTTCATTTTTTGATTTGGTTTGATTTGGAGGGCATTTTTTAACATAATTAATATTTGTAACTAAATTTAATTCAATTAATTGACTATGTCTGCTAAAGGGTAATATTGCCTCTGTTGTCGTAGAACTTAATTTAAATTACTTGGAACAGATTCCAAAGTCTTAACACTAAATCTACATTGCTCAATAAAAGCAGTTTTGTCAGCCAAGTTCTTGGCTGAAGTGTAAAAATAATTGAATAGCAAACTTGCTATTTGTCTCTTATAATGCTTTGGTAGAAAATACCTACCTTTGTTTACATAAACAATATGTTTGTTATTGTTAAAGTTACTGTCAGAAGTTGACAAATTGTATTTATATACAGTTCTCTTAAAAACAGAATTAAAGTCAATTACATGGAATTTATTATTATATTGGCTAGTTAAATTGAGTTGTAAATTTATCTTATATCTAAGAGAATTTTCCACGTCTGGCACACCTTTTATGTATGGTAATGTAAACATTACTACATGTTATATACTACATGAACCTTTCTGATATTCATCTCAGCAACAGTGAGGTGTCCCTTTTAAATAAGGGCTTAAAATATTCCATACCTAAATCATTTAACAATAAAAAATCTTTAGAACCTTTGGCAGTAGATGCGGAGGTGGCAATCATTAGAAATAAGGGTGACATAATGTTGAAGGCACTGGTTGCACAAAAAATCGATTCTGTTTGTTTGTCTGGTACTTTTAATTCCGAATTGACTGTACAAAGGTCGATTCGCAACAAACTTAGGGACGGGGATGTGGTTCTGAGTAAGGCTGATAAGGGTAACACCGTGGTTTTGATCCCGAGGGAGGATTACATAGCAAGAGTCAATGACATCATTTCATCTGATGATTTTCAACACTTAACCTTCAATCCTACAGCTTAGTTCCAGGCAGAACTAAAGCTTGCTTTGAAATCCACGACTTATTTATTCCCTGAGAACTCTTCGTTGCATAAAACTTTGATAAACATGAATCCCAGTTGTCCGTTGTTTTATGGCCTTCCAAAAATACACAAAGAAGGGTGCCCAATTAGACCTGTTGTCGCATACAGGGGCGCGCCGGCATATAATTTGTCGAAGTTTTTGAACACAATCATTAAAGAAGCAATAGATTTTAACCCAAAATTTTCTATAAAAAATAGTACTGATACTCATAAACAAGATTAAAAATATTAAGTTACCGTCCAATGCTCAACTTGTGTCTTTGGACGTGAAAAGTTTATTCACTAACGTACCGTATAATGAAGTATTAGATATTTTGAGACACAAATTAACAATAAAAAGGATCAATTTTAATAAAATAGAGGAAATTTATAACCTAACAAGATTGTGTATGACTCAGAATTACTTTCAGTTCAACAACAGTTTTTTTCTACAGAGGAATGGTTTGGCTATGGGATCGCCACTCAGTCCTTTAATAGCTGAAATATTTATGGATGCATTCGAGACTAACCACATAGTTGGGAACGTTCATGTCTTGTACTATTTTAGATATGTGGATGATATTATTATATGTTGGACAGGAACAAAACGTCAGCTCAGTGTCCTTGTCTCCAAGTTGAACTCAGTACACCCTAGAATTGATTTTTCACTAGAGTTGGAGTCAGATTCCACTCTCAATTTCTTGGACCTTTCAATTACTAGAAGGAACGGTGTTCATGAGTTCCGTATCTATAGGAAACCAACAGTTACAGACACAGTTATTCCTTACTCATCCAATCATCCATGGCAACATAAAATGGCAGCTTTCCACAGCTTACTGAGCAGGTTACTGGCGGTACCGTTGAGCCCACAGGCATTTGGTGAAGAATTGTCCATCATTTGCTACATAGCACAAAGTAATGGCTATGACGTAGGAATGGTTCACTCATTATTAAATAAAAAACGTAGAAAGGCTAGTTTTCATTTATTATATCCGATTCAAGATCCACCTAGGAAGTACACGGCCTGTTTGCCGTTCGTGGGTCCCGTCTCGTTGAGTATAGCTAAGATCATGAGGGAAAGTAGTATATTTGTTGCTTTTAGAACTCAGAATGCCTTGAGGAAGCTGTGTAATGGCAAGGATTCGGTGTCGGTCTCACGCAGATCAGGTGTTTATTTGTTGAGTTGTGATGAATGTGGTTTGAAGTATGTGGGACAGACTGGCAGGTCCTTCGATATTAGATATAAGGAACATAGAGCGGCGTCCCGCAATGGTTGTCCTGAAAGGTCCCTCTTCGCGAAGCATCTTCTTGACACTGGTCATTCCTTGAACAATAGTAACACTTTTAAAGTTTTACGGTTATGTGAGAAAGGGTTCAAGTTAAGTGTTTGGGAAAGGCTAGAAATAGTTAGAAGAGATGCGGACACCTTACTCAACGAACAAATAGATTTTCACACATCTCCCTTACTTAATCTGTTTGCGAACAGACAGACACATTAACTGTTGTTGGTTTGTGTGTGTTATTTGGGTTTTCTATGCAACTTATCAAGAGACAGTAATTAAATCAAACAGATAAGGTCAAGTATTGGTGAATACCTATTTTTGGAACTTAGTTAGCATGATCTGAGGTTTCTACCCACATTAGTTATTGTAAAGAATCCTACATCGCGATAATGAAATTTGCACGCGTTTACTTATAAGCAAACACGTTCCAACCACGAATTTTGCTGTTCTCTCTGAGACAGTCTTGATAATGCCTCGTTTAGAGGCGAAACAATTGTCGACGTTTTGTTGTCCTTTTGATTCTGCGAAAAATTAATGCTATTAATTAATGCTAAAAAGTTTTTTCTTAAAAAATTTTTACTTACCATTGTAATGTATTTAATATCCTGGCTATATGTAACTACGGACAAACTGTAGGTGCAGTCGCCCAAAAAATTGGTTTACTTTGAAATGTCGCTTGCAGATGTGTGAGAATGTCAAATAAATTCATGGGTGATAATGATTAGTCTCGCAAATTAATGTCTTACGCATTTAAACTAAAGGTTAAAATGACAATTGATATGCACTTACAAGGGAACTATGACGTATGGATACTTAACTTATCAATTAGGTTTAGTTTACGTTTGTTTGAATGGCTCAAGGAGGCGCTGGAGAGGGATCACAGGCTTGCGTCTCGAGGAATCGAGGACCAGCGGTCCCAACTCCGCCAGGATCTCATGGAGACTTGGAGGGTGCGACTTGAGCAACCTAAGTGGGGAACCATCGTAATCGCGGCGGTGAGACCGATCATGGACGAGTGGCTGCAGAGACGGCATGGTGACCTCACGTATCGTGCGACGCAGATCGTTACCGGGCATGGATGCTACCTACCGGTATGCGGATGCGGTAGCTACCTGTTTCGCATCCATCGTGATATCAGACCCCGGTCTCGCTCCGCTCGCATTCTCTCACCGACGCGGGATAAAACCCAACCCCAACGACGCGGGATTTTCATTCCGACCAAACCCCCGAAGAGGCCACACAGGTGGCCAAAGTCCGGGTGCCACTGGAAATGCGTTCCAGTGTCACCAGAGACGCCCGCAGCAATGAACATGGGAGCGGCCGCAGCTCGCGGATTGAAAAAAAAAAAAAAAAATATGATGTATCTCTTTCACTGATATCTTTTTAGTGTCAACAGTGTTGTAATTTTCGATGACTAGTGTTAGACGCAAAATCGATTCGACTGCAACGCGTGTACATCACTAAGATATAGATTTGTCCCCACACTGTGGTACTCGAGATGCATTGGTAGATTGACACTGTCATGGCTGCAATGATTGTTTGTTTGCTAATTATGAAACGATTATTTTATTTAACACTAGAAAACTAAATGAAATCTGGTAAACCAGTATCTTGGCCCAGTGTAATACAACTCTACTTACCCCCTCGGGGATTAAGCGTAAAAGAGAGTTATTATACTTCTGAAAAATATTAAACCAGTGCGACTGTAACTTAAGCTTAATTTCCAAACTTTAGCTTTGAGCTTACGAACTTGGAATGTGGTTTCATCTGAAGCATGTTACTTATTTAATTTAAACCTCTCGCTAAAGTTACTTATTCTTTGGCGGTTAACCCCATATGTCTCATGTAACATTCTCCCTGCCGAGACAAATTACGTTCTTAGAACTTCCAAACAGGTTAATTGACTAAATCTACATTATGAAGATGAACAAACACATTTGTAAACTTATTTCAATGATTTATTGAAGAAATAACTTCTAAGGAAAACTATAACGGACCAGATAACTTCATTAGTTTAGGAGTTATGGAGCCTATAATGGGTGACTACGGAACCCTACACGCACTTGGCTGGTTTTTAAAATTATGTTTAATGTATGCTATCAGTGCTTTCAATATCTCCGGGGCCCAAGTTGTCCTCAGCTGCTTGCGATACACCAGCTGACAGAATGAATTGACAGATGGAATTTATAACTTGCTATATCGTATTGGGAAACTGTAAAGACGTTGTAAAGGTAAACTAGTGGTTCTGTGAAACGTAGACTTCGGGAGCGGCTTTTTTATAAAATTTCTTCTTCAATTTTCTTTATTGTTCTTTCATTTGTCATCCAATCCAAAAAATATCATTCAAATTTTATTCATTGTAAGCAAGGAGTGTGTGTGTAAAGTTTCATGCAAATCGGTTGATAAATACGGCCTCAAACATGATCTGACAGAACCCGTAGATATAACATAAATATTCTTTATTGTACACCACAGTTTAGAAAAAAACATTAAAAACATACTTATAACTAACTACATGTACAAGGGCGGCCTTTGCGCTAAAAACGATCTCTTCCAGGCAACCTTAGGATGGAAGGGATCGCAAAACAAGATAAAAAACCTTAATAATATACAGGTAGTGTACCTACATTATTATAAATAACAGCAATCATTTGCGAATGTGAAGCAAATTAACAGCAAATTAACAGAATGCACCAATTGCATTCGGAGCAACCATGAGCTCTGCAGTGTTACCTATAATTTAAACAACCAGCGATAAATAATGGTCCTTCACCAGGGATTTGAAGGACGTCAGTGACTGTGCGCGTTTTATATGTACTGGCAGTGCATTCCACAAACGTGCAGCCTCAACAGTGAAAGAACTATCATAGAACTTTGTGGAATGCACCGGTAGTTGCAACAATAAATTCTCCGATGATCTCAAGCACCTAGAATGTGTGTCCTTAAGGAACTTAAAACGTTCCTTAAGATAGGGAGGGGTACTAGGATTAAACAGTATGTTGTAAAGTAGAGACAAAATATGAGTGTTCCGGCGAAGACGAATTGGGAGCCACTTGAGCGTATGGCGGAAATCAGACACGTGATCATATTTGCGTAACCCAAATATGAATCGAATACAAAAGTTTTGAAGACGCTCAAGGTTATTGAGTTGCTCCTCGGTGAGATCCAGATAGCTGACATCGGCATAGTCGAGTATAGGGAGTAACAGAGATTGTGCCAAGGATTGCTTAGTAGTCGTGGGTAAAAAGTTTCGCAACCTTCGCAAGGACCCGCCCGCTGCAAACAGTTTGCGTCTTACCTCGTAAAGTTGAGTGCCCCAGGACAAGGTTCTGTCCATATATATACCTAGATTCCTAACATTCATACTTATATCAATGGGAGCACCGTTGAAAATAACCTGCGGTAATAGAGTAAAGTCTATTCGTGATATGAACCCGGAACTCCCGATGATGATCGCCTGAGTTTTCGAAGGATTAACCTGCAACCCATAATTGACACTCCACTGACAGATCTGCTCCAAATCAGTGTTAATTACTGAAATAGCCTCAGTTATTTTATCAATTGGAGCCTGTGAATAGATCTGTAGATCATCTGCATAAAGGTGGTAGGAAGAAGTTAGATTTTTTGAGATAGAATTTATAAAAATCGAGAAAAGTAATGGTGATAGCACGCCACCCTGCGGCACACCAACTGTGATATCACACCA
Source organism: Nudaria mundana (assembly GCA_963556515.1). Lineage (NCBI taxonomy): Eukaryota > Metazoa > Arthropoda > Insecta > Lepidoptera > Erebidae > Nudaria > Nudaria mundana. The sequence continues at coordinate 17,658,094 of OY748307.1, read as the reverse complement.
GGAAGAGAGAGACTCTTCCACGCGAACACACTGCCGGCGACCAGACAGGTAACTATGAAACCAATCAATCACCGATGGAGATATGTTAAGGGAGCGAAGTCTGCTGAGAAGAATTTGATAATCAACCGTGTTAAATGCATTACTGAAGTCCAGTAAGCACAGCAAAGTGAGTTTCCCGGATTCCATACCGAACCTGATATCATCAGTAACATTTACTAAGGCAGACACAGTGCTATGACCAGGCCGGAAACCAGACTGCAACGGGTTTAGAAGTGAATATCTATTTAGAAAAGAGCTGAGTTGCAAGTGAACTAGGCGCTCAAGCACTTTTCAAAGAAAAGGTAGGATGGAAATAGGTCTGTACTGGGAAAAGGATGACGGGTTGGATTTTTTTGGTAAAGGAAAAATAAGCGCTTCTTTCCAGGCCGATGGAAAACTGCCAGTCGAAATTGAGGTATTTAAAATGTGGGCAATGACAGATATTATTATGTCGATTATTGGCACGATCATAGTTCGACCAACACAGTCGCTTCCAATGGCTTTAAACGTAGCAGACATTATACTCCCTTTAACATCACATTCGGTGAATTGAGAGAAGACAAAAACAGGATGATTTGGAGGTGGAAGTGAAGAAATATGCTTTAGAGCATTAACCTTAATGATCCCTCCATAATTGGACGAAGCGGAGAAGTGCTTGTTCAGAGCATTGAGGTCAATTTTATTCGGAAGTGGTTGTTGTTTTGACTTTCCAACTCCAAGCGATTTTAGAAATTTCCAGACTTTGGTTGGATCTCCGTTCTCGATAGAAGTATGAATATAATGGCGTTGTGCGTTCCTACACACCTTGTTGCAGTGATTCCTTAAAGAGACGTACTTGTTCCAGTTAGCTACAGTCGGTCGGTGTTTATGCTTAGTTTTAGCAGCCGCTTTTTTTGCCATAATGGATTTGATTTCTTCGGTAAGCCAGGGTGCAGGTTGATGTTTGAGTCTAACGGCACGAATAGGAGCATGTTTGTCATAGATTTGAGTAATTTCAGAGGTAAAAATCTCGACTTTTCGATCCACTGAGTCAGAGGCATACAAAGGACCCCAGTCAATTTTACCAGCGTCCACGCGAAGTTGCTCTACATTCATACCACTGAAGCCACGTAACATGGCAGTCTTAGGCTTAGCCTTGGGAGGGCGGAGTTTGTAAGAGAGGTAGATGAGGTCGTGTAAGGAAAAGGCATCGGCTGCGTACTGCCCATGCTTGATGACATGATCAGTTGATGATACCAAGATGAGATCCAACAACGTGGGGACGCAACCTGGCACATGGTGTGTAGTATTTGATGGAAGAACAGAAAGATTAAGAGAGTCAAGAATGTTAGAAAAGGTATGAGACCGATAGTCGTCTTTAAGCAAACAGGTATTAAAGTCTCCCATAATTATTGTGTGAGAATAGGTAGGCATTACGTTCTCCATCAAACACTCAAATAAAGAGAAAAAGTTAATGGCAGAGGAAGGGCAATAATATACACCAAGCAAAACCTTGGCATGATTTAGTATTACTTCCAGGAACAAATGTTCTCCCGCATCCATTGGAGGGGGCTGTGCAGACATATCAAGAATGCGGTAAGGAATAAATGTACGTAGATACACAGCAACACCTCCCCCCCTGTGTGAGCGGTCATTTCTAATCAATTGATACCCTGGAAGAGTACATGAGGTGGCAGGAACAGAATCTCTTAACCAAGATCCTGATATGAGTATCGCATGAATGTTCCTACATAGAAAGGTGGTCAGCATATCAGAGAAATGGGCCGAAACACTCTGTGCATTTAGATGGACCACATTAAAGTTGCCGGGAACATCGGAGAACTGAGCCACTAGAGTGTCAGCAAGAGAAGGAAGACTGACAAAGCTGTCATTATCACTACATGCCGATAAAAAACTAGCATTATCACTATCGCAAGAGCTGCTCATTACTTATGCTATTATTGCTATATAACAGTTATTACAAAATACATATGATTAATTTTAAAACAAAAAAAAAATAAAAAATAAACGAACACTTACTATTATAGATACCTAATAAAAAATACAGATCTTCCTTACCACCCGCCAGATGAGTGTAGGAATTTTCATAACATACATATCAAGCACAGTTATTCGCGACAAAAAATCAACAATAATCATGGAAAACCAAATAGAGCAGCTACGCCAGAAATCAACATAACAACCTTATTATTGTGTTTTTAATGGAAAGCAATCACACTGAACGCATCCAGGACAACACTAGGGACACTGATCTGCAACTATCATACAGTTCAGTGACCAGAGTGCGCTCACCTGTCAATAGTGTCAATGTCAGTAGGTTTGTCAGATATCAGATGTCAGAAGATATAGAGGTACAGACGAAGGAAATTCTCCCCAGTCTGCAAGTTGAAACGGAGACTTCGGTCGCTTCGCTCCCTCAGTCAATAAAAGATAAATTACTAAAAGATTAACGAGCCTCGGGCAAATATAGCCATAGGTGCCATACGTCCCGGTAACGGCAATTGGTGAAATGTAAGCGCAAATTATACCTTTGGAGAAACAGACATCAGTATATTTATCTTAGTAATTTAGATGAAATGGCAAAGGAGTCATCAAGAGGGCCACGTTTTCAATAATAGAAAAAAAACAACTTTTTATCATGATATTAGGTCAATAACCCAAGTAACCCCTAGTTCCATATCAACAAACGCATAAAACCCACTCCAAATAAGTTTCATTCAACCAGTTTCAAATGTCTCACGCCGTTGGCGACAAATTTCAGCTTACCATAGTCGGAGAGCCGGATGTTCTAATCCTGTAGTTAGTAAAGAGTCATGGGGGCCGATTGGATTGTTTAGATTTATGAGAAGAGAGGTTTTGTGATGAGAGTCAAAGTGGCGGGTGTACCATTGCGAATCATGTTGTACCACTTACTACTAGATAATTATTTCATTATAATAATAAGCTTAAGTAAACTAGACACGGTTGTTTTATTTCTCAGAAACTATCCAACGGATCAAAGGTGTGTTTTGTTTACTCGAGGTACTTTTTAGGTACATTTTTTTGGTGTAATTATATTTTATGAATAATGGTTAAGTAATAAAATATTATAGTACACCCGCCGTATTGATGTCAAAATGGCGGGTGTATTTAAATTCAGAAATAATTTCGTTCTGAATCGGGTACTTATTTTTTAGACCGAGGTACTATTTAATACATTTTAGGTACATTTTTTTGGTAAGTGGTACAACATGATTCGCAATGGTACACCCGCCACTTTGACTCTCGTGGTTTTGTGAAGATCGGATAACAAGTGTGGCTGCTAGCCCGGAACACACATACATATAGACGAAAGCAAAATTGTCCAATCTGTAGAAGCGTCTTTCACTTTGTTCCCTCGGTCAATGAAATACCCCAGGCAGATTGTAGAGACGGTTCAACTTAATGTCATAGATGTCATATATTATAAGAATTACATGGAAGGAATCCGAAAACCACTGACAATTAATAAAAACTAAAGGTTAATATCTTATGGGAAGGGGAACAAATTGACTGACTCGGTGGCGTGGTCGGTACGGCATCCGGGACAAACTTACGCTTAAATAACACACAAAACCTCTATTCGGGCTCTCCTACTACAATATTCATGTAAGGCCCACAGAAATAAATAACGTAAGCAGAAAACGAATTGTGCTTCAGGATGTTTGTGTGAATATTGTTGATTCGACCTCCTTTTCTTTGCAATAAGGATGTAGGGTAGGAAATGCTTATTTAGCATAGTTCCGGATGTAGGTAACTCAATTTTTAAGATGGAATATTGAAAATTATCGTCACTTGTGCGTTATTGCTTCATATAACCGCTAGGAAAAAACATTTACAAAAGATATATATTACATAATCACGCTTATATCGGCGAGATTGTTGGCACAGGCGAATTATAGGCTCACCTTTTCAATAATCTTGTTGGTGCCACGTAATAGGGGGCAAGTCTATTGCCATTACCGCCTACTGTTTAGTCAGTTCGGAATAAAAAAATGTAAATACTTTAGACTGAGACTGAACTGCCTAAGAACTCACTGCAATAAGTACAAACAAAGAATGTGGTCACAATGCGGTGTTCTTCCGCGTTTTAAACCTTATAATCTCTTGATTTCACTCCAGAACAGGCCATCCATCATCATTGGGAACAATTGCATTTTGAAGTAAGAATTCAGTTCCACTTTTTCGTTCCCACTACATACTAAAAGAGTATTACTTTCCTTCTAAAATCCACGGTTCTATAAGCGGGGCTTGAAATAGCGCCTCTTGGGGCTGTCTGTCACTAGTCAGTACAATCTCTAGGTGAAAATTTTTGTTGCAAATGTGACACAAAACCAGATGAACTGAGATAGGCAATGTAATCGTCTCAGTACAATACGCTGAGTGCCATCCTACATATTGTGCGTCGCAATTTTGACGTACGTGGGTACGTGTGAGTGGTATTGAATGCGAAATGGCCAATTTAGGCAATCAATGTTAATAATATGTTGAAAAACGCGGCACGTGCTTGCTACGTATTTCCTGCCACACATATGTCACTCATAAGTGTCAAACCAAACCACACTGTGTTGTGACAGTATTGTGACACGACCGCAATTTTACGTCTGTGGCCATCATGACCACAGATAAGTTATATTTTCTTTGTGTAATGTTGAGTGTAAACTTGTGATGCGAAAAAAAATTTCTTTCTTTTCTTTCTTTCTTTCTTTAGAGATCCACGATGGCTTGATATATAGATTTGCGACCTATTACAATAAGTCTAGCCGTAAGCCCAGCAGATGGAATGAAAACTAGATAGGTAGGTACATACATAAGCGCAGAAAACAGTACCTTCACTGGTGCAGTCGGGTAAACAGACAAACAGTATTAACGTTCTGAGACATATCGAAGGCATTACTTCGATATTTTCTGAATTAATATTAGGTACCCACTTGTAGTAAAATTTACTTTAAAATATTCAATAAAACCGGTCATGTGAGAGTCGGAGCCGCGCGCAAAGGGTTCTGCACACATACACATATCACGCCTATATTCTCGAAGGGTTAGCCAGAGGTGCATTGCACACCCACAATTTGCCAGTATTTTTAGTCCCACGTAATAGGAGGCAAGCCTATTGCAGTCGCCGGGCACTCCGCAAAGGGTTCTGTCCTACCATTATTTTTAAAAACGGCAAAATCACGTTTGATGTATGGGAGACCCCTTAGATATTTATTTTATTCAGATTTTTAGTATTTTGTTGTTACACCGGCAACAGAAATACATGATCTGAAATCTTTTCAACTATACGGTTCATGAGATACAGCCGGGTAACAGACGGACGGACAGATGAGCCTTGGTAATAGAGTTCCGTTTTACCCTTTGGGTATGGAACCCTAAAAAGCACTGTAGCATTACGATTCCAAGATATTTCAATACCAATCTTTTTAAATAAAATATTTTATTACTCGTCGAGTGCCTTTTATAAAGACGACGGCAAACTTGTAAACTAGAAAACGAAGAATTTAAAGTAAATGATGCTATATATTTTATATCAGGCGTATTAGTGGAATCTGTTTGTTTACGAGAAAATGTTTGTACCTAGTAAATTAATGTGAAATGTAAGAAAATGACCAATTGTTTTAAAATCTTTAAAAATACTTAAGTAAACAACAAATCCTGACGCGAAGTTCGCTATTTTGAATTTGACTAGCAGCTAATCTGTAATTTATAAAATTGACACAGCAACTGAATTCAAATGACCGAAATGGGACCAAATAATTGTCGGAATGGGACCAAATTGAAGTGGGACCACTTGGGAAGTAGAAGCTTTCAGTAGAAAATCAAACATAAAAAAAACATACAGTGGAATAGAAAACATCCTCCTTTTTTGGAAGTCAGTTGATTAAAAAGGTACAAAATTTAATACCGTTTATACTATAATATTATGGCATTTTCATGGTAAACGGGAATTAAAAAGTAATAAATTATATAATTAAATGCTATGTGACGATTAGCGACTATTTTTTTAAATTTTGAAGTACATTTTTCAGAAGTATTATTGAGCGGAGCTCAATCTTAGGCGACACGTGCAAATCGTTTGTGCGTCTACTCCTCCGAAACGGCTCGACCGATTTTGACCAAATTTGGCATGCTGGTCGACATCATACCCGGGAGTGCATATATCTGAAATCATGAAAATAGAGCTAACCAAGGAGGAATAATCACCGAAAATGTCCTGGACATCGACGAAAAAGTTGCATTTGCTCCGCTCAACATTTGCAATTAGCAGCATGCATTGCATACCTAGTAATAAATATCAGATACATTTCCCTAGCGATAAAATCCAATTCACATATATAAATGAAACCAGAACTATGTAAGTACTTACATACTATTCCCTATTCTGTGCCAGAACCACGAATAATTTTATCATTCCAGTTTTACGTTATTTCAGCTTGAAAGGTCTTAATATGTAGAAATACATACATACATACATATGGTCACGCCTCTTTCCCATTGGGGTAGGCAGAGACTATGGAATTCCACTTGCTACGGTCCTGGCATACTTCTTTCGCTTCTTCCACTTTCCTAACTATCTTCATGCACGCTCTCCGGTTCTGGGTGCTCTTGACCTGGCCTTTGTTCAAAACATCTCCGATTTGGTCGAAGTACGTTCGCCTAGGTCGACCCTTACCTGCCTGTCCATTCACGCCCGCCTTATGTATCTGTTTCGTCAATCTTCTTTCATCCATCCTTTCTACGTGCCCGAACCATCTAAGCATCCCTTTTTCTATCTTACTCACTACATCTTCTGATACACCGCAAAGTTCTCGTATCTCACTGTTCCTCACTTTCTCAACCAATGTCACCCCAGTCATACTTCTCAAACTTCTCATTTCCACTGCATTTATTTTACTTTCATGCTTCTTCTGCCAAACCCAACATTCACTTCCATACATAAGTGTAGGGACCAGCACTCCTCTATGAACAGCCAGCCTAGCCCTCCGGGAAATCTTCTGACTGTTCATAAAGTTATGCAGAGCCCCATTCACTTGATTTCCTGCCATAACTCTTCTTTCAATGTCGTCGTCACATCTTCCATCCCTTGTAAACTTGGACCCTAAATACACAAACTCTTTCACTTGCTCCACTCTTTCCCCTTCAATAACAATCGCACAGTTCGACATGCTTTCGTCTCGTTCAAATACCATTACTTTCGTCTTACTTGCGTTCACTTTCATTTCCTTCCTTTTCAAAGAGTCATTCAAAATATCAACCATCACCTGCAACTCCTCCGCCGATGACGCAAGTATTACCTGGTCATCAGCATATAAGAGGCACTTGATGGTCAATTCATCCATTCTTAAACCACACACACTCGCTTTCAGATCTTTCAGACAGTTATCCATGTATAGGTTAAACAACATTGGTGACGCTACACAGCCCTGCCTGACGCCTCGTTCGATACCGAACCAGTCCGTGTAAGTCCCGTTTATGCGGACACAAGCACTGGAACCCTCATAAAGTGATTGCAGTGCTCGTATTAGATTGCTGCTTACTCCATACATGGACAGCGCTGACCACAATTCGCTCCTCACCACTCTATCATAGGCCTTCTCTAAGTCTACAAAAGATATGTATGTTTGTTATGCTGGTAAAAAGTTGAAAGTGTAGAGGACAATATAAACCAGCCAAGTGCGTGTCTGGCCACGCTATAATAGGGTTCCTTTGCCTCTGTTCGCAAGATTCCAACTTTCTCAGGAATCCAACTTTTCAAACATCAATACAAGTCTTCGCATAAGTACAACTTTTTTTTTTATGAGTACTTTTATTAGCACTATTTCAACTTTTATCTAACTGTACACTTAAAAAGGAATGTGGTTTTGAAAATTAAACGGGTTTTGCTCTGCTGTACCACTGGTTTATACCACCGGTGGTAGAACGGGTAAAATTGGTATGCTCCATGGTTCCCCTCAGTGGTACAGTGGAGCATATGTTTACAAATGATAAAAATGTATTCGACTGTTCTACTGCAGATATTATGATGCATGCACACTAGTGAATCCCACTTTCGATTCGTTCCCACTAGTTCTACTAAACAGTTCTACCGTAAAGGATTATTCCCAGTAGTTCCATGAAGGCTTGGCACTCTCATTCGAATCTCGATCCGTTTAGTTTATTTGAATGTGTATGTTGACACCGTGCACCGAGTACAGATGAAAATGATTGTCCATTGTAAAAGACACAAACCTCAAATGTACCAGGAATACATAACAACATAAGAGCCTTCAAGATTAGAGAGACACTATAATTTTGATTTTAATTTTGTTTTTTCGTGTTTAATTTGTTCTTTCGTATTCATTTTTCAATATTACTTTTAGGTGGACCACGACCCGTAGTCATATTTGATTTGCACATTACTCAACATTTAGGTGGACCACCAGCAAGAAAAAGTGCCCGTAGTCCACCCAGGTGAACTAAGCAGGTGGACCACCCATGACGGATCCTTATGTATATACACCTTAAGAGAAGAACTCAGGAGGGGAATGACGGGTCATACATATATGCTCCACTGTACCACTGAGGGGAACCATGGAGCATACCAATTTTACCCGTTCTACCACCGGTGGTATAAACCAGTGGTACAGCGGAGCAAAAGTTTAATTTTAAAAACCACATTCCTCTTTAAGTGTACAGTTAGATAAAAGTTGAAATAGTGCTAATAAAAGTACTCATAAAAAAAAAGTTGTACTTATGCGAAGACTTGTATTGATGTTTGAAAACTTGCGAACAGAGGTTCCTTTGTCACCCATAACAACCTTTATTGCTCCTGAACTAACAAAGCTATCTAATCCGCTATAGTTTTCCTTAAAAATTCAGTACATGGACTACCATCATGATTTTTTTCAGGTTCTTCACGCTAGCCGTTTAAATTTTAAAGGTATGGTTTTTGCTAAAACATGCTCTTTAAAGCTAAATATCTCGCAAACAGATACTTAAATCAAAAAATCGTCTTAGCAAACTCTCAATGTTTTTAAAAGACCTATCTAATGATACCCCACTTTCTGGGGAAAATGCAAGAAAATAGAAACGAATTTCGGTTACGTGTAGGGAGGTAACTATAAAAAGAATATTTTTTTATAATTTTCTTTGAGCACTTTGTCAAAGTAGTAAATACACATATCCATGCAAAGTTTATTGTTTCTAGCACTCACCGTTTCGGAGGAAAGCCGAAGACAGACGGACGAACGCACGAAACTATAAGGGTTCCGAGATTTTTACTACGGAACCCTAAAAAGGGGATTTGGAGTGAAATTAAAGCGGGTCGTGACATCAAGTTACTCTGCCGAGATTTCGTTTGTTAGATATAAAACTTGGACTTGTTAGATATAAAAGTTTAGAGTCAACTTAACGAGTTCTGACTGAGGTTTGATTCCCGGATCGAATCAAATATTAATTTGTGTGGTACACAAATGTTTGTTTGAGTTTCGGGAATTTCTTACACACACACACACACATATCACGCCTATATCCCAAAAGGGTAGGCAGCGGTGCAAAAGTAGCAGCTATATTGTAATTTTGAAGAATATTGAAACCCGTTGCCTTGCGATGAAATGTTGATGAAAGGCAACAAAATCTTACGTGCCAGCCGCTATAGCTCAGCCAATTTTAGTCCTGGGCGTTTCGGACTATCGGGCATATCGGGATTTTCTATGTATATTAAGTAGGTATTCTAATATATATATCTATGTATATTAGAGCGTAGCGAGCGAAGTTCTCATGGTGCAAGAAAGTTCAATCCTTTCTTATGCGAGATCTCTGTCAATACTTTACCGATTTCAATAATTTAAATATCAAATTAAACTAGATTTAACTGACATCATTGTAACGGAGCCCGAATTCTCAATTTTGGCCATCAAAATTTAAAAAAAAAGAGGGGGTGGGGCAGCAGTGGACATCAAAAATGTGCTCAGATGATGAGTAAACTCTAGCGGACGAAGCCGGTAGCGTAAACTAGTTATATGACACAATAAGTTGGTCATCATTCCATTCTATTATTTATTTATATATATTTATTAAATAAATTGAATAGCTTGTCTGTTTATATTCTTCACTAGTAGATGCCCGTGACTTCTACATCATTTATGTCGATTTTTTCAACCGACTTTAAAAAAAGGACTTTATGTTCCGACTTTATATTTATAACTTTATATGAAAAACCGAATTTATAATCCGAGACGTCCAGGATTTAAATTGGCTGTGCCCTTATTAAAAGAAGCAAATCATAATTGTTTCAACAGCTCCTAATACCGGACTGTATTTCGTGCGACAGAGATAACGCTCTACGAAGCCGAAATTAGCCGATTGTCTCTTTCCAAAGGTCGATGTGCAATATTTATCGCCGGGTACTGTAAGATTTTGTTGCCTTTCATCAACATTTCATCACAAGGCAACGGGTTTCAAATTTTTCTTCAAAAAGAAATATACGAGTAGCTGCTATTTTTTAATAACTTACTTCGGTAATTTTGGACATAACCCATAATATTGTGCCCGGTGACGGTAATAGGCTTACCCCCTATTACGTGGGTAGTAGTGAGTTATTGGGCATTCTACCCCACCTTAGTTCCATCGGTTATCTTCGATAACCTCAGTCACGGTGGGGTAGAATGCCCAATAACTCTGTGGGGTAGAATGCCCAATAACTCTTTGTAAAATCATTTACCTAAGCCAACGTTCCACATTTTAATGCCGTTCAATACACTACCGTTCCGTCAATGGTTAACCAATTTCACTTGCTAGATGATTGCTTTCGTACAGCAAACTAACCCGATGCATGTTTGTTAACTCAGTCACGGTGGGGTAGAATGCCCAATAACTATGTGGGGTAGAATGCCCAATAACTCTTTGTAAAATCATTTACCTAAGCCAACGTTCCACATTTTAATGCCGTTCAATACACTACCGTTCCGTCAATGGTTAACCAATTTCACTTGCTAGATGATTGCTTTCGTACAGCAAACTAACCCGATGCATGTTTGTTAACTCAGTCACGGTGGGGTAGAATGCCCAATAACTATGTGGGGTAGAATGCCCAATAACTCTTTGTAAAATCATTTACCTAAGCCAACGTTCCACATTTTAATGCCGTTCAATACACTACCGTTCCGTCAATGGTTAACCAATTTCACTTGCTAGATGATTGCTTTCGTACAGCAAACTAACCCGATGCATGTTTGTTAACTCAGTCACGGTGGGGTAGAATGCCCAATAACTATGTGGGGTAGAATGCCCAATAACTCTTTGTAAAATCATTTACCTAAGCCAACGTTCCACATTTTAATGCCGTTCAATACACTACCGTTCCGTCAATGGTTAACCAATTTCACTTGCTAGATGATTGCTTTCGTACAGCAAACTAACCCGATGCATGTTTGTTAACATGAACACGTTAAGATCACATTTTTAAGATAGATAAAGGTGGGACAGAATGCCCAATATCACTTTGGATTGGGAAATAACGTAACTAAACGAATATTCCACATTAATATCATTTGAGCACGCTGTCCCACTGTTCGTACGTTCGCTGAAGCTCCTTGCATGTTCATTAGGGAACTATTTTGTAGAATCACAATTACGATAAGCTAAAACGTACTTACCATTTTATGTCTTATAATTTGTACATTCTAGAATATAGCGAAAAACGTAAACTTGTTCGTCATGATGATAGTTTTATAAATGCTGTAGGATATTAAATTAAAAAACTGAAAACCATATAATAATATATTTATTTTTTTATTTTTTTTTTACAGTTTTACTTAGTTTAGTTTATTAAAATAATTATAATTTGTTAAGTCTAGGTACTTATATAAGACAGGACAGCACACTTAATTCTAGTTAAATCCAATAAGCTAGCAGTCCCGTTATTAGTAGACCTTAGTCCGGTATAACGGGTCTGATCACAAGACATCATGTCACAGGGCTAGTTACGTCACTTTCACACTACATGTAGGATCTCAAATGATATATACATCACAAAACTTCGTGTTTAGTGCACATAACATGTGAATATTATTTGCTTATTTTATGCTAACTTATAAAAGGTACGTAGCTTATAAAAGGTCTGTAAGAAGAGCGGATTTTCCTGATGCAAGCATATATTTGTGCAATAGGAGATCTCTCCAAACATTGTAGTCATGTACTTAAAAGAAACAGTAAATAAACATTTTTATTTACTAATTTAAAAATTAAAAATATTGGTATGACCCCATGCTCGAGTTGAAATCTTATCTTTTGCAATTACTCTTTTATCATCATCACCAGACAACGCAATTTTTGTTACAGCACATGTAAATAGCTCATGTTTTATTGACTTAAATAAAACATTTGTTTTATGAACAATGTCACCATCATAAAGTGTTTTTTCATAATCAGTAACGTTAAGGTCACGTACAACATTCTTTTTAATACCCTTGGCTTTTTTAATTGTGCTGTGAATGGTGTTGATACAATATAACTTCGATCTCAATCCAACAAATTCGCTTATTATTTTACCAGCCATTTCATCTTTAAACAAGCCTGGTATTTTTTTGTTCTGTATGGGTAAAGTATACACATTATTTTTACAAAAATTGCTGGTGTCAAAGTAAGATAAAAAGTTATTTTTTATGTCTTCATAGAAATCATGGGTTTGTATTTGATACACAAAACTATCTGTATCCGTGTAACACATCCGTATCCTATCCTTGTAAAAAGGTTGCATTACTGAATAGTGAAAATCATACATATGACTTTTTGATAATTCTAGAACAGCAAAGCCAATATATATTGGTTTGTTCAAAGTTATTTGTTCAGGATTTAACTGCACCGCTACTAGATTTTTAGTGAAAACCGTTGCACTATGGAAATTTGGACGAGCAATAAGGTTTTGTGCGCATTTTCTTCTTTTAGTTATGTTTTTGATATCTCGCCACTGAGAAACTAAATGGACATTAACCCTGTTTTCAGTATTTTCTAAAGTTTTTCCAAATACACTATTATTCAAGAGCTTAAAAAAATCTTGTTCGAAAGTTGAAGAACTTTTTTGTCTCAGTTTGGTATTTAAATCAATATATTGTTTTAAATATGGGCTTTGTCGAAAACTGATTATTCTATGAATCTTCTTCAATATTAACCCATGTTTCATACAAGTTTGTAAATGCACGTAATGAATAACATATTTAAATTTATCATATAAATTAGGGATTAGCTTAGAACTCTTTCCCCCGGGGGGTATAAATTTTTCAGAACAAAATGGTAAATCGTTGTGTAAGTTATGCAAACGCTTAGGGTATACTATATCCACTTCCAAAATAAAACCACAATCTGCATCAATTGCAATTTTCGTTATATCTAAATTGTTAATTTCTTGTTGAGTGAGAAATTTGAAGTTGGATAATGGTAAGTATTGACACATACTATACCCATACAAATTATTACAATCTATATAAGAGACATAGGAATCAGGTTCCGAAGATTTGTAATCCGGTAAGTATATGTTATTTGCTTTCGCATGCCTGTGAGAGCAGAGGCACACTCCTCCTCTTATACCACTTTGTAACATGCGTATCATAGACAAGTCATTAATTAGTTCCAATTGAACACATGTTTTTAATAACATAGCGTCAAAAGATAAACTGGGTGCAGTTAAATAAAAAGCTGGATCTAAGTGATAATGTCGTTTACAAGTCTGTCTAAAATTTTCAAAAATATCTGCTAATAAAAGCACATCAGTTTGTAGGTATAGATCCGTATAACCACCTAAACTAGTAATTCTAAATGTTGACCAAACTAAATGTGCATGTCGGTAATCATCTTCAGAAACATTTTCATCATTGAGGGAACTATAAAAGTATTTCTTTGGAGGCAAACATTTTTCATCATACCGTTTCCACGAATCCATGTATTCATATGGATAAATGCCTTTGCGAGTAAGTAATTGGAATTCATCTCGGACAGGGAAGTGATTTTGTAAATTTTTAAACATTTCTGGTTTTAAAGTTTTACATAATTTGTTTAAGCTTGTCCCCAAAAATTTAAACGAATCAAGAAAACGCATTTGAAAAAACTTATTATATGAAACTGATACAAATTTCGTAAATGAGATATAGTTTTCTTTATTTTTAGGTATTATCTTTATTTCACCAGGGACGTCACCCAATGCTTTAATAAATAAATGACAATCATAACCAGCTAAGTTATGAAAAAAAATGGGGACAAATGCAGGGCATTTATATTGCAAATTACAAAACGAATGCGCAGCTCCACGATAGCGACCGGTAAGATGACAATGATCACGGACTTTGTCCCAAAAAAGAAAGTTTTGACATATATGACAACGTGTTGCATTTTCAAAATCATACCTGTCCTCCGTGGAAAATATCATTACAGCTGGTGACTTAATTATATCATAAATTTTTTGCACGTCTTTAATTATATAGTCAACAAACCGCTTATCACAGTCTGGACCTCGATATGACACGTAACGATTATAGCTAGGTTCATCAGAGCATACAATATAATAACCAAAAGCAACCGGTACGTGTTGGTGAAACATATTCATATTTTTACTAGAACAATTAGGCTCAGTACTTGTTTGTAGCATCGATTCAAAATCTGCATAAATACAAAAAGGCATAGTTTGTTTCCGTTCATAGTTTTTAAACTTAATTACTGAACCTCTGTTTGGAAGGACAGTTACTACACCTCCACATAAATGGTTGTTAAGTTCGTCAGCGGTATTGAAAAATATCAAACATAAATCGCAAAGATGTAATCTGCTGTGATGAGATGTGACTTGACTTCTAAAAAGTCTGGAACAGTCTTTGATCAAGCAATAATGAGAAGAATTATTATTTTCTAAAAACAGAAGGTGTATCATTTTTCCGCTGTATTTAAGGTTGAATTCAGATTTATACAAAGGACCTACAAAGTTTTTGTGATTTTGTAAACCATAAATTATAAACTTTATATGTGGATTGTTTTTTTCAAATGTTCTAATATCATTAAAGGTTACAGGAAAAGACATTCCTCTTAAGTTAAATATTTCTCGAAAATTAGGATAAGAAGACGTTCTTTCAGGGTGTTTCTTAACTGGATATAAAGCCGCTGTTACACACCATAAAAAACAATAGTGATCATTATTCAAAATATTCAAACATGCTTTTTTAGCCTGAATTAATTTGGGTAAACTGATATAACTAGAACCACCAAGTGGTTGGTATTTATTGAGATTCATCTCAACATACAAATTGTTTATAAATGTCCATCCACTATCACGACCTTCAAACTCTTCAATAGATGTTTTTAAATAATTAACTGTTTCAATATACAATTTTTCGAAATCGAAGTTAGAATATAATATTTTATTTTTGGTTCCAAAAGATTTCACTTCTTGTGAATTATCTTTGAATTTTAAAAATGTACCAAAAAACTCAAAGTTTACCTTAACACAAGTATGCTTAGTAAGGAATTCATTTAAAAGAGATTTTAATCGGTCAAAAATGCTTGAAAAAAAGGATTCAATTGACGCTCCTTGATGTTCATCACGAGCTAATATTTTATAGGTTAATATACGACTGCGAAACGCTGAGTTTATGATTTCTACACCATCACTATGTTTTATTGTTTGACTACTTTTCCTATGTGAACTACTTCGCAAATGTCCTACCCATGATTTACTGGGTACTGATGTGTTACACGCAGTACAAAAAGGCATTATTATTAAATAAAATATTTGCTCCTACAACACTAAGTTTAAAACATAAAAAATTAAAGAAATTTATGTATTATAGATCTACACACTTAAAAAAGTTTGCGATCACTTTGAAAATTTGATACTTATATTTGTGATATAGAAGATTTTTTCTGATAAGATTCTAAAAATATTAAAAATTAGAATTAGAACGTGAAACAATAAAGATTAAACGTAGGTAAACATTTTCTGTTGATTGGGTTAAATTTGAAAATATATCAGCTTTGTAAGTGATCTCAAACTATTTTTGATGTGTGTATATTATAATAATATACATAAGGTATATCTATAAAAATTAAATCTACTTTATAAAAATCTTATCCGCATAATGCACTGGTTCAGTGTCTTGAAATTCTTTATATGCATGTCCTAGAAAGTCTTGAAGTGACTCCCAAGATAGTGAGGACTCATCGCACTGTAATTTTACAGTCACCAACGCTGTCCTGTAGCGCACATCAGGGGCGTGTGATATGTAATCGTTGGTTTTATAGAGTTTAAAATCAACCACATACCCTCCTTCCGTTTTCTTGGAGCGACGAGACGTCCCAGATGAAACACGACTTGAGAAACTGGAAGCTAAGTCGCGCCGTGGTTCTCTGCAACTGCCTTCTTCAGCCCGCAAAATATTCAAAATATTTGTTTTCTTCGTTCTGTAAATAGAAAAAAGTGTTAATTATAAAAGTACTTATTCAAAGTGACTAAGAACTTGGGATCAAAACACAAAAAGTTATAGTATTTAAACGTGTAGGTATTGAAACGTACAAGTATTGTCAAAAGATCTATCTATGTATATAAATTAAGTGTGTCACTCATTTGTGTAAAATTAAGGTAAAGGTGTAAACTACACCTTATTCAATTTTAATTAAAATGTGACGATGTTAAACTTAATTAAAATGTGACGATGTTAAACTTAGTTGAACATAATGAAACCTACCTCTTTGTGGTGTTAAACTCGGGTGAAGTGTTTTTTCGTTGTACACTTTGGGTGCAGCTGGGCTTGGGTTGTTTTTGCTTTTTCTCTATCACCTGTTTGCGTTTCTTTGGTGCTACACACTCAGACTCTACTACAGAAGAAGTTTCAAACTCCGAATCATACCTGTTAAAATACAATCAAATTATAAACAAATATATTCCCAAGATTTTCCGAATAGATATATTGCTAGCATCACGGCTGATTATAGATAATGCAGCCGGCGGGAATTAACCAAGCAACTCACTACTCAGTGGGATAACATAATCAGTAATCACATTTTATAATAATATGCGTTAATAATTATCAGCCGGCAGGAATTAACCAAGCAACTCAGCTGGATAATAATTAACTAAATAATAATTAATAATTATCAGCCGGCAGGAATTAACCAAGCAACTCAGCTGGATAATAATTAACCAAATAATAATTAATTTAATAGCATTTACTCACATTTTCTTGTTGGAGAAGATCACTGGAAGATACTGGAGCGAATGTAATTTATTTGAAAAATTGATGGGTTTTATACATAAAAAGTATCAATTCAGCAATTATCACCTCCCAACAAAATTAAAACTTAACTTATTATTTATATAGGTGTATTAATTAATTTATGTTACTTACGACTATTTAAATCAAAATGATTGAAAACTCATTTCGTCTAATTGCACTTTTGTTATTACAATTGAAATACAAAACCATGTCTTTACCAACACCGCCAAAGCTAATTCCGATTAATTCCGACGAATGTTATGATTTCTGTATGATACATATAAAATGTAATTATAATTTATGTAGGTATGTTCGTTGATCGTCGTCGATAAGTATATGATATGGTAACTATATAATTATGTATAGGTACATGAAAAGTATTAATGAAATATACTCATACCATTGTGCAGAAGTAAAATTATGCAATTTATTGGTGATTTAGGTAAGGACCGTCGTCTATACCTAAATCACCAATATAAGCTGACCGTTAGTACACGGTAGGTATTTAATTATTTTTAAAAGGTAGACGTACCCTGGAAGTTACCTAGTTTGCGTCACAATTATAGAAGTTTCAAATTGCTATGCACGGTTTTCATGGGTGTGTGTGTGTGTGTGTTAGTGTGTGGAAGCAAGGTATCTGTTAGTTTACTTACTCAGCGATACAATATTAAAACGACATCGTATTAACCGACTTCTAAAAAGGTGGTTACTTTATTTATCTGTAGGTATGTTGGTTTATGGTTCTCAAATTTGATACAAAGTATGGTTAACGGTATTCTATTAAAAATCCTTTGGAATCGTTTCGATAAAAATAATTTTACAAAAATATTACTACAGACTTATCCCACAAATATGTTAACAAACATTACAAATAATCATTTAAAATATAACTTTTAAATATTAGCAAATAGTTTTGGTATGTGCTTAAACTATATGGTAATACACCTCTTTTTATCCAAGTCGGCTAACAACGTACCTTTATACAAAGCTACGACCAATGTTAAGTCAGCAGTTTGTTCATGTATGTTCTACTTGTTTACCTATGTGTGTTATCGCCACATCGACACATCGTTCCTATACGCGAGGAATGTCTCATATTCTGTTCCCACAATATCTACCATTTGCATCGAGCTACCAAACACGCAGTGCACTACGTCCTTCAGAGGATTAAAAGGAAGATCCAAAATAAAAGCAATGTCATGTAAGTAATTACTTATAATGTTAATTATTTGATTTATAATTCTTTGTTAGTTTACCTACTAAATATCTAATTTATTAGGCGACGTAGTTTTCTATGGAAGTCCTTTAAATTAAATTTTATACGATTATCCTTAATTTTCGTATAACATTTAAGTTCTGTACAAAATTCAAAAGTTGTAAATAAAATAATGAACGCTGAAATATTTAATCTCTTGCTAGCACTTAATTGCACATAAAGTAGAATATTTTATCAAATTTGAATAGGCTCTGGTGTCTCAATTAGAGTGGCTTCCGAAGAAGTTGTGTAGGTTTGACATATTCGGACTACATTTGCCGATTTTCAATAATTAGACTTAAACATTTAATTTTATTTTCAGATATTTTATCATCACGGATGAAATTGACAAGGAACCCTCATGGACAGCGCGGTGAACCACATAATCAATTTGTAAGTAGATACCTATATATTTTGGTCATTCCAAAAAGTGTAAAATTAAAGTAGCACGTAGTTATACATAATGTAGAATATTTTATCAAATTTGAATAGGCTCTGGTGACTCAATTAGAGTAGCTCCCAAAGAAGTTGTAGAATATAATATCATCAGTAAGGAATAATGTAGGTATTCTTTAGAATAGCTGGAGAGTTTAGACAATACAAAATATGAAATATTAGGAATACCTATTGTAGTTTATTTCGTATGATACTAACTGATAAGGTGCCTATAGGTATTTAACTGGTCACCCGATTCTATATTAGTATGTCGAATAAATTAAAATAAGCAATTACATAATTATTGTGTTTTTATTATATTCCTTATCTGATATTGATAACGAAATACGTCATCATTCACGTTACAACACGTTTGAAATTCATAAGAATTTCACAACTATTAAGTAGGTGCATAACAATAACATTTTGCACATACGAATTATTGAATGGTTGAATTTCAAGTTCTAACTTGATCATCATACCAATAAATGCTTTATGTCAGCATAATTTGATATATCAACTGCGTTAGAAAAAATATTATTACCTAGTTCATTCTTTATTAAACAGTCAATACGAGCATATCTAACATGGTAGGTATTTTATAACTTTCAATCTATTGAAAATTTCAATCTATTTACAAAATACTTAGTATGATTTATTACTAATGTTTTAAATAATTTTCAGAATACCAACTTAAACAAATTTTCAAACGGAATAGAAGAGAGCTCTCCTGAATATCTTCCAGACCTGCAAGATCAGTTCGACTTGGACAACGCAATGAATAGACCTTGGATAATAACACCCAATGAAGAAGTAAAAATAAACAAAAAGAAAACTAATCGAAGAAGACCAATTACAAACAAACGCAGTGCATTGAATTCCTATATTATTAACAGTGAAAGAAGAAAAGGACGACGTTTAATAAAAATTACGATCAAGGAACTCAGTGAGTCAATGGACGACGAAGATGAAGGTAAGGACATAATCACTGCACAGTATATTGTACAAGATACGGTAGATGAGATATCGGATCAAGCTGAAAAATTAATTCACAATATTTCCAAAAAATTGTGTGGCTACTCATATCACATTTTTTAATTAGGTAATAATTCATTAATGTAACTAGTAGATAAAGTGATGACATATTTAGATTTTATTAAAATTTTATTTACTGTGAAAATATGTGTTAAAAAAATTTCAATATTAAGTTGTGTGTTAAAAAATAAAAACCATAGGTAATAATTGTGTGGCTACTCATATCATATTTTTTAATCAGGTAATAATTTATTAATGTAAACTGTGTAAACTGTGTAAAAAATGTGTAAACTAGTGATGACATATTTAGATTTTATAAAAAATTTATTTACTATGAAAATATATGTTAAAAAATTATAAATATTAAAAATGTGTGTTAAAAAATAAAAAACCATTTACTTTAAAAAATTGTTTTATTTATTAAAACTGCGTATAGGAAGACATATTACCTTTCTTGCTCTATTAAATAGTTCTTTATACATAAAACATTTTTAAGTGCACATTGTTTAATATGATTAATACAATTAAAACTGGTTTCAATATTTGAATATTTGTTATGCAACAGTGATAAATTTGGACACTTGTCTTCACCAAGATCTATACAAATACAATTCATACAAAGATCTTGAATCCACTTAACTTTTTCTAAGCCCTTCACAATAATTTCTTTATTTTCTAGATAAGGAACAATTATACGTCGAAATTCTCTATAGTCGATATAACCTTCATTCCAGTAAATCCCTCTGTTTCTCTCCAACCACGTAACTTGTTTTTTTTCATCCGTAGTTAAGTATTTAAATAAGTATGGAGGCTTTATTAAGAACGTTTGGGTATAAACACGAGTGGCCAGAGCTAATTCCTTGACTATAAAGTTATTACAAGTGTCTTTAAAGCCCTGGACATCCACTATAATCGTATTCGGGTTCATGATAATTTTCTCACAGTGCTGCTTAATGGTTTATACTCAATTATACAGTCGTTCAATATAAGACAATATGCCGAAGTTTGATCTGGTATATCAATGTCACTTTCAATTTCCACTCTGACATCCACAACAGGACCCGACTTAAGATTATCTGGTTGTCTAGAACAATCTACGACAAATAACGGAGCAATATTTTTAAATTGTTTCTCACTTAATAACGGTTCACCACGACGACCTCCGTAATATGAGTGTTGAAATCTGGTGTATTGTTCATATATTAACGCAATTCTGTTATTCGAGAAACTTGAATTTAAATTTTCATAAGGGAAGTAGGTTGAATTTAGGTATACTCTAACATCACGAACGTCACAGTGATCAAACTGAGACATATCCAATTTAGGATTATTTTTTCTATTTGTTTGCAGACCAATAATAACAAATCTTGGTTTCTCTATTTGCGATGATGTTTTTATGGACCAAGTATGTTTAGTAGTTTTTGGTAAAGCCGGATATTCATATAAATCCCAATTCCTGAATATCATCTGGAGTGATCGGTCTTTTTCTAACAGTTTTAACATATTTATTTTTTCTCTATCGGATACTTTGACATGTGGTACTCGCCATATTATTTTATTTATAATAATATCTTCTACCGTCTCACCAGCGCTAAGTTTTAG
This sequence comes from Nudaria mundana, assembly GCA_963556515.1. NCBI lineage: Eukaryota > Metazoa > Arthropoda > Insecta > Lepidoptera > Erebidae > Nudaria > Nudaria mundana. The sequence goes on along the minus strand of OY748307.1, from coordinate 17,636,479 downwards.
GGCGTTCAGATTAGTATTACTTCGTAACAATATTAATTCATGTTTGCTGTTTATCACTACTTTCTTGAAATCTTCTGCAAAACCAAGAATGTTACAGAGGGGTATGGAAGCAGAAAAGCTACCCCCATTTGTACTATTTATACCATCGATATTCCAACCCCAAGCATTAGATACTTTAGCCTCGTTTTCGTTCATTGATATTAATGATTTCATTGTGGTAGTTATACCAGCGTTTTTTATTTTATCTATTTCCACTCCATTTATCTCATACCTTATATCTTGAAACAAGTAAAGTAAACTATTGTTTGTGAAATGAACGCTACTGACTCTCTCTTTAGAATTTTCAGCCTTGTTTACAATAATAGTTCCTTCCAAAAACAAAGTGCTTGCTGATGGTAATATATACAAGTCTTGTTGATTAATAGGTATCCTGATTTCATCGCTTCTATTGAAACTTGTTACGTAAGGCTTGTAAGAGTGAAATTCAATTCCTTCCACAGAGTTGTTGTATGCAGGAGCGGATAAAACATCTAGTATATTCATTTTAACAAACCAATCGCTTTAAGAAAAGCTTTATTATTGTTGTTCAATTTTATGACCTTTTTGGATCGAGCTCTTATTGGTTTGATAGTTTGAGTAGGACTGTTATGTTTAGTTGAATGAACCACATATTTATTATAATCTATCATGTTTTCTTCTGATATGTAGATACAACTGCACTTCTTCACCTCGCAAATTTATTAAGTTATTATTTATATCTAACAGCCTTATCTGTATGCAGCTTATATTGGTTTGGTTTATTGGAAAGTAGATTGCGTTTTTTGGAATTTCTATAATCCTGTATCCAGGTGGAACATTAAGTGCAAATTCGTGTAAGATGTGACTGGATTGGCCGTTTATATAGGAACCGCTAACTATGTCACATTCAATCCTTATGACAGTCGTAGGCAAAATGTTAACTGGAAACTCTGATACATGATATTTATTTGCTTCTAAGATCTGTTTTTTAAATCCCAATAAACTTCCAAATGTACCTTCTTTAGTAAAATCTATAGTTGATGTACAAAATAACATAGTTTTTAAGGTGTTGTTATTACAATTGAGTTTTATGGATGCATCTTTTATCTCAGTTTTTAAATAGTCGCTAATATCTTGTAATTCATAAGTTCCTTCAGGTATCTCGATAACATTTTTAGAACCATAATATAATTTATTATTTGTATTATCAAAATTTGGAATAGAATTATATGTAGAGAAATGTAATAATGCACATTCATACTCCCCAACTAATGGCAGCGTGCTTGGATAATAGGTAGATAATACCGATGAGTTTCCAGTTATCGATAAGGTGAGTGACATCTTGCAAATGATGGAAATGAAAGAATGATATAAAATTTATAGTATTTATTCCAAAAACATTGCAAATATCTTAAACACAAATGTCCACAAATTATTGTGTTAAATTGTTGATATCTACTAAAGTTATAATAAACATCACAGTTCTTAAAATATAGGATTAATTCTCTTGGCGGTTTTAAATCGCCAAAGCTATCAAAATATTCACAATAATTATTTATTTTAACATAAGCTACCCAATGCGTTCCATCATTTTTTGAATTATCTAGGTTAACTATACCACATTCAATTCGTTTAGGTGTTTTTGGTAACTGATCCTTCATGTAAACTCCCCGAAAGTAAGGAATACAATAGGCATACTTCTGAATATCGATATTAGTTAAAGCGCGATTAGGTAGCTGATCAATTAGTTTTTTGATGGTTTTATAAACAATCCCTGACCTTGCTTATGTGGTTTAATGTATAAACCTTTACCTATTGCTATAGCCTCCATAGTTTTATTATGACGTTCAGTTTCTTGTAATTTTTTCTGACCGTCTTTATAATCATTCACTGTTTTAGCAATACCAGCTGCACCACCAGCTAATGCTCCTAAAGCAGACAAACCAGCAAAAATTGGGATTAAAGGTAGAATGCCTCCAGTTTTTGGTATAGGTATCATTCGAGGTACGCGAACTTTTGGAATGCATGGAACTAATTTTCTAGCAACCATATAAGCTATATTTATTAGTGACTTATTATCTTTAGGCGAGAGTTTTTTGATTTTTCTTTTTATTTTCCTAACAAAGTTATTAAAGGTCTTAACACCAGCACCAGACTTCAATTTAGCTTTCATAATTTTGTTTACTATCCACGAACTAATCTTTTCCCCTGTTCGAGCATCTTTTGCTTTAAGTCTTTGTTTAGTCATATCTATAAGACGTAAGTCGGCTTTTTGACGGTTAGGCAAGTCTATGTAGTTTGCGTATGCGATATCGTGATGCATACAAGCTTCGTCTAACTTGTTTACACCTTTATCACCACGTAGTAATCGTTTTGAAAGCTTTGTTCCTGGTCCACAATAGTTATAACCGGGTATGTGAAGTTCGAATGGTAAATGATTAATGATACTGTTTATTAGTCCACCACCTTGCATCGTCTAAAGAATAATGAATAAACTTTAAAATTATATATCACTTATATAATTAACTTATTCCACTATTGCAGTCTTATCAATCCAACTGTTCTCTTTGTTATTTAAACCCAACCATTTTACAAACAGTTTGTTTCCTTTCTTTTTTAATACCTTTTCTATCAAATAGACACCAGGGCAGGACGACTTTTGAAGCTCTTGTTCGTAAAAAGTTCCTAATATGACTTGTTTTTGATTATCTTCGATGCGATATGTTATTGGTACAGTGTTATTTATCTTTTTTATAGTAAATAATTCTGTTGACCAGTTAGGAGTGTATCCTTTCTCAAATATATGTTTGTACTTACTAATTCGAACTTTGTCACCAATTATAAACTTAGGACGACATTTTTGGGTTACCTTTATCATGGAATTTGCAATATTATTTTTAATGTCCGTTTCATTAAACTTATTGACATTAACAGGTGCAAATTTAATAATACGATGTTTTGTGTTGTTATATGTCTTCATAACATCGTTCAAGCCACCATCTATCCACTTATAGTGTCCGTTCAAGCTAAAGTATTTGTACAATTTATTTTTAAGCGTTTTAATAACTCGTTCAACAATTGAAGCCTTTTTGGTTGAAAATGTTGAGTAGTGATTAATATTATAGTTCTGTAAAAGCTTTTGAAATGTAGAATTATAGAACTCAGTACCCCTATCAGTTTGCAGATGAGTTGGTATCCTATGATTAGTAGAAAGTAATTTTTCAAATGCATGAGAGACATCATGTTTGGATTTAGTTTTTAGTGGTTCCACCCAAACGTACTTTGAGAAGCAGTCAATAACTATTAAAATATAGTTATATCCTTTATTAAAGGTTTTTAGGTTTTGCATATCAACTAAATCTGCTTGCCACAAATCATCAATACCTTTTAAAATTACAGATCGTCGAGGAAAATTTTTTCGTGCTGCTTTATGTATTTCATTGACGATTTGTTGTTTCGCCATTTTGATAAACTTTAAGGTCTATGTTTTTCGATCTTTTAATATAGATTGAATTGCGTCTTGAATTAGTCTATCAACTGCGTTTCTTGTGTAAAATTTGTTTTCCAAATGAGTCACTATCTCAGACATTATTGTTTTTAAAGCTTTCTCTATGTGGTTTTGAACACTATTTGGAATAGAACTTTGCAATTTTTGTAAGTCATTCATTAGTACACCTTTCAATTCATCTACATATGTTTTATTTACTGCATCATCTGCGTCTTGAGGAGGTTTGACACCTTTTAACCTCGATGTCTTCAAGTCATAATCTCCACGATCAGATTTTATTAATGCGTTATCATTAAAATCCAGTATTTCCGATATACGCATTCGCTTATGAATATAATGACCAAATTTGTCTACATTCATATTAAAGGTGTATTATGTTGAACGGTATATAGTAAAATGATACACATATAATATTAGTAGATTTATTTATTTGATGATTTTGCTTTCACGTAGTTCTTCAATGATAGATATTATTTCATTGTCTATTCCTGTGTTACCAGCATCTCGAGAAGCAATTAATAATTTTAATCTATCAACCAATTCATTGGGATCATCCCAATATACAAAATCTGTATTTTTTTTCCATATTTTTGTTAAAGGTAATCCTTTTCCTACTTTCTGTCTACAACTTGGACTTTTACTTTCTTGTTCGAAAAGTGGTTTAATAACTTGCAAATATTTTTGTCCTTTATTACTTTTAATTGGTTTTTTTGAATCGAAATCACGACGATGTGCATTCGTTACAAGTAACATTGCCTTATAATTTTGCTTGTCATAGTCATTAACCAAGCTCAGATCAATGTCTCTTTTTAACAGTAACTCTCGCAACCCAGGTGTACTTTCGTACTTGTGTCCGGCTACAGTAATAACTTGATCTCCAATCGTTATGCCAGAGGAACCTAACATTAACTGTCCACGGTTATTTCTTATACCAAATGGTACATCCGATAGTACTTGTGAAGATAATGACCAAGATGATACATCTGGATTAGTATCGACTAATGACTGAAATGAAGAGTCTGATGAGGGTTCCGATTCGTTACTATCATTACTGCTTTCATCTGTTTCTTTCATATCTTGGTCTTGTGGTTCTTGGGGTTCTCCTTTTTCCTCCTTTTTTGTTAGAGCTAAGTGGTTATTAGTGTTGGCTATTAAATTGAGAGATTCTGTAACAGGCTTAAAAACTGTATCAAGAGCATGTCTATTATTATCTTCTAAATCCTTCATTTTACGTATTTTTTTCCTGACAGCTTGTGTCGCATCAACAATTTGTTTTTTCAATGATTTATCCATTATGTAAAATAGGTGGTAATCGGATAAGAACCAATTAAAGAATAACAATAACGTGACTGCAGTCTACTTAAATATTCAAATTTCATCTAATAATACAAAAGTGTCAAACGTTTTTCTATAGCAACCGTTGTTTTTCGAACAATCTTTATTAATTACCACATAATCAAAAGGCTCTTTCCATATTAGGGAACACATTTCTCGAAATTTCAACCATGTCATATCGGTGTTAACATGTTCTTCGTAAACATGTTTCAAGTTAACTTCATCTTGCTTAAAAAGCACAATTAAGTTAGCATTATCTCTTACAAGTTGTTTAGGTATTTTGGTATAAGTTTGATTTAAATAAAAACTGTCAATCAATTTATGTCTTCCCATTGCAAAATAATCACGCATATTACTTTGATTTTCACATGCTACATCGTCAAAAATAATCACAGAATTAGGTTTCGCATCTGTAACCTTCAAAACGTCATCATTTGCTTGGTATTTCTGGAGAGTGATACCTGGTACTCGTTGTAAAACTTTTTCTAAAAAGATGTACTTTGGTTGATGGAGAGTTTTAGAATATACATAAACATTCTGAAATGTCAATCCATTTTCATGCAATAGAAGACCAATTAATAAGTTAGTTTTTCCACAATTTGATGGTCCGCAAATGATGCAACGTACTGTATTCGGTAATAATTCTCCATGGCGTAACTTGTTTTTTGTCAAATCGTCACAGATTGTATTGACCTGTAACGATTGTGTTTGTTTAACGAATTTCATGTTTGCTATGTAATACTGATGGACTCGTAATGAAAAGATGAATTTATAACATAAATATTTATAACTACAAGTAGTAGTAAGGAGCTTCAGCGAACGTACGAACAGTGGGACAGCGTGCTCAAATGATATTAATGTGGAATATTCGTTTAGTTACGTTATTTCCCAATCCAAAGTGATATTGGGCATTCTGTCCCACCTTTATCTATTTTAAAAATGTGATCTTAACGTGTTCATGTTAACAAACATGCATCGGGTTAGTTTGCTGTACGAAAGCAATCATCTAGCAAGTGAAATTGGTTAACCATTGACGGAACGGTAGTGTATTGAACGGCATTAAAATGTGGAACGTTGGCTTAGGTAAATTATTTTACAAAGAGTTATTGGGCATTCTACCCCACAGAGTTATTGGGCATTCTACCCCACCGTGACTGAGGTTATCGAAGATAACCGATGGAACTAAGGTGGGGTAGAATGCCCAATAACTCACTACTGTGGGTCTAAAAATACTGGCAAATTGTGGGTGTGTAATGCACCTCTGCCTACCCCTATGGAGATTTAGGCGTGATTTGTAGGTGTGTGTGTGTTTAAAAAAAAGAAGGTTATCAATTCGACTGTATTTTTTTATTTAAGTTTGTTACTCATTTCTCTTAACTGGATGAACCGATTTTGAACTATTTTTTTTAAATTCTATTTTAATCTTGATACGCCCACTTTTCGCCAATTCTTTAACTCTCACGTAATATGTGGCGAGCACATAACCGTTCTCGGAGAGTACCTAAGTCTATTTGCCAGAGCCTTTTCCGCTAAGTCAGCAGGTGCTCCACCTACAGGTGAGCGTCTTAGCACCCTTAGCAGGCCTATGTCACTCGCCTAACAATCGCAAAAAATACGTGACGTCAGCGACAACTTCAAGTTGTAAGTAAGTAAGGGTTGTCTCTTGTTTGTGATACGGCATTGACCATAGAGTTGATATTGAGGCATTAACGTTATAATTATTGGTCAAATTATGGTGGTATATATTTTACTTTACTGACAACCCTAACGTTCGAATTATGTTCTCTGTAAACAAAAGAATGTGCTTTAATTAACGTCGGAGTGCAAGTTCTGTATGTAAGTACAATTGCCTATTCTGTGCCCTTAGCATCTATTTTATGTACAGACGTACAAATATTAATTGTTTTATTATAGAATGAATTGTCAGAACTTGCAATCAGGTTTTTCTTTTATGATTGTGATCATAGTTATTTTATAATTATCTATTTATTTTCTAAGTTATTAAATGATTTGTTTACTTTAGACATCTTGGATATCTTATGTTTTAGTCTTAACGTGTGATTTACATAAGTTAGTTGTGTAGAAATAAATATTGAGATTATTTTATAGAGAATTGTGAATCGAAAGAATTTGTAGTTTATTTTACGCCGTTAATACAGAAAATTCTCATTTTAATTTAGAGGAATACGAATGTACGGACCGTAATTTTTTTGCGGATGATCAGTACGACGACGCCGTCGCGATACTAACACAATATGATCAAAATTAGATGTCTTGGGCTAGTAGTGTCTTGGTCAGTTGGTAGAACGTTCGTCCTGGAAAAGGAACAGTCGCTGGTTCGAGTCCCGTTCGATTTTGTGATTCATATTGTAAAATTAGATCAGTACTTAGTCAAACAAGTCAACCTGTTGCCAGAGGTGAGTTAGTTATGTGCCCGCACTTTATACGAGTATTATCATCATAAACTAAGCCTTTTCCCAACTCAGTTGGGGTTGGTTGTTTAGTCTAACTGCTCGCGGCTGAATTTCAATATTTTCCGTGAAGCGACTGCCATCTGACTTCCACAACCTATAAAGCCATCGCAAACTAGGCGAAAGGTCGCCTCGTCTTGTTGCGGCGTTGTCGTTTGCATTTGGCGTCTTGTCGCTGCGATTAGACGCGGAGCTGTCGCTAGCGTCGGCGACTAGTCCTAGGACAGACGTCGTGCAGGAAGCGATCATTAGTAGTGAAGTATTCGAGAGAGACGGTTGTGTTGTTCATCTTGTGAGTAATTATGGAGCCTCTAGTTGCACTTGCCTTGGTGCTTATCTTGCGAATGCGAAGGCGTAGACGTGCACCTTCCTCAGCGCTCACATCGTGACTGACGCAGAGCTGTCGCGCACCTGTCGTCGTGTGTCCGCGTGCACAGCGCCACTAGACGCGGCGACAAGTAGCGATAGCGCGCGCGTCTGCCCTAGCTTGTCGTCGCGACTCCGCGACTCTGACGCCAAGTGTGCGAAGCTTTGAACAACATATTTATATGAAATTGTCGGCCGCAGCCTGTCGTCGCGTGTAGTCGCCGAGCTGTCGCTGTCGCGTGTCGCCTAGTGTGCGCCTACATATCGAAGCTGGCTCAAAGATTGGATTTTGTTTTAGGGCTACAATTACCTGTGACGACTGCCTTAGATGTGTGTATGACAACCAGGGCCGACGCTCGAAGGCTTAACGTGCTCTCCATTTATAGATGAATGAATGTGTTGAGGTTTATTGATTGCCTCGGTGGCGTAGTTGATCTTACGACCACGACGACGGAGACCACACCCCATTTTGTAAACCCGATTTTAACGAAAGTTTACAATAATTTATAGTTCTATATTTAAATAATAAAATGTTTAAATGTTTAAATGTTTTTGGAAATTCTCACACAACGTCATCTAGCCCAAACTAAGCTATAAGCTTGTGCTATGGGATCTAGACAACTGATAAACATACTTATATATTTCTAAATACATACATAATATACATAGAAAACACCCAAACTCCGAAACAAACATTTGTGGATCACATAAATATTTGATTCGACCCGGGAATCAAACCCGAGACTCCGGTGTCGAAAGCCGATGCACTACCGACCACACCACCGAAGCAGTTAAATATATATAAAGCAGTTAATATAAACCAATTTCATTGTATAGTTTCGTTACATACATCAGAATCCCACATGGGCTACCTTTTATCTCTATATTATGTTCCCATGGGAATGGGAACAAGAGAACTGTACCGCGCTGACGTTTGTCGCGAGCTTCAGCTCATCAATCATTCATAATATTGATAGTTGATAGTACACAAGAAAGAAAACTAACACTAGAAAAAGATACTATTTACACTTTGTAAAAAATACTATAGGTACACACTAAAATCTACACTATATACAGGCGTCAGCATAAGCTGAGCGGTGACCAAATTCCACGCAGATGTGGCGTGTACTAGCATACACCTACGATTGTCCTGGCCTTATACCTACTTCTACTATTTACTTGTGTATACGAGTTTGTTATCGCCATATCTGTCGGAGAATAAACATATTTTCTTTCTTTCTTTCTTCTAAACACAGGATTCAAAGAACTCCTCCGCATCGTCGCCGACTGGCAATGTTCCCAGAAGGCTATATAGCAGCATTGCCACGTTGTAAAACAATGCTTATTCTTTGAGCTAAAAATTAGCCAGCCTTCTGGTCTTGAGAAGAGTCGATCATGAGTAATACCTATTGATTTATTTTTCGTAACAACATTACCAGGATACAATGGTGAGAATATAGCACACAATAATACAAATCAAATGTTTCAGAATAACCCTTTACTCCTTCGTTTGTATAACCACTTCACACATTAAGGTATGTTCTTCATACATTGAACATACATACGCATAGGCAGGGTACTGTTACACTCCCACACTGCCAGGAATTTTGTCCTAGTCTAACATAGAATTAGTTGTATTGATGTATATTTGTGCCGTGAAATTTAGTTGCATTATGATTTAAATGTGATGTCTATTAAATGTTGACTTCCAGAGTTGAAGTGCCTACATTTGAGCCCTATTGATGACATTTATTTCTTGGTGTACGTTTTCTTTTAAAGCTGCGAGAGTTTGTGGCTTGTTCGGGTGCGCCAAAGTTCACCTAAATTTTCAACTCCGTTGGAAATCCGAAAATGTTCTTCCTAACATTTTTCATCCTAACAATCACAATTCCTAACTACTCTGTCTCTAATGTTCATAATTTCGAAGCATTCAACTTCATAATGTCAGTAGCAATAAACATCTTTTACACTATTATTCAAAGTCATATCTTTTTTGTTTAGATTTCTTTGGTTTAGGTTAGGTTAGAAATGTGACCACAACGCACGACCCGAGCGAGCGAAGCGAGCGTGTCGCGGCAGCGGCCGGCGAAGTGCCAGAAGTCCTAATTATGTTTAGGGATAAAAGCGTTATGATAAAAAACAGTAGGAGTTTAAATATATTTACATTAATGATATTATTAATTACAATTTTCAGAAACATGAATGTTATGAACATCGCCGGTAGCACTACAAATAGTATGAATGAAAACTTTAGGCTGAAAAATTTTAGGAAGAGTGATCAATCGGATTACAAATCATTAGCAAGAACAATTTCGGGTAAAGAACTTTAGATGAGCCAATATGGACCCGGCTTGTTCACATACAACCGAGATTTCAAATAGGTGGACAGATCACCTGTCAATCTGGTGATCTAGTAGGCCAAGACTAATGCCAAAATTGTGTTTTTATCATCACTGGTGAAATGATCCGTAAAAATATTGACACGATTATTCCACGTTCTTGGGGAGTAAAACGGTCCATTATTATTTTTAGTGAATTTTACAAGATTACTACTAAATTTTCAGTATTAGAATGACATTATATGTCATAATAAATATTTATTTATTTAACATTTCTTCAAGCCATTTAAAAGTCCGAGCCATACATTTACTAGTGGTCACCCATGGTCATCCCCCAACACTTGCGCCAAGTTTCTTGGAGATAGGATAAGAAATGTGTCCGCTAGCCCGAAACACACAGACAGACGAAAGCAAAAATCTTCACAAAAATCACTCTTGAAATACAGACGCTTCGCTCGCTCGGTCAAGAAATTTAAACAATGTAGTAAATTAATATTTATAATTAGTAGGACAAATTCTAAACATTGAAACCACACCTTAACATTCATTCATTATTTATTAATCAATGGTAAAACAATGTTATAAAAACCCTTCGCCTCATCAATGGACAGTGCAATGTAAACTAACTTTGTTACAGTCAACAAGTGTGCAGATACAATACACAACCACCAGTGTATAGTGCAGTGACGTTAAAGAGCAGTGGATATTACTCGCTGGCTGCTATGTATCTTACAATAATTTTATATGTGGTATTTTTGGTGAGTTTTATACTAGATAGTGTGTATTATCTATGCTGAAGTTGCTTAGAAAATGAGGAAGCAAGTACAGACGTACTAGCCTCCTCCTTTTCTAAGCAACTTCCAAAATAGGAGAAGATTCTCAAATCGATTGTTTTTTTTATGTATGTTATGTCTTTCGTCTTATCTGGTTCCATTTAAATTTGGACTACCTCGGTGGCACAATGGTACTATGTACGGACTGCCACGCTCGAGGTCTCGGGTTCGATTCCCGGGTCTGATGGATAATGTATAATTCTCTTTAGAATTTTACCCAGATAATTATCCCAGAGTCTGGAACTTGTGCCCGGTAAATGGCAATAGGCTCGCCCCCTATTACATGGGACCTAACATAGCTGGCGAGATGTGGGTGTGTTTGCACACCTCTGCCTACCCCTTCGGGGAAAAAGGCGTGATATTATGTTAAATTTGGTCCCATTCCGGTAATTTGAAGTTGTTTTTTTTTTAAAGTAGGTGCTGATAGATGAACAGCTAAAAACAAAATTATTGCCAGATTCTTACTTACAGGCTCTACTTGTTGTTTTGGCATAAAATCTAAATAAATACCTACATATTTTGTTTTTTTTTAGCATTACTTGCTCACAAAAGGGTGCGACCACTTTGTTTTGTACCTTCCGTTTATAATACGCCCACTATTCGTCCGTAACTTTGGCAAAAAAATCAAATAATGTATTACCTATTTCAGTGCCTATCAACAACACTAGTAAATTCTGATTTCTCACGTAAAATCGGTGATACTAGAGGTGGTATAGGTAATATAGTGTACTTACCTTCCTACGAGCGAGGCAGAGGGCTTAGAGCGTACCATTACAGCGAAGATTACCTTGCAAAAGTCGCTACATATACAGACGAGTTAGTTAAAAGCGCTGAAAACACAACAGATGAAGATTGCACAACATTTACTGGAATGGTTTGTACCGTTTAATTTTTAAATATTGAATATTGTCAGGTGTAATGACAACACTAGTTATATGTCACATCCCTAGAATGTTATAATGTTGTAATGATTATGTTATGACTCTCGATGAACTCGATTTATGTGTCATGGCCGGAGTGACTGAAAATGTGCTAGAAGTATAAAATACAGCTTTTATAAAATACACTAAAATTGTATATTTTAGTGTATTATTTCAAGAATTGAGTGATGGCAAATATGTTTACCTATAAACCTATGGATGTTTAATAATATGCTTAAACGAAAGATCTTAGGGTTGGATTTCGATCTAACTTAAAATATTTATTACAGACCAGCACGCAGGCGAACCTAGTTGACAAAGAACAACTACACTATGACTGGTTTGGAAATGTGGACTCTGAACGAATAGAACATGATACAAAACCTTTAAAAAGAGATACAGGCTACTTTATGGTTCATAAATCAAACATAAGTAATTCTGAGCTGGAAAGTGGAGAAGATGACGAAGGTGAAGAAAAAAAGAATACTGAGAGAACTACAAATAAGAAATCTAAAAAGGTTAATGTTACTAGTTTATCTAAACTAATAAATTAATAAATTGGCTCCAAAACCACTCTTTCAGCTATTTCAAGCTTCATTATTAGCGAGTAATACAATGTAATTTATAACACCTCGCCACGATCAATAGGCGCGGATTTAAAAATTAAAGTACTGGTAAGAAGTTTAAAAGAAATGGTTTATATCTTGTTAATTGTTTTGTAGGAACATAAAAAGAAGTATGAACCTGAATTTACCTTAAATATATTGAAAGGTATCATGACAGAAACCGCCACAGATGTGCCCGACCACGCGGCAACGATCATAAAAGAAGTAAAAGCAAAAACGTCAAAAAAGACTAAATACGTTAAAAAGGTAAAAGGTATTAAATTAATAATAAATGTACGTTTAAAATTTACACAACAACTGACTTCAAACTACCGAAATGGGACCAAATGGTTGGTGGAATGGGACCAAATTGAAATGGGACCACTTAGGAAGTAGTTGCTTTAAATTAAAAAAATATCAAAATTGGTTCACACAACCTGTGGGTGGAGTAAATGGCGTACTCTTACAGGAGTACTGTGCGATAGCAAAATGCCAATTAGAACAAAAGGCAAGGAAACGAGTGAAATACGCTGCATTGGAGTCACATTATTTATTTGTGCCCTTAGCGGTGGAGACCTTGGGCAGTTGGGGCTCCGAAGCCAAGAGCTTTGTCACGGAGTTGGGGACATCGAATTAGGGAGAGGTCCGGTGACGCTCGCTCTGGGTCTTTCCTGGTGCAAAGATTGTCCATTGCCATTCAGCGGGGCAATGCTGCCAGCATCATGGGCACCTTTGCACCAGGAACGATGCAGGACGTATATTTGTGACTTTTTTATTTTTTTATTTTCTGACTAATTAATTGTTTATTTACTTAGTATTTTTATAGTATTGCTTGACATGAAATTATAAAATTTTGACAAAGGCAGGGTCTATAAAACAGCTGTTAGACCAGCTCTCCTTTACGGCAGCGAGGTATGGGCTGCGAGGAAAAGCCATGTACAGAAGCTACACACGACCGAGATGCGAATGCTGCGCTGGGCGGGCGGAGTTATACTTAGAGACAGGGTACGCAATGAACACATAAGAGGCTGAGATGGTACGGTCATATACAGCGAAGGCCAGACGACCATGTCGTGAAGAAGTGCCTTTCCATGGCTACAAAGAAGAGAGGGAGGGGAAGGCCCCCAACTACGTGGATGACGAATGTCCGCAAGGACATGAAGCAGTTGGGGCTTTCAGATGACGACGCATACCAGTGGAATGAGTGGCGCCGCAGTACCAGGAAAGCCGACCCCGCGTAACGGGAAAAGGCGAGGCCAAAGAAGAAGAGTTCACCCAGTCCAGAGATATGTGGTAACAAACATAAAAAAACATACAGTCGAATTGAGAACCCTCCTCCTTTTTTGGATGTCGGATGAAAACTAAAGAAAATGAATGATTAATTATTACTGAGGCTTCCTGTCTGACTGTCCATCTGTCTGACACCAGGCAGTTTTAGAAGTTATAGGTATAGCTAAACAGTAGTTTTACAGAGAAATACTGGAAACAGAATAAAATATATTAAAAAAACAATGGGGTAAGATGTTGATTTTTTTATATAATTGCACTAATTTCGCTAAATAGAAGACATTACAGAACAGCTGTTCTCTTTGAGACAGTCTTGAGAATGCCTCGTGAGTAGGTGAAATATATGTCGACGTTTATAATGTCTTCTAGTTAACGAAATTAGTGCAATTATATAAAAAATTCAACATCTTACCCCATTGTTTTATCATGGACTTTCGCCAGGTAACGCCTGATTCCATTCAATATTTTAAAATAAATATTGATGTTGGACTCTTTTTTCCTGTTTTTTGCTCGATTGATTTGTGAAGTAACTTTGTTTAGATAATCGTACACAACCGTTTGTGCGCGAGTCCAACTCGCAGTTCGTCGGTTTCTTTTATTTCTGGCCGAAGTCTGTGAAAGATTATTCTTTAGTTGCCAAGTAAGTAATAATAATAAAAAATAATATTCAAAACATACAATAGTATTGACTTTATATACCAAATCCAAAATATAAGAAAAAAAGTAAAAAGGCAAGTAAAAAGGCAAAAAATCCTAAAAAACCACAACCTCACACGTTGGAGAGTGACGAAGTTAAAGTGGTTACAAAACAAAAACATACTTTAGAGGAAGAAGAAGATGAATCAGAATCACGTGAGGTATGAGCCAATGTGTTGAGTGAACCATCTAATTAATTACTTTTGGAATTATCGGGATGTTCACCGGAAGAACCGGTAAGAACGTTCTTCCGTGATCATGGCGCTTGCAACAGTGCTGAAATATCGGAAACTCAAACCAACGTTACATGGTTAATCAATGGTTAATGACGTTACATGGTTAATCAATGTAAACGACCATGATAGTTTAAATCTAATTAATAATAATTTGTAAAATAGATGTGTCAGAAAAAAACTGAAAAGACTGGTGGATTTTAACGGGTTTTCACTGGCATGCTGTTTTTACCCCGATGTGTTGTTGTGTTAGCATGGGCATAAGGAACAAGACAACAAATCCACACGGACAAAGTCGTGGGAATCAGCTAGTTAACCAATATATTTATGAGCATAACTAGTTGATACTGTGGGTGCTACTATCAAATCTATAGGACCCACCGGGACCAATACTAACAAAATAACAATACAATTATCCCTACTTTGACACTCGACAATTATCGGAAGAGATTGAAATTACAAATGACACGAGATACATTGCTGCATATTTATAACATCCTACTAGGATATTAGAAAACAGTAATGTAAATCACAAGCCAACATTTTTTTTTAACAATATTGATATTTAATGATTAACACAGATAAGTATTAGTAGATAAGTAGTAGATATTCAAATTGTTGCGTCTAATCCACAGAATTCTCAAGAATCTAGACATAAACAGAAGAAACTTCAATACATAGTCGAGACTAATTCAAAAAGTAAAGAAAATAGGCCGGCGATAATACACAAGAAATATAGGAAGGATGAACCAACCATGACAACAAATGAAGTAGGTACAGTATAAGAGCAAACGATTATTACGGGACAGACTCGAATCAGCTAAAGTTAAAAGGTAGAAAAACTAAAATTAAAGCAACCTCCTGGTCTCAGGCTTCAGGTCCCAATTCTATAGCGAGCTGAATGACCTCTAACCTGCCTTTTTCAAACTTAAGACGCTCTTACGTTCATTACCGGGCGTCTCTGGAATGCACCAGAAGGTGGAATTTCCAGTGGCCCCCGGCGGACTTTGACCACCTGTGTGGCCTCTTCGGGGAACTGGAGACGTCTTCACTAATATATAATATCAAAATTGTTATTAGAAACCAGCAAAACGCCATCCAAAGATGTACAAACCGGAGTTTGAATTCACTAAGTTGGAGCAGTGGACAGATAAAGAGTATTTAGTGAATATTGGAGAATCCAGTTCAGAAACGAAGGCCCTAAATGCCGAGGTTTTAAACATTTATTTGATAAATAAATTAGCTTGACCGCAATGACTCGTAGAATGTTTTACACGAATTTCTGAAAATATTGAGAACACTTACCTAATTTTTATCCTAATATGAGTTTCTTAAACGAGTTAAAAATCATTTGCTTATTTTCTATATTATCAAGTTTAAGTTTGAATTTTGATTTATCTGTGTAATTTTAGAGTTCATTAAACGGGACTAAAGAGATTGTAGCAGTTAGAAGATGGGTTCAGATTACACTATGTTATTTATTTTTACAAACCTTTGGAACTTGAGTTCTTCGTAATTCATAGAAACCTAAAATTTATCTTCTATTAAGATTTCATTAAACCAAATAGCATTTGGTTTAATGAAGTTCAGGCATTTTATAAAGAACTCTAGCAATCGCAAATTACTAAGCATTCCACTTGACCCCTAAAGCTAAGCTAAAAGTGGTTGTGCTAGGAATCAAAGAAACAACGATTCAATTTCGTTTATTTAGTTTAGGCACATATGAATGTCATAATTTTACAATTTTATTTGTAGCAATATTATAAAAATACTAAATTAAGTACATAAATAACCATTTGAAAATGATTCTTTCGCTTTGGAGTGGGTTTACGTCATTAGTGTAGTAACCGGGATGACCTAGGCCTAAGATAACGCCTTACCAACCATACTACGGACATTTAATACAAATAATACCGATGTCTATTGATTTTCTATTCTAAGTGCCCGGTAACAGCAATTATAGGCTAGCTATCTAATACGTAGAACCTACAAAACTATTGGACAAAAAGACCTCTGTTTCCTTGGGGATATAATAATATGTGTTCATGTACAAAGAATTAACATTAAAATAAAGCCACGTAAACAAATCGATTGTAATTTCAAATAAGTTGATCAAAGGTAGATCATAGAGCTCCAAATTATTATTATGTAATACCCCACCACCTTTGATCAGCAAATAAATGATTTGATTTGATTTGATATACGTGACCGAGGGAATGTGGGTATAATCCTTGCTCCAGGTATTTGTAAAATTGATAACAAGGTACTATATAGTTGCTAAAACATATGACTTATGTAATGGTGGTTGGCTTAACGTGCGATCTGCTTGAGACTACTACCTCAGATATTGGAATCGATCGAGAAAATTCTCTATGTACATTAAGTTTAGAATAGAATAGAATAGAATTAGAATTGTTAACTAGTTTTCATTTATTACATCCGACTCAAGATCCACCTAGGAAGTACACGGCCTGTTTGCCGTTCGTGGGTCCTGTCTCGTTGAGTATAGCTAAGATCATGAGGGAAAGTAGGATATTTGTTGCTTTTAGAACTCAGAACACCTTGAGGGAGCTATGTAATGGCAAGGATTCGGTGTCGGTCTCACGCAGATCAGGTGTTTATTTGTTGAGTTGTGATGAATGTGGTTTGAAGTATGTGGGACAGACTGGCAGGTCCTTCGAGATTAGATATAAGGAACATAGAGCGGCGTCCCGCAATGGTTGTTCTGAGAAATCCCTCTTCGCGAAGCATCTTCTTGACACTGGTCATTCCTTGAACAATAGTAACACTTTTAAAGTTTTACGTTTATGTGAGAAAGGGTTCAAGTTAAGTGTTTGGGAAAGGCTAGAAATAGTTAGAAGAGACGCGGACACCTTACTCAACGAACAAATAGATTTTCACACATCTCCCTTACTTAATCTGTTTACGAACAGACAGACACATTAATTGTTGTTGGTTTGTGTGTGTCATTTGGCTTTTCTACGCAACTTATCAAAAGACAGGAAATAAATCAAACAGATAAGGTCTTGTATTGGTGAATACCTATTTTTGGAACTTAGTTAGCATGATCTGAGTTTTCTACCCACGTTAGTTATTGTAAAGAATCCTACATCGCGATATTGAAGTTTGCACACGTTTACTTATAAGCAAACACGTTCCAACCACGAATTTTGCTGTTCTCTCTGAGACAGTCTTGATAATGCCTCGTTTAGAGGCGAAACAATTGTCGACGTTTTGTTGTCTTTTTAATTCTGCGAAAAATTAATGCTATTATAAATTTTAAAAAGTTTTTTCTTAAAACATTTTACTTACCATTGCTTTATACTGTATCAGTTATGATTCTCTCCTAGCACAAGTTCTGCTTAGTTCGAGTCTAGATAGTGCTGTGTTCTTATTAGTGTTTGCTTGGTTTTTGGAAAATTACATTGATGGGCTATATTTTTGAGATCTGTTATATAACTGTCCAGCTGTTCATTTTGCAGTTGTTTTCGGTTGAACAGTTTATGCCTTATCATGGTGATATTGACTTTTGGGCTGAAATAACCTGCAAATCTGTCAATCAAAACTTGCAGCTTGACTGCTTCGACATCTAGGTTAAAAGAATAAAATATGTGAAGGCAATCTGGTCCTATAAAATGTAACAAAAGTGCAACTTGCCTGTCTTCGCTTTCTTGATCTAATTTAAATGCTTTGAGATATATTTTGAATTTGGTGATCCATTTTTTCCACGTGAGCGGCATGTTGGATGCATGAACGTCCATGTGCTTGAGGCGACCCGACGTCGAAGATTCGTTCATTTTTTATTCTGGTTTATCCAGTTCTTCTTGAAGATACGCCACACCTGATGTTTGTTGGTTTTTGGAATAAAAAACAGGAGCTTGGAATAATACCGTGTCGTGTATTCAGTCAGTCATATTACAAAGTAAGTAAGTATATAGTAGTAACATAGACATAGACAATGGTGTTATAATCTAAGCATAGACTAATCTAGGATATGGCTTATAAGTTAATATTATGACAATTATTTCCTAAGATATTTCGTTATTATTATTTAGACAAGCCTCTAGCAGTTACCGAGGACCATATTACATGCAATAGATATCAATAAACGTTCTGTAATCTAAACCTAAATTCTAACAGCTAAAACCGATGTTGCATAGGTTACCACAATCTCTGTAGTCACAATATTAAGTAATAATTATTTTATATGTACCTATTATTTACAGATAACTATAGGTGGACGAAAAGTAATCAACACGGATGATGATAACTCGCAAACTACTGAAGATAGTGAAGAAACAAAAGAAGTACTAGAAGTAGGTTAATATTATAAACCTCAATCATAAATACATAAAATCAGGCTTCTGGGAAGCAAAAAACTACAGATTTCCACTTGGCACATTCCACCTTAGCATATTTCTTTCGTTTCCAACTTTTCATTAGTGTCTTCATGCAAACTACCCTAACTTCGCCCTTACTAGCTTGTCCATTCACACTGACTTTATCACGTCTCTACTAGCAACCCTTTTTCCACCTTCGTTACTAAATCTTGGCTAGAACCGCAAAAGACAAAGTTACGAGTGACGTTCTCATACCTACTTAAAATATGATTTACCTTTACCAAAAAATCGTTTTAAGGATACTAACACTAATACCGTAGATTGGGATTTTACAGTTAATACTTTTATTTCAATGTAAAGAACAGTGCAAGTTTCATTAAATCCGTTTATCACTTTCCAATTGAATAATGATTTTTCATGATAGTACCTACCCTCATTTTGGATTTCAGATAAAAGTAAAAAACAATGCTAAAAATCAGTACGATAATCTCAAAAGAAGCCTTAAGAAAAGCAGACATTTTAATACACATAAACGAACTGAACCTACAAGCACATTGAGTAACAACAAACATCTTAACAAGAAGGTAAAAATACAACAAAACACAAAACCACACAATAAAATACATACTTCAATCAATAAATAGATACGTACATTATGTCTGCCTGTTTCTCCAAAGGGGTACATAAAATATAAATTAGTATTTTAAAAAACAATGAAAAATTTGATGTTGAATTTTTAGGTTACTGCATCGTAATTATCTAAAAATTCAACAACAAATTTTCCATCGTTTTATCATGGACTTTCGCCAGGTAACGCCTGACTCCATTCAGTATTTAGTGTTTTATGTTTATATATTTAATAACTTTTCAGCTTTTCAATAAACTGGTAAATAAGAAAGAAGTAATTCGAAGTCTTGAGAAGGTTTGTTATTTCATGAATCCTTATAACCATCTTCTATAATATAAAAATGAATCGCTGAATGTATTGCTAAGCGCAAATCTCGAGAGCAGCTGAGCCGATTTCTTTTTTTGCTGTGATTGCTAATTCTTTTTTTGTTGTGATTGTTACTATCAGGAAAAGGTTCTTATGGAAGAAAATAAAAGTTTAGCGGACTATTAGAAAAATTTATGCAGTACGAAGTTTGCCGGGACAGCTAATTAAAAACCTTTAATTTAGATGTTTATTTATAATAAGCAATAGAGCAACGAGTATAGATCTTACAAAATTCTGGTAATATTTTTTTATTACTGGAAACGTTCTATTTCAACTACATATAATATAGATAAGATTCCAAGACTCGTTAAGAAGGCAAGTCAGTTATTTATGCTTTATGCACAATACTCCTATTATGGGTCTTAATTACTTTTATTTGCAGACAATATTTTCTGATGAAATGAAAGAGAGGTTCCTGTCGGAAAAAGACAAACAAGGGGCGACATTGGTGATTATAAATTTGTTCTTCTTTTTAGGGTTCCGTACCCAAAGGGTAAATCGGGAGCCCTATTACTGAGACTACGCTGTCCGTCTGTCTTGCGCTGTATCTTATGAACCGTCATAGTTAGAAACTTTTTAATTTGTTGCTAGTATTAACTTTAACCAGGTTGATCCAAATAACTTATATGAGTCCTTGTTTAATACAATTAAATCTGATTTCGACAATATATTTAAATCAAGAACTTTTTATAAAAATGGAAACCTCCAGTTCTGTGACTGGGCAACCACTGACATCTACAAAAGTAGAGCTAAGTTGTATGAATTATATGGTATGAAACAATATAATTTTAATCCTGATTTTATTCAGTATGTTAAAGATTCTTCTAAAACTTTCAGAAAAGTGTGTGTTGCTGCCAAGTCATTATATTTGAGTAATAAGATTAAACAGTCCAACAATAAAGTCAAAACGACTTGGAATATAATTAATGCTGAAACCGGTCGCCTAAAGCTCCGTGACAATAACTTTGAATTAATTATTGATAATAAAGTCATTAACAAAGAACCAGATGTAGCACAAACCTTTAATAACTTTTTTATAGACATACCCGCGAATATAACTAGCTCCTTGAATTCTTGCCCTGTTAAAGCTCAACGTATGCTGGAAAGTGGCGTGAATCAGTGTCATGTCTCATTTAGCTATGAATATGTAAACCCCAATGATATTATAAAAGTATTCAAGTTGCTTAACTCAAAAAAGACAGCTGACTTGTGGGGTATTTCTGTAAAATTGCTTCAGTCCATTATTGTGAATATATCTCCACATCTAGCTGCAATATTTAATAAATGTGTCAATAGTGGAGTGTTTCCCGATCTCATGAAATACAGTAAAGTGATTCCTTCATTTAAAACTGGATCAAAAAGCGACCCTGGTAATTTTAGACCAACTTCAATACTACCTGCCATTAGTAAAATTTTTGAAAACATTATATTACAGCAATTTGACTGCTTCGGTGGCGTGGTCGGTAGTGCATCGGCTTTCGACGCCGGAGTCTCGGGTTCGATTCCCGGTCGGGACAAACTTTGTGTGATGACATATGCGTTTGTACCGAAGTCTGGATGTTTCCTATGTATAATATGTATGTATTTACAAAAAAAAAAAATGTATATAAGTATTTATATCAGTTTATCTAGTACTCATATCACAAGCTCTGCTTAGTTTGAGACTAGATGGCGATGTGTGCATTGTCCTAATAAACAGTATGGATTCACAAGAGGTCGTTCTACCATTCACGCAGGGGTAACGCTTCTGAAGCATATTTTCAATGCCTGGGAGAATAAGCAAGATGCCATTGGTATATTTTGCGATCTCTCCAAAGCTTTTGATTGCGTTGAACATAATACCCTATTACGGAAACTCAATTATTATGGTATC
Source organism: Nudaria mundana (assembly GCA_963556515.1). Classification (NCBI taxonomy): domain Eukaryota; kingdom Metazoa; phylum Arthropoda; class Insecta; order Lepidoptera; family Erebidae; genus Nudaria; species Nudaria mundana. The sequence goes on along the minus strand of OY748307.1, from coordinate 17,614,661 downwards.
AGAGATTCGGCACTGGATCTAGTTGCCTCATACCTCAGTGATAGAATACAACATGTCACTGACAATGGTAGTCGGTCCTTAGGGGCTTCTGTAGCTATGGGCGTGCCACAAGGATCAATTCTAGGTCCGTTTCTATTTTTAGTTTACATTAAAGATCTACCGTTCTACGTACAGAACTTGTGCGACATTGTTCTATTCACCGATGATACATCACTTATTTTTGAAGCTGAGGAATTTTGACAAGTAAATATATATAAACTCGCTCGTCCATTCCTGACTTTCAAATTCTCAAATGCTTACTCACACATACAAAACTGCACATACTTGGCCAAGTTACCACTCAAATCAAATCAAATCAGAATATTTTTATTCAAAATAGGACCACTTAGTACACACTTTTTGAAGGTTAAGAAATCCGCCCATTCGATTACCCGAGAAGAAGGGCAAGTAACCCAGCGGGTTCAAGACATCTCTGTCATCATTATAATATTTAATTGAATAATACGCTTTATTCATTGAATACTTTTTAATAGTAGTTTAAACTTCCCTCGGTGAGATTAGATTAGAGATTTAGGTATTTTATTGTTAAATCGAACCATATTACCTCGAAAAGAATGATCACTGGACTTGGCTAGTCTTGGTTTAGGGACAGTTATTTTGTGTTTGTTTCTGGTGTTATGACTATGAACGTCGCTAAGAAGAAAACTTATCAAGACTGTTCCGAACATGCAAGATATTTTCATAGATATATTGATGAGAGAGATGGTAATGTGAGAATATCTATTTCTCTAAAACGGTCTCTTAAAGATTTACGAGACCCCAAATTGTAAACAGCCCGTATCGTCCTTTTTTTGCATGACAAAAATATAACCTACATCAGCAGCCGTACCCCACACATGATCCCATAGGCTGTGAAAATACGCAAAGTAAACTAATAGAGCTGTTTCAGCGTCAGTCAGTTTCAAGGAAAATAAATCCTACTGATGACAAGGGCCAACCAATGGCACGAGGCCTCTCCTGACCTTTAGTCTCCATCAACTGGTAAGCTTTGTACTGCTTCGAGGTGAATTTCAGTCGGTTGATAACGTGAAATGATTATTTTGGGCTCAGCGTTCAGTAAACACTACGAACTAGATATCAGACTACTAAATAAAAGCAAATTACAAATATCGAAGGGTAATCATATAGCCGTATAATTTTGAAAATAGAATAAATATGAGAGTTGTGTTATCGTGCAAAAAATAATAAAAAACATCGACACGTTTCGCCCCCAACCAGGGGCATCATCAGGAGATGTCGATGGCTCGACGCACGGCGACCGAATTCGGTCTTCTTATTTTTTGCACGATAACACAACTCTCATATTTATTCTATTTTCAAAATTATTTCTCTATTCTTTCGGCCTAAGTGGGTTTGGAGGGCGGACTTGTGCATGAATAAATACGAGAGTTGGGTAATTTGCATGTGGCGGAATATTGCAAAGTAGTTAGATTTATTTTATTTAACTTATAATGAGTCAAGTAATGGTACGTCACCTAATGTCAAGTCAAGTAATGGCAGATAATGGTTCGTCAACTTATAACGGGCCAAGTAATGGTAGGTTAAGTGATAGTACGCCCCTGAGGAATTTGATTAAATATATTTATACATTTGCCTACAAATGAATTACCAACTTTATCAAGTCTATTTTTTGTCATTGTGAGTTTATTTTTAATTCTTGTTTTAAAAATTATGGTTGTCGTTTTTTTTTGAAGAGATCTATGTTCCTCCGTAAGTACGTATAAGATGTTGTCACAAACACACTGAGAAGTAAATAAAATTTAATATATTAATTTACTTCTCAGTGTGTGTGTTACAGGCGATATTGATCGGGAAACCTAACCGTAGTTCTTGATCTACCCTGATCGCGTAGTTCTTGATGGTTTATCCGGTTGAGGTGATTTCTGGTCGTCTGTGTGCAAGTGTTCGTGATTGTGTTTGGGATGTTTGCATGTTGTGTGAGTGCATGGTGTATCAGTGACGACACCTGGATCCTGCAGTATGTAGGCCGGTTTTATACGGTCTAGCGACACGGTTTCCCTCTTGTTATTCACGACGATGTGAACACTTTGACACCGCGCTTGACGACCTCATAAGGCCCCGTGTACGCGGGTTTCAAGGACCCACCGACAGTACAGTTACGCAGGAATACGTGACCGCAAGTGGCTAATTCTCGGATGCTGGTGTTGGCTGCAATTTCTGCACTATACTACCTAGTCTTGACGAGAATTGCGCCAAGTCCAGTGAAAGAAAGAAAGAAAAAAGAAAGAAAAATGTGTTTATTCTTAAACAGACATGGCGATAACAATACACAAGTAAAATATTAGAAGTAGGTTAACGACAGGAAAATCGTAGGTGTATGCTAGTACACGCCACATCTGCGTAGAAATTGGTCTCCTCTCAGCTTTATGCTGACGTGGGCAGACCCACATTTGCCAGCGCTGGTTTTCAGAGGAGGCCAGTGACACTGAAAATGGCGCACCCATGCAGTATCTCACCCAGCACAATTAACACAACATCGTGCTGCCAAATGCCACCACACAAGAAAAATAATTAATAAATCAAATACATAAATATACAAATAAAATAAATAAGTGCATGTTATATTTATAATAATATGTCGTGTGTTTGTGTCTATATATAACAAAAAACAAACAAGCCGTGTCTATGGTAAACTCATAGGTCCGGTACCATAGCTTCGCGTTCGAGACCAACTCAACTGCCAGCTGTCAGTACTGTCATCCGTCAACCCGGACCGACAAGAATAACAGACAGATGAGATGACACGTCACGACACGCGGCAATCATTCTCTGCATTATTTAAGAATATGATACATCAACAAAATTAAATCAATACAAAATCACTAAACAAATCGAAGTCAAGCACCCACAAAGGTACAAGGAAACAGAGATAAAATAAAAAACGTAAGTATCAATTTAGTAAGTTATAAAATTAGGAGATAATTTATAAGTATAAGGCTGAAGAGCTATGCAGTTTCCAGCTGTTCCATTAAGTACAGTTTTTTCACCATTAATTTGAATGTTCTTCGATTTTTCAGGTTGCGTATTGGAGGTTTAAGAATGTTCCAGCAACTAGTGGCTGCATGCCTAAAACAACCTCGGAAAGCGGCAGACCTATACTTATGTAGTGTCAAAGGGGCTACAGTAGTCCTCTTGCTATATCTTAGTTTGTCGTGTCTCCAACTCAGTCTACCATAAAGGTATTCCGGTTTTTGAGTATTTACCACACGAAATAGTAAACCAGTCAGATGCAGCTTCCTTCTTGCGGCCATCCTTAGCATTTTAAGATCATTTATGTATGGTGTGATATGGCTTCGCCTTGGGATGTCAACACAGAAACGGACACAAGCATTCTGAACTCGTTGAATCAAGTTTTCTGTTCTTCTCAGCAGACATGGGCCGTATACAGTATCACAATAATTGAACTTAGACAATATTAAGCTATCCACCAAAAGCTTGCGCAGTGAAACACTCAAGAATTCTCTTATATTATAAAGCACCTTGAGCCTGTAAAAACAATTGAAACTCGAAACGAAGCTCAGAGTTTGTGAGACCTAGGTTAGTGGCAGACTCGACCCTTTCAATCCCAGTGCCACCTAGCACTATGACTGGATCCCATGCCAGTACTGAGGCAACCTGATGTTTCGAACCCAGCACCATAAACTTGGATTTGGATGGATTCAACACCAACAAGTTGCTCTTCGACCACCCAGCCACTCTTTCCAGTTCCTCATTTATGTGTTGCACAGCTATTAAAGTATCTTCGGGTTTAAAGAACTTATAGATCTGCAGGTCGTCTGCATACATGTGGTACTTGCAGCTCTCAAAGGTGTTCTGGATATCAGCACTGTACAATATATACAAGAGTGGGCCCAGAATAGAACCCTGGGGCACCCCTCTGGATACCAGACGGGGGCCAGAGCAGAGCCTAGATCCATCCTCGCTACTGATCTCTACATACTGGGACCTATTATTAAGATAACTATCGAACCACCGCACCGCTCCACTTGAAAATCCGTAGAATGTCAGTTTTGAGAGAAGCAGTGTAGTGTCGATAGCATCGAAGGCACGAGAGTAGTCAAGAAGCACCAGGATCGAGCCCTCTCCAACATCCCTCGCCTCAAGAATACCCCCTATGACATCCGAGAGAGCCGTCGCAGTACCACGCCCCTTCCGGAATCCAGACTGAAACTCTGGGAGTAGCCCATTGGACTCCAGGTAATCCATCACCTGTACATATACCACACGCTCCAGCACCTTAGAAAGACAGGGGAGAATCGATATGGGCCTGAGATCTTTAAATGTTTGAGGGTTGCTAACTTTGGGTATGGGTCGCACTATAGCACACTTCCACAACTCAGGGAACTTGTTAGTCACTATTGATGCATTGATCATGGCTGTTATAGCCTGCAGAGCTGTTGGTAAGGTCATCAATAGCATCTCATGACCAATCCCGTCCACCCCCTGTGCATTCGGGCTAATATCCCTTATGATCCGAAACACAACATCACTGCTAACAGGGCTCATGCAAAACTGTGAGGAAGTTCCCCTGTGGTGTTCGAAGAATGTTAGCTCGGATATGGTGGGACGTGATGCACCAGGTACATCTAAGAATGCCTGGTTAATGCCATCGGGGTCACGAAAGTGAGCCGGTAGGTGTGGCTCCCCATGAGAAGGAATGATGTCCGACTTAAGGTTCTGGCACAAACTCTTAGGGTCACCGATTTTACTATTGATATTGATTCTGAAATAAGCAGATTTTTCACTTCTGAAGGATGTGCATGCTAAATGCTTTAGATCTATATACTGTTTGTGATGCTGTTCCAACCTGGTGTTGTGGTATTTCTTTCTAGCTCTGTCTCTCAAGTGAAACAGCAAACGAACATTATCGGTAATCCAAGGCGTCGGACGGTTTCTGAATGTTTTCCTTGTTATGGGAGCGTGTAAATCAAAAAACTGTGTGATGAAACTGTTAAAAGCCTGGACCATATCCTCCACATCCTGCAACCCACCTATTACCTCCCATGGAACAAGAGCTAGATCAACTTCAAAGTACTCCATGAGTACATCCTTAATTGGTCTGTATGTGATTATTCTAGGCTTAGGTTTAGATTTTCTTATTGTAGCATCACATACCAAAAACGAGTGCCGACCCAGATCACTGATGTGGTCCACCACAACACTGTGCATCTTGATATCCGTGCATATAACATCTATGAGTGTCGCAGAGTGGGAAGTGAAGTGTGTTGGAGTCTCCACTAGTTGAGCCAAGTTCACACAGGTGAGAAACTGATGCATCTTTATAATAATCTAATATCTGGATCATCGCTGACAGACATGTCCACATTTAAATCACCCAGAAGTAACACCCCATCATAGGGAGCCAAAGCAGTAATGCTATCCATCATACTGACCAGGAATACATCCAGGCTGAGCCAGGGAGGACGGTAGGCACTGCCAACCAGCAACTTTTTTCCTGAGACAGTTATGTTGATCCACATCTGCTCCACATTAGGGTGTATGGGATGTTCCCTAGTACGAGCACTCACTCCAGTCCTTATGTAAAAAGCCACTCCTCCTCCACGACTCCCACGAATGCCAATGGACGCGGAATATGTCTCAAGTTATACCCCTGAACCTTCGGGGCGCGGCCCTCCTGCCCCGTCCTCAGCCATGTTTTATTTATGGCCATGACGTCCACCGCGTGACGCAACATGGCCACCCTAAACTCATCATGCTTTGTCGACAAGGATCCAGTATTCAGGAGTCCAAATTTTAAATATTTAGAGGGGAACATTTATTAAGCATTTCATGTATAATAAAGTATTAAGTATAATGGTATTGAATGGTAATAATAATTTTAATAAAGAGAATAATAGAAATATAATAATAGTAAAAAAGCATTTAATAGTTTCCTTAACAAAAATAAAGGAAATACCAATATGTACCCTGCATCTGTTCGCAGATATAATTAGTAAGCAGATCCTGTGAGTTGACTCAAGGAATACACCCCGCGCTCCAATGGAAGAACATACTATAATTCCATGCTCACATGTAATTTGATAAGTGTTAGACATAATGCAATACCTTCCACTGTAAATATTCAAACTAAAAAGTATGTAAGTAATCTCTGTACAACAACTGTGGACCGTAGACGCTTTGCAAATTCTGTAAAGTTTGCAAATAGTAATATTCGTAGGGTTAGGTATTGGTGTAAATAGCAATATTTTTATTAATGTGTAGTATTTAGGTGTAAGTAGTAATATTGTAACTATTGTAACTATTGTGCATATATTAGTATTATGGTGTAGTTTGTAAATATTAATATTCAATAGATTGTCTGTATATAAAGGCCTGTACTGGAATAAACTGTACACTTCAGTAATAGTGAAACTGTGTTCTGTAAATATTGAATCAAGTATTTGATTTTGTGAAGTGTAATTTACTTTTGATGATTTGTGGTGTATGTGTATGACAACTGTGCACAGGGTCACTTTGTGAACACTCACTGGCACGTGCATAACAGTCACTGACCCCCCTAGACCACTCACACAACAGATGTGACGTGCATCACCAACCTGAGAAAAGTATACAACTGAGACAATACAACATTGAACGCACAACACAACAGTCACACTATAAGGGCAAGATAAACAATTTAGATCAACACAAAAGTTCAAAGCATTTAGAATACAGTAGCGAGCAGGTACACAATAAAGGTAGGGTATAAAATATATACCGCAGTACATATCACATAGAATCCAGCAGTGAACACTACATATTACAACAGGTAGACAGTACATAAGTAGCAGCAAGTAAGTATCGGTCATGAAACATCCAAAAAAATCACACAGAAGTGTCTGTTGTATCAATTTGTCCAAAAAGCGCTTGCAGATCTGCTTCGGAGACGCGATGAAATGCGATGGGTTCGATCTCCCGACTTCTTGCAGGCCAGTATCTGTCCACGCCGCGTCCAAACGAACCTCCACCCAGCATCACTAGCGGCAACCCGCGCCAGACGAAATATTTTGTTTGGACGAAATATTTTTATTTGGTAAAGAGATTCTTTACACCGGACCAGAGGTGTCTGCTGTACAAGACGCAGATTAGACCCTGCGTCGAATACTGCTCTCACCTCTGGGACGGCTCCGCGAAGTATCTGCTGGACGCTCTCGACGCTATGCAACGACGGGCTATCCGTATTATAGATTGTCCGGAGGTAACGGGAAGCCTTGAGCCGCTAGTTCAGCGCCGAACAATAGCTTCCTTGGCCGCATTCTACCGTATTTACCACGGCGAGTGTTCTGAAGAGCTCTTCAATCTGATCCCACCCTCTTCCTTCCGATACCGAACGACTCGTGCCGGGCAGAGATGCCACCCCCACACAGTGGATAGCATGTTCGCGAGAACCGAACGTTTTAAACGTTCGTTTCTCTGCCGAACGATAGTGGCCTGGAACGCCCTGCCTGTGCACGTGTTTCCTCCCACATATAATCCTGGGTTCTTTAAGCGGAGCGTGAAGAGGCACATCAGTAGGTCGTCAAGTTGAGGGCCACTCTCAATAGTAATGTGTGCTGTGAGAGTGGCCCACAATCGCTAGACGTCGTCACGACTTACCACCAGGCGGGCGGCGTCAATTTGACGAACCAAATATAAAAAAAAAAAAAAAAAAAAAAAAAAAAAAATATTTGCCGGTTAGTTTTGGTGAGGCGCTCGTTCACGTAGAAGCGGACAGGGGGCCCAGCCGCAACGATGTCCTGCGTAGTAGCGCCTCGTCGCACGCACGCGCTCCTCAGCATCTCGTCGCGCAGGTCTCGGCGCGCCAACCGCACCACCAGGGGGGGGGGGCGCGTGCGTCGCTCAGCGGGGCCCTGGCTGTCGTGGTGGCGGAGAGGTGGCGCCTGCCGACGCGTTGAGCGCTAACTATATCTCTTTCCTCCACGGACACACCAAGCTTGGTACCTATCGCTTGAGCGAGGTGTACAGGATTCTCTCCGCTGAGTTCAGGCAAGCTAGATATTTCAATGTCGTTCGCCAACAGCTCCTGGTCCCTGTCATTAAGCTCCCGACGTAGGCCCTCGACGACACTCTCAATATACCCAGCACCCGGAGCAGGCGCCGAAACCTTGGCCTCAAACGCAGAAAGACGCGTCTCCAGGTTGTCGATGCGTGCGTCGCATGCCCGGACGACCTCTTTAATCGTTGAAAATTCCCGCTCCATGCGACTCATGAACGTCGCGACGTCCCCTCGCAGCGACCTAATCTCCTCCATAATTAGGTGGAACTCAGTCCGCCCCGAGCTGGCCTCGTCCCCTACCGGGCTTTGGTTCAGCGGAGTCGCCACATGCTGCGTCGATCGCACCGGAGTCTCGTCACATTTTGCTTCGTGTATGCTGCTACGTTTGCATTCCGGGCACGTCCAGCCCTGCGGCACACCTACCCTGGGCAGGTTGACACATGCCTTGTGGTAAAATGCAAGGCATTTTTCGCATTTAGCACGCTTTGCGACATCTGTTGACGAGACAAGTCTGCCACAGCCGCCGCACTCACTCATTTCTCGATAGGTGGCGCTGATCGGGTGACGAAATATAATGTAGAAATGTGATGTAGAAAAAGTGTAGGTAATTTTGTCGTTACACCCACTTATTAAGAATTATTGTAAACACTGCCTATTTTTTTTTATCTGATTTCAATGTTTATGCTAGATTAAGTTAGTTTAAGATTATATTTTGTTGAATTGTTAATTATACGTGTTATGAAGTGTTAAGAAGTTTATCACAGATCGCCAACCCAAATCGCAAACCAATAACGTCACAGCAATGTTTTGAGACGCTTATTGATCGAAATACGCCACAGATCTCACTGAAATTGCACACACCCGTATACGATAGCACTATGTTCACAGATCACAATTTCTCTGCCCGAAATGTACACTAATTTATTTTTAAAATGTTTCACTTCACGCATCGATACAAATCACATTAAGTAGCGATGGTGGCGCCATCTCCAGTCCTGTTTGTGTCAAAGAATTCTCTTGGGAGACGGAGGGGTTCGCCATACACGAGTTCGGCAGATGTCGACTGGAGGTCTTCCTTTATGGCGCTGCAGATCCCTAACAGGACTAGAGGAAGCGTGTCGACCCAGTTACCATTCCCGTGGCAGATTATGGCGGCTTTCAGCTGCCTATGGAATCTTTCCACGAGGCCGTTATAGGCTGGGTGATAAGCGGTAGTCCTGCGGTGTTGAAAGCCAGCGATCTGCGAGAGGTTTTTAAATAGTGCAGATTCGAGCTGCCTTCCGCGATCGGTCACTATCCGCAGGACACCCGAATCGTGAAATCCAGCTGCTCAGCAAGGCTCTGGCCACAGTTTCTGCTGTGATGTCAGCCAACGGTATCGCCTCTGGCCAGCGTGTGAAGCGATCTACGGCTGTGAGGCAGTATTGGAAGCCTTACGAGATGGGCAGTGGTCCTACCAGATCTATGTGGACGAACCTGAAACGAGCCGCCGGGAGCTTGAAAGAGCCGAGTGGTGCGGTGACATGGCTCGTGACTTTAGAGCGTTGGCACGCCAAACAAGACCGCACCCATTCCCTGCAATGTCTGTGGACTCCTGTGCCACACAAATCTGTCGGACACTAGCTTCGCTGTAGCGTTAGCACCGGGATGACTCAGGCTGTGTAGACTCTCGAAAGCCTTCCTTCTAAACACTGCCGGGATGTAAGGTCTCAGGGAGTCATTGCTGTCATCGCAATACAGCTTAGTTCCTGCAAGACTCACCATCCGGATGCGTAGTGAAGTTGTGCTCTCGGTGAGTTGTTTCAGCTCTGGGTCGGTTTGCTGCGCCGTTGCCAGCTGATCCAACTCGATCGGCTGTACAATTTCGTCGACGCGTGAAACGGCATCAGCCAACTCATTATCTTTACCTGAAATATGGCGGATGTCGGTGGTGAACTGCGCGACGAAATCTAGATAGCCGGAATTGCCTAGGAGAGCAGTTTTCCTTCCGGTTCTGGAATGCAAACGTGATAGGTTTGTGGTCTGTGTAGATCACAAAGTCACGTGCCTCGATCATATGCCGGAAGTATTTTACGCCCTCGTAGATGGCTAAGAGTTCTCTGTCGAACGGTGAGTACTTTTGGTGTGTAGAATTTAACTTATGAGAGTAGAACGCCAGTGGTTGCCAGTCTTCGCCATCGTAATGCTGAAGTGCTGCACCTATGGCGGAGTCAGAGGCATCGGTCACCAACGACAGCTGGGCGTCGCATTTTGGATGAGCCAATAAGGCAGCCCGACATAAGCCGTCATTAGTAATTTATTATTTAGTTGTAATTTTTTTATGAATAACGATCGTTATAATTTTAAATCGTATGAGAAACATTTTCGAACCTCCGATGATAGGAGTTGAAAAGTTATGTAAGACAATGCGCACCCCAATAAAATACATACTTCAATCAATAAATAGATACGTATATTATGTCTGCCTGTTGCTCCAAAGGGGTACATAAAATATAATTTAGTATTTTATGTTTATAATATTTAATAACTTTTCAGCTTTTCAATAAACGGGTAAATAAGAAAGAAATAATTCGAATTCTTGAGCAGGTTTGTTATTTCATGAATCTTTATAACCATCTTCTATAATAAAAAAATTAATCGCTGAATGTATTGTATGTATAAGCGCAAATCTTGAGAGCAGCTGAACCGATTTCGCTAATTCTTTTTTGTTGTGATCGTTACTATCAGGAGAAGGTTAGAGTTACTATGGAGGAATATAAAAGTTTAGCGGACTATTAACAATTTATGCGGTATGAAGTTCGCTGGGACAGCTAGTTAAAAACGTTTAATTTAGATTTATAATAAGCAATAGAGCAACGAGTATAGATCTTACAAAATTCTGGTATATAATATAGATAAGATTCCAAGACTCGTTAAGAAGGCAAGTCAGTAATTTATGCTTCATGCACAATACTCCTATTATGTGTCTTAATCTATATACCTATTTAATACGACAATTTGTCTGTCTGTCCGTCTGTCGCGGTTTTTCAATTATAATTTATTAATTATAATAATAATTATTATACATACATTAGCATGAAATATTCAAATATTCTTTTTTTTTTTATATTTGAGGCGATACAAAGTTCTCCGGGATAACTAGTTACTTTTATTTGCAGACAATATTTTCTGATGAAATGAAAGAGAGGTTCTTGTCGGAAAAAGACAAACCAGGGGCGACATCGGTGACATTGGTGTCCGTCTGTCTTGCGCTGTATCTTATGAACCGTGATAGTTAGAAAAACTGAAATTTTAATAGCAACAAATACTAAAAAACAGAATATAATAAATATTTAAGAGGACTCTCAAACAACAAACGAGTTTTCTTTTCTTTTTGATACGGAACCCTTTGTGCGCGAGTCCGACTCTCACTTGGCCGGTTTTTACTATATCTGGTAAGATATGAAGGGGATCTCTATCACTACATATTACAAAATAAAGTCGCTTCCATCCGTATGTATGCTTAGATCTTTAAATCTACGCAACGGATTTTGATGCGGTTTTCACTAATGGATAGAGTGTTTCTTAAGGAAGGTTTTTGTGTATATTTTAATAGTAACATTAATAAAATAAGTATAGATATTGTCACAAAAAATTCTAGGCACGGGAAAAAGATTTGAGGAACCAACCAAAGCCAGAGTACTTGCAATACAGTCATAGAAATATTGTTTACGGTCAACAATACAAAACCAAAGAGGATCAAATACCGGTAAGTGTACATAACATACATCTAAGATCAACCCTCTATCCTGAACAAAGATTTACCACCTGTCCAAACAGCGAGGCGCGCGAACACTAAGCGCTGCAAAAACAATACATTTTGACGGCGCTTAGCGTTCGCGCAGAACACCTTTTTTTTTATATTTGGTTCGCCAAATTGACGCCGCCCGCCTGGTGGTAAGTTGTGACGACGTCTAGCAATTGTGGGCCACTCTCACAGCACGCAATACTATAGAGAGTGCCCTCAACTTGACGACCAACTAATGTGCCTCTTCACGCTTCGCTTAAAGAACCCAGGATTATATGTGGGAGGAAACACGTGCACAGGCAGGGCGTTCCAGGCCACTATCGTTCGGCAGAGAAACGAAAGTTGAAAACGTTCGGTTCTCGCGAACATGCTATCCACTGTGTGGGAGTGGCATCTCTGCCCGGCACGAGTTGTTCGGGATCGGAAGGAAGAGGGTGGGATCAGATTGAAGAGCTCTTCAGAACATTCGCCGTGGTAAATACGGTAGAATGCGGCCAATGAAGCTATTGTTCGGCGCAGAGCTAGCGGCTCAAGGCTTCCCGTTACCTCCGGACAATCTATAATACGGATAGCCCGTCGCTGCATAGCGTCGAGAGCGTTCAGCAGAAACTTCGCGGAGCCGTCCCAGAGGTGAGAGCAGTATTCGACGCAGGGTCTAATCTGCGTCTTGTACAGCAGACACCTCTGGTCCGGTGTAAAGAATCTCTTTACCTTATTCAGTATTCCCAGTTACCGCGAAGCTAGCCCTATACATCTTTCGATGTAGTTTTTATTATTGAGCTCTCGACGAACGTCTATGCCAAGGATATCAAGGTTGTCCTTCATGGGTAATAATGCATTCTGAAGAGAGGGTAGGGGAAGGAAAGGGGATTTCTTCGCAGTAAATGCACACGCCTGTGTTTTGCGGGAATTGAACACGATCAGGTTCTCGGTACCCCATTAAGAAATACTGTCGAGGTTACGGTCGAGATCAGCCACGAGTCGTCGTCTCTCCTCCTCAATCTCAGATCGCCCCGCCGTCGGATGAACCGAGTAACTCCCGTGCAGTGTGCTGTCATCTGCATAGCAATGAATATTCCCGAGGGATAGCATATCATAGATATGCAGAAGAAAAAGAGTTGGTGATAGTACGAACCCTGCGGTACCCCGGCATTCACTTGCAAGAAACGAGAAGCCTGGCCATCGCAGAGGACCCGCACTCGGCGCTCGTTTAAAAAGCTGGCAATCCGGCTGCACAGTTGAGGAGGTAGGCCATATTGCGGAAGCTTGGAAAGAAGCAAAGCATGCCAGACCCCATTGAAGGCTTTGGCGATATACAGGCTAATAGCCAAGGATTCGCCGTGCCTTTCCATAGCCCCACCCCAGACATGCGTTACGAATGCCAGAAGATCACCCGTTGATCGTTTTGGCCTGAAGCCGTATTGTCGATCATTGATTAGCGAGTGATCCTCTACGTATCGCATGAGCTGCATATTTTTAAGGAGCTCAAGCACCTTGCAAATAACTGAGGTGACAGCTATGGCTCGATAGCTGCCTGGATTGGATCGATCCCCTTTCTTGGGGATCGGTTGTACGTTCGCCTCCTTCCAGACCTCCTTAATTATTATCTTACCTGCACTGTATTCCCAAAGGCTTGGAAGGAGGCACAAATTATTCCTTTACCTAAGAAGTCCAACCCTGTCTCCTTTTCTGAGTACCGACCTATCTCCATCTTGCCGTTTCTATCTAAGGTGTTGGAACGGCTAGTGTATACCCAGGTAAGTTCCTTCCTAAACCAAAATTGTCTCTTTGACCCCTTTCAGTCAGGATTTCGTCCAGGACACAGCACGGCAAGTGCTTTGATTAATGTTACGGATGATATCAGAAGTGGTATGGAAAATGGGAATCTTACCGTACTCTCCTTACTTGATTTCAGCAATGCATTTAATACAGTGGATTTCTATATCCTCTTGGGCATATTGCGCTCCATTAACATATCTCCAACAGTAGTTGATTAAAACCATCACGAAAGTGGCCGCCATTAGAAAGAGCTGGGAGAATGCTGGCAGCAGTGCTACCACTACTTTGCTTCCGCGGAGAGCCGTCCGAATGGATGTCCTGGACCCAGAAGCAAAAATACCAAAAAAGGCCAGAGCCAAGACCGCTGCCACTGCGGCTGGCCCCACAAACACCAACACCATCACGACCACAACCGCAACTACCGCGAGTACCACCATCGCGACCTCCAGCCCCGCGACCACCACCACCGCGGTTCCTACCACAACGACGACTAATACCACGATCGCCGCCCCATTATCACCCCAACGCTCTCCGGACAAAAACGAAACCGAACATATACCACCGGAAACCACCCCAGAACCGCCCGGCCTACAGAATAGGATTGCCAGGGCGAGGAACATAATGATTCAGGGTAGAACCTGGATAATGAAATCGGGAAATATAAAAACGGAGTGCAAGTGGGGAGCTATAGGGGCACTGGAGGCCCTCTATGAAATTGTAAAAGAGAGGAGACCATGCGAGGCCACCGAGATGGTGACCACAGAGAGTGAACTACAAAACGGCCAAACTGCAGAATCTGAGAAATTGACAAAACAATTAAAAAAGATGGAGGACCGGTTAAAGGCTCAAATCGTTAACAACGAAAAATTACTAAAAGAGAATGAAAGAAGAATAAAAGAAGGGAATGTAGTTATGACGGAGATGAAAGAGAGATTAGAATGTATGGATATGCGTGAAAGAGAAAGAGTGACAGAAGAGCGAAAGACCTATGCGGGAGTAGTGGCGAGCCGGAAAGACCACCAGATTGCGGAGAGAACCGCACTACACTCGGTGGTCATAACATCGAAGGATGACCAAGAGACGGGAGAGCAAGTGATGGAGAGACTGAGGAAGGCTGCGAATGAAGATGAGGGATGGGTGAGGGTAGAGAAGGTGAGAAAGGCGAAGGATAAAACAGTCATAATAGGGTACAGAACGGAAGAGGAGAGGAAGAAGGCAGCGAAGCGACTCGGCGAGAGGGAGAAGGGCCTCTGCGTCGAAGAAATAAACAATAGAGATCCCCTGTTGGTATTGTATGGGGTCCTAAAGGTCCACAACGATGATCAGTTGTTAAAAACGATCAGGACCCGAATTCGTGAGATTTTTTAGGGGACTCGATCAACACCAAGACAGGATATCGGTACAATACCGCAGGAACGCGCGCAACCCGTTAACGTGTCATGTGGTGCTTAGGGTCTCCCCGGCGGTGTGGTCCCGTGTCCTGGGCATAGGGAGATTGCACATTGACCTGCAGCCCGTTAGGGTTGCAGATCAATCTCCTCTAGTGCAATGCCCCCTGTGCCTTGGGTACGGGCACAGCAGAAAATATTGTAAGGGCACTGAACCCACGTGCAGCTACTGCGGCAGCCTTCATTTGAGGGTCAAGTGCCCAGAGCTGCAGGTGGGAACAGAGCCATCCTGCTGCAACTGCCGTAGGGAGGGGCTAAGCAACACACGGCACCTCGCAATGTTCGCTTCCTGCCCAGTTAGAATGAGATGGGATGAGTTAGCATGGGCAACCACCCAGTACTGCTAAGGGCGTCCCGGGCATCACCACCCCATACAGAGTCGTGCAGGCAAACCTAATGAAGAAACAGGTGGCAACCCAAGACTTTCTACTTGAGGCCTCCAGGCGTAAGGTGTCCATAGCACTCATTCAGGAGCCTTATGTGGGCAATGGGAAGAGGATGAGAGGATACCAGGGCGTCAGGGTCTTCCAGAGCGCTGGACAAGGAGATGGGACTGCAAAGGCGGCCATCGTCGTGTTTGACTCGGCGTTGGACGTCATTCAGTACCCGCAACTCACTACCGACAACGTTACGGTAGTGGGGATCCGGACCAGCGCCTGGACGATCACGCTGGTATCCTTTTACTTCGAACCATCCGAACCCATTGAGCCGTACCTGGAGACCTTGGGTAGAGTAGTTCGTACGTTGGGACCACGGTCTGTTATCTTCGGAGGGGATGCCAATGCGAAGAGTGCCTGGTGGGGTGGCACGACAGAATGTCCTAGGGGCGTCATACTGGGTGCAGCGCTAGATGAATGGGGCCTCCATGTCCTGAATAGTGGAGACATTCCGACTTTCGACACTGTGAGAGGTGTAACGAGATATCGCAGCTACGTGGACATCACGGTATGCAGTAGTGACACGCTTCCTCGAGTCGACGGCTGGAGGGTTGACGAATCCCTTGCGCCTAGCTCGGACCACAACGGCATCCTGGAAAAGTCTTCAGGAATCGCCATCAAGAGAACTACTCGCAGGTATCACACAAAAAAGGCAGACTGGGAGAAGTTCGGCACACGGATGGTCGGTGCGCTCCATGACCAACAAATTAGTCCCACTATCATTGCGAATACGCAGGAGTTAGAGACAGTCATTGGAGCGTACACGAGCATTATAAGTGATACCTGCGAGGATAGTATTCCCCACATTAAAAACAGGGATATTGTTACCATGCCGTGGTGGTCGGAGAAGCTCGCTGAGCTACGCAGGGCCGTCAACACCAAAAGGCGTCGGATCAGGAATGCATGCCCAGTCCGAAGAGAGGGGGTAGTTCTGCGATATCTAGAGCAAAAGGAGATGTATGAAAGTGAAGTAAAAAAGGCACAGGTCGAAAGTTGGAAGGCCTTCTGCGGAAAGCAGGACAGGGAGGGAGTATGGGAAGGGATATATAGAGTGCTAAGAAGGGCCCCAGTGAGGGAAGAAGATCAGCCTCTTATTCACAATGGAACGCACCTGGACTCTTGGGGTTCAGCCAACCTCCTCGCTCAAACCTTCTACCCAGAAGTCGAGGAGGATAACGAGGGGCATCGTGCCATTAGAAAAAAGGCAGCAGATATGGATGACGACGACAGCGGCGAGGGTCATCATGGAGATGACCCACCTTTTACTCTCGAGGAATTGCACGATGCCCTTCATAGGTTTAACCCCAAGAAAGCTCCGGGGGCGGATGGATTTACATCCGACATCTGCACTCACGCTGTCAGGGCTGACCCCTTATACTTCCTCAAGCTGCTTAATCAGTGCCTCCGGCACGGCTATTTTCCTAGGAAGGAAGCCGTGGTGGTGGTGCTGAAGAAGCCCGGCAAGGACTCGTACACAGTTCCCAAGTCGTACAGACCAATCGGCCTGTTACCCGTCTTGGGAAAGGTGTACGAGAGGATGCTGGTCACCCGGTTCAAGTTCCATCTTTTACCAAGGATGAATCCTCGCCAGTACGGCTTTATGCCCCAGAAGAGCACCGAAGACGCCCTCTATGACCTCATGGGGCACATAGTGACTAAGCTTGACGCAAAGAGAATAGTCACTATGGTGTCCTTGGACATAAAGGGTGCCTTCGATAGCGCCTGGTGGCCGGCCATAAAAGTCCGACTGGCGGAGGAAGGGTGTCCTTCGAACTTGAGGCGGGTGGTCAGCAGCTACCTTAGCGAAAGGAAGGTAAGGGTAAGGTACGCAGGTGAGGAGTGCAGCCGCTCTCGGAGGTTACACCCCGAGGTGATCCGGACGAACTACGTAGCTGCCGTGGAGCCGACGATATTGTACGCCGCCAGTGCTTGGCACACAACGGCGAACAAGCTTGGCGTCCAAAAACAGCTGAACGTGGTGCAGCGCGGTTTCGCCCAGGAATTGTGTAAGGCCTACCGGACGGTCACCCTGAACTCGGCACTAGTCTTGTCTGGCCTACTCCCTCTGGACCTCAGAATTTGTGAGGTGGCCTCATTATATGAGGCCAAGAGAGGAGTGGACCAGCCATGGCTTTAATTTTTTTTTTTTTTTTTATATTTAGGTCGACAAATTGACGCCACTCGCCTGATGGTAAGCTGAGGCGACGTCTGGCAATTGAGGGCGACTCTCACAGTACACAGGAATACTATAGAGAGTGGCCCTCAACTTGACGACCCTGTAATGTGCCTCTTCACGCTTCGCTTAAAGAGCCCAGGGTTATATGTTGGAGGAAACACGTGCGCAGGCAGGGCGTTCCAAGCCACCATCGTTCGGCAGAGAAACGATCGTCTAAAACGCTCGGTTCTCGCGAAGACGGTTTCCAGGGTATGAGGGTGACATCTCTGCCCGGCACGCGTTGTTCGGGATCGGAAGGGAGAGGGTGGGATCAGGTTGAAGAGCTCTTCAGAACACTCACCGTGGTAAATACGGTAGAACGCGGCCAAGGAAGCAATTGTTCGGCGCTGGGCTAGCGGCTCAAGGCTTCCCGTTACCTCCGGACAGTCTATAATGCGAACAGCGCGTGGCTGCATAGCGTCGAGTGCGTCCAGCAAATACTTCGCGGAGCCGTCCCAGAGGTGAGAGCAGTATTCAACGCAGGGTCTAATCTGCGTTTTGTACAGCAGACACCTCTGGTGCGGTGTAAAGAATCGCTTTACTTTGTTCAGTATTCCTAGTTTCCGCGAAGCTAGCCCAATACATCTCTCAATGTATTTTGTGTTATTGAGCTCTCGAAGAACGTCTATGCCAAGGATATCTAGATTGTCCTTCATTGGTAATATTGCATTCTGAAGAGTGGGTAGGGGAAGGAAAGGGGATTTTTTCGCTGTAAATGCACACGCCTGTGTTTTGTGGGCATTGAACTCGACCAAGTTCTCGGCACCCCATTGGGAGATACTGTCGAGGTTTCGGTCGAGATCACCCACGAGATGTCGTCTCTCCTCCTCTATCACAGATCGCCCCGCCGTCGGACGAACCGAGTAACTCCCGTGCAATGTACTGTCATCTGCATAGCAATGAATGTTCCCGAGGGAAAGCATTTCATTGATATGCAGAAGAAAGAGAGTTGGTGACAGTACGGACCCCTGCGGTACCCCGGCATTCACTTGCAAAAAGCGAGAAGCCTGGCCATCGCAGAGGACCCGCACTCGGCGCTCGTTTAAAAAACTGGCAATCCAGCTGCACAGTTGAGGAGGTAGACCATATGCCGGAAGCTTGGAAAGGAGCGAAGCATGCCAGACCCTATCGATAGCTTTGGCTATGTCCAGGCTAATAGCCAAGGACTCGCCGAACTTTTCCATAGCCTCACCCCATACATGCGTGACGAATGCCAGGAGGTCACCCGTTGATCGTTTTGGCCTGAAGCCATATTGCGGATCATTGATTAGCGAGTGATCCTCCAGGTATCGCATGAGCTGCTTATTAATGCCGCGCGACGCGCTGGGCATCCGCTCTCTTGAAGGCCCTCTTGCTGAACCTAGTGGCCCGATTGTACGCTGCTTTGAGGCGGTTCACGTTCGGGTCACGTGCCGCCCGAGCCCTGACCCAGGCGCGATATGCCGACTGTTTTTTCTGGACAGCCTCGGCACATTCACGCCCGAACCAGGGGCGAGCTTTGCGGATGCTGGCGACATCAGTGAAAGGGATATAATATTCTATCCCTAGACTGATCTCGCCAGCAATGGCAGCAGCGCTATCCGAAGGCGCCTTCCCTACAAAGCAGCGCTGGCTCCACGGGACGGACGCAAAGTAATCGCGGAGACCGTCCCAGTCTGCCGACGAGTAGTGCCATAGTCGTCGAGTCATTTGTTCAGCACGAGCAGGCGGTGGCACTTGGAAGCTGGCGTGCACCACACAGTGGTCGGATGAGCCCAGTGGGGCGCGTACCGACACACTGTACTCGGCTGGGCGACTCGTCAGCAGTAGATCCAGCAAGGCGGGCGTGTGGTCTGACCTGTCAGGTATCCGGGTGATCCCCCGTACCATCTGGGTCAGCCCGTGGGAGAGAGCGAATGCATGGGCGGTTCGTCCCGCATGATCGGTCCTAAGGGACCCCAGCCACTCAACGTGATGACCGTTAAAGTCCCCCAGGAAAACCAGGTCAGCGTTCGGGAACCGCACCTGCGCATCGTCAGCCATCTCGCTGAGGTATTCGAAAAGCCTTGTTGTCCCAGTGTCCCCTGTGTAGGAGCGGTAGACGCACACGTAGATCTGGCTCATGGAGCCATGATCCACGTGCAGCCAAAGGACGGAGTAGGAGGGGTTCTCCAGACAGCGCAACCGGCGGCAGCAAACATCCGCCCTAACGAACACGCACACCCCGGCTTTATCGCGGAATTGTTCCTCAATGATATAGCCCGGGTAACAGAGGTACGACGTGTCGTCAGGGCGGCGTATCTGTGTCTCCGTTAGGAACATCACAGAAGGCCGTGCCGACTCCAGGTGATGGTGGACGGTATCGAGGTTTGCATAGAGTCCGCGGATATTCGCGAACTCCACCTCAAACGAAGTCAACTTTGTGGGGTTTCTAGGGGCCGTCATTGTGAAATATGGGGAAGCGTGAAGACAGGGCGATATTTGGTGCGGCAGTAAGTGACAAAGTGCAGAGGCTAGCTTCGTCTAGAACCGTGTGGTTAGGTCGGAGCCGACCCGCCGGACGGAAGGGCTCCCAAACCCCCCTGATGCAAGGCCGCCGCTACCCCACACCGGTTACCACCCGGAGCGGCGACCCCACAACAGGATTATGCGCAACATGTGGGGCAGCCTACTGGGGTGGTTGGTCCCAGGCGGGCCCCATGACTATGATGCGGGCGGCCGCGACAACGCCGTTGCTAAGGGTCTCCCTGGCCGGCGAATCGACCCACACCACCCACACTAGACTCCGCTTCGCCCCCACTGGACCCCTGCCTGCCGCACCATACACCGCCCCGGGCCCGGCAGTGCAGCTGCTGAACCCCTAACGCAACCCAGCCTGGGCTGGGTTACTTGGGGGGCTTTAGCACAGCTGCACGGTGGTACCCCCCCGGACCAACACTGTTGTACCACCTGGTATCCACGTAGGGGCCAAAGCCTCCACATGGGTACCGTAATATACGAACCTCGTCCGTTAATCAGCAGGTGCGCCACTAGCAGGTGAGGTCGCTGGGGCCCGATAGATGTAAGAAGGGCCCCTTTGCACCCCAAAGGGCCCCTTTGCACCCTAAACCCTGGCTTGGGGACTGGGAGACTGAACGGATGGCCCGAGCAATCGAGGCTCCTCACCCCGCTATGCACACCGCTTTGGAGTTTACGGACCTGGTAGACGAGGAACAAGTTAATAAATTCACCCATTTGGAGGTACGTATATTTACGGACGGGAGCAAGATTGAGGGCCGGGTCGGTGCAGCGTTATCGTTTTGGAATAACGTGGCCGAAACCAAGGCCCTCAAACTTGCTCTCGCGCCGCATTGCACCGTCTACCAGGCCGAGCTCCTGGCACTGTGCAGAGCGGCCAGTGAGATCCTCAGGCGTGGCGCTACCACGTTCGGCATCTTCTCCGATAGCAGAGCCGCACTCCTGACGGTAGTTAACCGTCATGCCCTCCATCCCCTGGCGGTGGAAGCCCGAACCGCCATTCAACAAGGCATGGCCCAGGGTAAGGAAATCTCCTTATTCTGGGTCAAGGCCCACGCGGGGCTGGAGGGCAATGAGCGAGCCGACGAGCTCGCCAAGGAGGCGGATCTGAAAAGGGTGTAAGGGTAGTTAGCGATGAAAGAGCCCAAGTTGATTGGTTTCAAAGTTACTTGTTTGGTCGCCGGCAGCGTGTAAGGTATAATGAATGCTCCTCGGATTGGTGTGATATATCTGCCGGTGTACCACAAGGTGGCGTTCTTTCTCCGTTACTTTTCGCAATATTTATGAACTCTATCTCTAAATCATTACTTTCATCCTACCACCTATATGCAGACGATTTGCAAATTCACATGCAAGCACCTGTGGAGGAGCTGAGTGAAGCATTCTCCATCATCAATGATGACTTGGTGCAAATCTGCGAGTGGAGCAAGCGATATGGACTGAACGTGAATCCCTCCAAAACCCAGGTCATCGTTGTTGGCAGCTCCAGGATGATAGCTCGGGTTGATTGTGCTGCGCTGCCTGGTATTATATTTGACGATAAAAAATGTATCCGAATATCGTACTAAGCTCAAGTGGCTTCCAATTCGCATTCACCGGAATACTCACATTCTCTCCGTCCTCTACAATATTCTGTTCAATCCATGTACCCCAACTTATTTAAAAGAACGCTTCACGTTCCTGAATGACACACATTCGAGATCCTTGCGGTCATCGGAGACACTGGTTCTAGCAATGCCGGAGCATGCAACAGGGTTCTATGACAAATCGTTTACTGTGCAGGCTGTCCGTCTGTGGAACTCCCTGCCTGTAGCTATCAGGCGTGCACAATCGCTGCCTATTTTCAAGACAATGGTAGTGCTTTTGTGCCAAAAATCTATTTATGTCGTTCATTTACATCAATGTCTACCCCCTTTTTCTTAAATTCTATTCTTTCTATCTTTCCATCCAAAGGTTGCCTGTAAGATATTATTGTACGTCTATGTATGTTTATATATCTTTTTATGTATATATTTGTGTATTTATGTAGATATAGTTTATGTAAGTTTATTAACCTGCACACACATCAGGACCTGTTTGCATCACGATCTCCTCTCTTAGGCCCACTGGAAGAGATCTCTTTAGAGATAAGTGGCGCCATTGTATACATGTTTAGTTTGTATCCATTTACTGTTTTATTTACTGTGTGTGTACAAAAATAAATAAATAAAAATAAATAAAAATAAATAAAGTTTATTGTATTATTGTATTGTATTGGAGGGGTTCTCTAGGCAGCTCAACCGGCGGCAGCAAACATCCACCCTAACGAACACGCACACCCCGGCTTTATCTCGAAATTGTTCCTCGATGACATAGCCGGGGTAACACAGGTAAGACGTGTCGTCAGGGCGGCGTATTTGTGTCTCCGTGAGGAACATCACAGCGGGCCGTGCCGTCTCAAGGTGATGGTCGACGGCATAGAGGTTCGCATGGAGTCCACGGATATTAGTGAACTCCACCTCGAAAAGTGAAGTTGTGGGGTTTCCTGGGGCCGCTGTGAAACGTTTAATTTTTTTTTGTTGCACTGCCATTGTAGATTTGAAGAAGAAGCGTGAAGACAGGGCGACATTTGGTGCAGCAGTAAGTGACAAAGCGCAAGGGCTAGCTTTGTCTAGAACCGTGCGGTTAGATCGGAGCGGACGGAAGGGCTCCCAAACCCCCCTGATGCAAGGCCGCCGCTACCCCACAGGTTACCACCCGGAGCGGCGATCCCACATCAGGATTATGCGCAACATGTGGGGCAGCCTCCTGGGGTGGTTGGTCCCAGGTGGGCCCCATGACTGTGTTGCGGGCGGCCGCAGCAACGCCGTTGCTAAGGGTCTCCCTGGCCGGCGAATCGACCCACACCTCCCACACTAGACTCCGCTTCGCCCCCACTGGTCCCATGCCTGCTGCACCATACATGGCCCCGGGCCCGGCGGTGCAGCTGCTGAACCCCTAACGCAACCCAGCCTAGGCTGGGTTGTACTTGTAGTCACGTGCTGATCTCCGCAAGTCCACGTCTAGTGCGCGGGTTTTGCGTGTGGGTGGGACTCTCTCACTCGAGCCAACCGATCTCCTCCAGGAATGCCAGCAGGCCCCGCACGTTGTGCAGAGCTTCAGGGATTGATCCTGGAGACCCGAGATGCCTTGCCCTGTAGTCTTGGACTTCCTCACAGCGCAGGATTAGATGGCTGACCGTCTCGTCCTCAGCCATGCAGGCCCTGCAAAGGGGACTGTCTGTAACACCGATAGTATATAGGTGTTTGTTTAGGAGGCAATGCCCCGTAATGACACTTGTGAATAGACGGAGATGGGATTTTTTCAACGTCCCAAGTCTGCCGGTTAGCCGACGATTGAGTACAGGCAGAGCCTCCCTCGCCTGCCGACAGTCCGACAGGCTCGTCCACAGTGTGTTGTGTTGTGTATAAGTTCTGTGTGCCAGAAGTGTTCGTATAGTGCCTACCGGTATTGGTAGGATTGGCTCTGGTCCAATGGACGTTTGGCTCGAGCCCCTTCCCCGTCATTACCTCTGGAGCCGCTGTGTCCTTTAATCCACTGTAGTGTAACGTGGTTGTACTTACTTATCTCAGCTAAGCGCTGATGACAGTTGTAGATTAGGCCCGAATTGACAATGTTACTGTCAAGGGCTTGTAGAACCGACTTGCTGTCCGAGAGAATTCTAATACTAGAGTACCTTTCCTCTCCTAGGCTGGGTTACTTGGGGGGCTTTAGCACAGCTGCACGGTGGTGGCCCCTCGGACCAACACTGTTGTACCACCTGGTACCCACGTAGGGGCCGAAGCCACTCCATAGGTACCGTAAATTAACGACTCTTGTCCGTTGATCAGCAGGTGCGCCACTAGCAGGTGAGGCCGCTGGGGCCCTAAAGATGTTGGTAGAGCCCCTTTACACCCAAAAACGTACTGACTGAACACAATTATAATAAATAATATTAATTTGTGAGTCATCTCAGCGGTGGGTACAGCAACTGTATGGCCGCGGCCCTTCGCTGCGTAAGCGGGTGCCCGTCGCGGATGCCCGACGCGGATGTCCGCGCCGTGCGCCCGCCTGCTTAGGACTCCCGTCTATCGCAGCGACGCCACTATAATTTTGATCGCACGGGTGTACAGTCGAAATGGATTATTTATTGATATATTACTTAACCAAAAGACGACGACGTGAACAAAGGCGTCAGCCAATCAGCCCATATGTCTCGTCTAGTTTGTTGTGTGGAGAATTTGTAACCAAGTTTTCGTTACTTGTTGCAAAGACTACCAGCACCGTCGCGCCTACACACGACGCGTGTCCCGTAGCACGCGACAGCTATCCGCCTCACGCAGCGCTGCTCTTGAAATTACATGAATCAAGCACGCGGAGCGGACACCCGCGACTGGAACCCGCTTAACGCAGCGAAGGGCCTGGAGTGCGGTACCGGAATCAGTTGCGTTCTTGACAACCCTTTCTTATTTAGCGACTAGACAGCAGTACGGCATTGTAGGTATTTTGTGGTTTCACCATGGAGTTGACTCACTGACAGTAATTATATTATAACACAGACACTTTTAAGTATGTTTGATAACAGATTGAAATAATTTAAACATTTTTTTCCAGACCTTTCCTTTCCAACGCAATGCTGTAACGAAAAATAACCTGGGAAATGCCAGGTTGAAAACTAATGCTGGTAATGATTTTGGTGCAAAACCTACAGTTAAGGTATATATATTTTTTTTTTAAATTCCGCAAAACCGTGGCCGCTCCCATGTCCATTGCTGCGGGCGTCTCTGGTGACACTGAAGGCATTTCCAGTGGCGCCCGGCGGAGGGGTAAAAAAAAAAAAAAAACATGCTGTAGAATTTCTAGATCGCGCTATTAAGGTTAGCATTGGACCCACTACTGGAGTTCTGCCGAACGACGGTACTAGTGTATCGTGTTACAACAATATTTAAACACTTTTATTTTTTAAGGATGCAGCAAAAATTCAGTTTTGATGCCATAGAATGTTTTTCTTACTCTGAAACTAATGAAACAGGTTTAATAATATTCTCCACTAGCTGTTGCTCGCAGCTCCGCCTGCGTATTACTTTAGATCTACATAACATTTTTATTTATGAACCAATTGAAAACCAAGCCGCAAATTCAAATCGGTTAAGCAGTTTCTGAGATTAGCGTGTTCAAACATTCAGACAAACAGACAAAAGTTCTAAAAACCATTGTTTTGGGTTTTCTTGCGTTCATAAAGCCAGTACACCAGTTTCTCTACTATATTCTCTATTATACCATACAAATTCATCTTAAGATACGAAAATATGAAATATTTATTATCTTCGTAGTGTGTGTTAGTTCATTGAATTGTATGGCGCTCGCCATACAATTTTGTTTAAAAAATTACAATATTGAATCTTTAGTTAAAATATTTTAGTATCTTAGCCGTGTGCAGCGCCCCTTAGTGAACTCCACTGCGGGTGACGTAACCTACGACAAACTTATTATTTGCGGTTGGTACAGTGATCGGGTCTAGGGATAGGTACCATACCGCACGGATAGGTGCCATACCGCGCGGCTCAGACGCGTGGTCGGCTCCTTACGGAACTGTTGTGTGCGTACTCTTATTATTACGAGTGTATTTTGTTTTGCAGTTTCTCTAAATATTTAGGTACTATTTTAAGTACTACAGGATATTGTAGTTTTTTTTTTTCCGATAATTCTTTTGGCATGTTCTTTTTATTTAAGTAGAATTTACGTATCGTTGTAAATAATAGAGAATATAATAGAAGATATAATAGAGAAACTGTTGTAGGGGGGCTTTATGAACGCAATAAAACCCAAAACAATGGTTTTTAGAACTTTTGTCTGTTTTCAATCGCTTCGTAAATAAAATCATGATATCAACATTGATTGATTCTTGATTCTTTGATTCTTTGTATTCTATCACTGAGGTATGAGGCAACTAGGTCCAGTGCCGAATCTCTGCTAACATAATAATTGAGTTTCCGTAATAGGGTTGATGTTCAACGCAATCAAAAAAGCTTTAGAGATCGCAAAATATACCAATGGCATCTTGCTTATTCTCCCAGGCATTGAAAATATGCTTCAGAAGCGTTACCCCTGCGTGAATGGTAGAACGACCTCTTGTGAATCCATACTGCTCATTATGTAGTAGCATATTTGAATTAAAATGTGATTGTAATTGCTGCAATATAATTTTTTCAAAAAATTTACTAATGGCGGGTAGTATTGAAATTGGTCTAAAATTACCAGGGTCGCGGACGATTTTCAAAATCGGATGCACCATCGAGGAAAACCAGATGATTAAATTGTTGCCATGGAAACACGTGCGTCAACAATGAAAATGGATTTATTTTTCATTCGATTATAATTCTTTTAAGTGCTTGATTCTGATTCTGATATGTAATAAAAACATTTGCTCAACATTTGCAATTAGCAGCATGCATAGCATACCTAGTATGAATTTCAGTTTGATACCTCCACGCGTTCCTAAGGAAAAGGGTCTTGACATACAGACACACCGACAACAAAGTCATCCAATAAGGGTTTTGTTTTTTTCCTTTCGAAGTACAGAACCCTAAAAAACAATTTATTAAGTACTTACCTACATGCTACATAATATTATCACGCCTATATCCCAGTAGACAGAGATGCATAAAACACCCACACTTTGCCAGTAATTTTGTTTATTACGTGGACGTAATAGAGGGCAAGGCTATTGCCGTTACGAATACTATAGAATATTCATAACCACTCTGTAATTGCAACACCCAGGACAGATGTTACATACCTAACACTTTTTTTTTACCACTAAATATAATCTAATGCAGTCACTCACTTATTAAGTATACACACACACACACACACACATATCACGTCTATATCCCGAAGGAGTAGGCAGAGGTGCATTATTATTTCCAACGGGGACGCAGGTAACCGGACGGACGATCCACCCGCGATGCTTGTGGGCCATTTCGTCCATTTGCCCAGTTCTCCGCTTGGGGAGAGTGTGGTTGATCCAGCTTACGGTGCCCCGTCGAACCTTCCTGTGCCCTTTATGAATCTCATTCATAATGCCCTTTATCAATCTCATTCATCTGTTCCACCTTCAGATTGCTTGTATCTTCTTCGTTCAGTTTATTTGACCCCAGGATTTCCCATCTGATCAGTGAGTACATGGGGCATTCAGCCAGCAGGTGGAAGCCTGTTTCTTCGCTGTCCATGCACTCTGGGCATTTGGGGTCGGTTCTTACTCCTATCACTGTCAGATGTCTGTTCAGTCGACAGTGTCGTGTTATCACTTCTATGGCGAGCCTCATGTTTCCTCTTGGGAGTTTCATGAAATGACTCGTCCTATTCTTGTCCATTCCCTTGATGAAGATTTTCGACAGTCTCATTCCAGTCGAGGTTCTCCATCTTTGGTTAGTTTCTATTTTAGTTCTGTGGCTGATTACTCCTTTGGTGATTTTGTGCGCTATGGGCAGCCGGGGCTCCGGTACCACCAAGGTGCATTATACACCCACAACTTGCCAGTATTTCTAGTTCCACGTAATAGGGGGCAAGCCTATTACCGTCACCGGACACACATTATCATGGGTTATGTCCAAAATGGCCGAATTAATTAAGTCTTTTTAATGAAGTAATTATTAAGTACCTGCTCCAGAAATTTTCAATTAGGTTTCGTTAACTATTAACCTAGATTACCTGCACTGGTATTGCTTAATTGCTTGGTAAGTTAATTGTGTGCTAGTTTAAATTAAAATTTGATTTGTTTTTAAACTAAGTATTGAAATTACTTGTGTTGTTAATCTATACTAATATTATAGAGAGGATAAATGTGCTTGTTTTTTTGCATAGACGAATATATTCGTACTTCGAAACTACTGTTTAGTCATCATGACATCACATCTTCAATATCCCTGAGTGTTATCTACACTACTTTTTATTCCAGTAATGTGTCCCCGTGAGAATTGGGATCGAAACTATATCACTTAGATATAAAAAAATAAATATTGTTGAACATTCTCACACAACGTCATCTAGCCCAAACAAAGCTATAAGCTTGTGCTATGGGATCTAGACAACTGATAAGCATACTTATATATTTCTAAATACATACATAATATACCCGAACTTAACCACCAAAATAAACATTTGTGGATCACACAATATTGGATTCGACCCGGGAATCGAACCCGAGACTCCGGAATCGAAAGCCGATGCACTACCGACCACGCCACCGAAGCAATCAAATTTTGCTTTATATTACGCGATCAGTGCTATTTACAAAGGTGTTTACCTAATCGAAGAGCTGCAAGATGACCTTATTCCTTAAAATAAATTTGAACTGCAACTTCTATCTATACTTCTATACTACTATTATAAAGAGGAAAGATTTGTATGTTTGTAATAAATAAACTCAAAAACTACTGTGCCGATTTCAAAAATCTTTCACCATTAGAAAGCTACATTCAACCTGAGTAACATAGGTTACTTTTTATCCCGATAATATGTTCCCACGGGAACCGGGAACGAGTAAACTAAATCACGCGGGCGGAGCTGCGGCAATCAGCTAGTTATTTATCCTTTACTTAAAAACAACTCAAGTACCTAAAACATTCTCACCTGGATGGAAACAGGCGTTACCTAGCGAAAATCCATTACAAAGTAATGGTAAGTAAGATGTTAAAACTTTTTTTTTTTGAACCAGACGTTCTGGCTTTCTGTTCTGTGAAGCTTGACGAACTTTATGTATAATTTGGCCTGGGTAGTGATGCTCACTGATCTCAAATATTGGATGGAAACAGGCGTTACCTGGCGAAAATCCATGACAAAGTAATGGTAAGTAAGATGTTAAAACTTTTTTTTTACCAGACGTTCTGGTTTTCTGTTCTGTGGAGCTTGACGAACTTTATGAATAATTTGGCCTGGGTAGTGATGCTCACTGATCTCAAATATTGGATGGAAACAGGCGTTACCTGGCGAAAATCCATGACAAAGTAATGGTAAGTAAGATGTTAAAACTTTTTGTTTTTTACCAGACGTTCTGGTTTTCTGTTCTGTGGAGCTTGACGAACTTTATGAATAATTTGGCCTGGGTAGTGATGCTCACTGATCTCAAATATTTGATGGAAACAGGCGTTACCTGGCGAAAATCGATGACAAAGTAATGGTAAGTAAGATGTTAAAACTAAACTAAGGCTGTTCTCTTTGAGACAGTCTTGATAATGCCTCGTTTAGAGGTGAAACAATTGTCGACGTTTTATTGTCTTTTATTTTTGCGAAAATAATGCTTTTATATTTTGAAACGTTTTAACATCTTACTTACCATTATATTCTCACCTGTTATTTTATTACCGTAATTACGGAAAACGATTAATATCTTAGCACGAGAAGACTTTATATCTATACTTATAATAAATCTGTAGAAGTGAAAATTCTGTACATTGAAGATATCAAAAAAATAAATGGCAGGGGGTGTTACTAGACCGACACCAACCCCAAAATTGTGATTAAAAAAATTGTTGTCTGTCTGTCTGTCTGTCTGCCTGTCTGCCTGTCTGTTCAGGCATCACGCAAAAACTACCGGTTCGATTTCGATGAAACTTGGTATAATTATTCTTTAATATCCTGGGCACCACACTGGGTACTTTTTATCCCGGAAAAGTATATACAATAAAAAACAAACTTAATTTTGCGGTTCGATCCCTAGACCCGAGTACTGTACCAACCGCAAATAATAAGTTTGTCGTAGGTTTTTTTAATTTTTTTATATTGGGTTCGTCAAATTGACGCCGCCCGTCTGGTGGTAAGTCGTGACGACGACTAGCGATTGTGGGCCACTCTCACAGCACACAATACGATAGAGAGTGGCCCTCAACTTGACGACCTACTGATGTGCCTCTTCACGCGCCGCTTAAAGAACCCAGGGTTATATGTGGGAGGAAACACGTGCACAGGCAGGGCGTTCCAGGCCACACGGTTCTCGCGAACATGCTATCCACTGTGTGGGAGTGGCATCTCTGCCCGGCACGCGTTGTTCGGGATCGGAAGGAACAGGGTGGGATCAGATTGAAGAGCTCTTCAGAACAGGTTACGTCACCCGCAGTGGAGTTCACTGTTTAATGGTTTTTAGAATTTTTGTCTGTTTGTCTGAATGTTTGAACACGCTAATCTCAGAAATGATTTGATTTTTTGATTTGAACTTGCGGTTTGGTTTTCAATCGTTTCATAAATAAAAAAGTTATGTAGATCTAAAGGAACACGCAGGCGGAGCTGCGGGCAACAGCTAGTCATAAATAAGAAAGGTTTCCAAGAGAAACTTCCACGAGAAACTAAACGTTAATTCATTAAGTTAGAAATACGAAATTCGTTACGAAGTACTTACACAGCAATGAGTAGAGACCCTTGTGGTCAAAGCCTCGCACTTAACATTACCTGTCAACCGCATAAGACATAATGTGCGCAAAATTTTACCTGCACGCTTATATATGGTCACATTGGTCAGTGAACTTATTTAAAGTTCGGGTTGAATGCCACTAGAGATGATAATACCGAAACCGGTACACATTATCGGTATTTTAGGAAACCATTATACATTTGAGCATCTGTTTTATTGTTTTATTGATTGGTTAGAAAGTTTTGATTTTTTTTAAGAAATCAATTACTACTTGTTACTTGCAACCAGCTTAATTAAAAGTGAATTTGTTAGGAGTCGGTTGATGTCAGTACTGTAATCCTCGAAATGCAATGTCATCCCATTAACCACTAGGATCTGGATTCTTTATTATGTGGTTTACTATTATATTCGAGATTTTAGAGCACCTGCCATTCAACTGACAAACTCGACAGAAGAGAAATCATGCAACAAAGCCGAAATACTGAAAACTCTAATCAAATCATTGTTAATATCCTGACAACTCTCATGAGAGTTTAAATATCTGACTGGATAATATAATGGTATTTAAGTGATAGCACCATTCTTATTCCAGCACAAACAGGCCGAATGGACGTCCCTATGCTGTATTTCACACGCTATGTAAGAATACGGAAAATATCGAAGTTCAGCCGAACCGCAGTTAGACTGGAAAGCCGGAGTTGAGGTATTTCCAATGGCGGACTTTGACCACCTCTGTGGTCTCTGCGGGGTTTTGGTCGGAATGACAATCCCGCGTCGTTGGGGTTGGGTTTTATCCCGCGTCAGTGAGTGAATCTGGTTGCGTGCTACGGGGCAAAGGCCCCACAGCACGCAACCCTACTAGCCTGCTTCTGTAAGGACGGCTGGTGGTGATCCCGCCGTCCTCAGGCCCCGATCATGGAGGTCGATGGTCTTGGGCGTAGATGAGTCTGCGGCGTCCTCGCCGCTGACTACTGAACTCGGCGAGGAGGGTACGCTCCCTCTCCCTCTCGGCTGCCTCCTTCGCGAGCATGACTTGCTCCCTCGGTGAATGATGATGTAAGAGTTATCTCCTATACTCTCTTCATTTGTCTTGTTTTCCTAAACGATGCTACACCCATTTATAGGTCAGGGTAACTATTTACCAGGTGGTAAATGGGTACCTAATAAAAAAATATGAAAGTCAATAAAATACGTTAAATGCCTATATCTATCATCAAACAAAGTGGAAGAACAAACGGAAATATATTTATTGGCTTTTAAACATTAACATCCAATAAATTTGCAAAAAAAAACCAAACAAAATATTAAAAACCAGTTATGGTATTAGTCACTCTAAGTAAGTAGCGGTGTGTCACACAGGTCAGTACCCCAGGGATGCTGTAGTGTCTCGCGGCGCTCGCGCACTGCGTACGTGTTCGCGATTCAAACATTTGTTTTAATTTTTTTTTGTTAAATCGAGTGTTTTGTGAAAGAGGTTCGTACGTATATTTAATTTTTTTTTTAATTTTAGGATTATGTATTTAGATAAATCTTTTTCATTTATATTTGGAATATGTAAAGTTAAGATTCGTTTATTATTTTGTATTTAAGAACATTATTTGTTTAAAACAATGGAAAAGAGAACAGCTGTTCTCTTTGAGACAGTCTTGATAATGCCTCGTGTGTAGGTGAAACATATGTCGACGTTTATAATGTCTTCTATTTAGCGAAATCATTGCAATTATCTAAAAATTCAACATCATATTTTCCATTGTTTTATCATGGACTTTCGCCAGGACTAACGCCTGACTCCATTCAGTATTATTTGTTTACCTTTTTCAGTGGAACATGGATAAGTTTACTCACGTGTACCTATCAATTTTTTGAATTATTTGGATAATTATAAGTTTTTTATCAATATCCCGTTATCTCTTTTAGACCAATATTCCGTAGAAGTTTACTTGTTGCAAATAGGAACAAATTTCAGGCATAAAAGTATCAAATTAGGTCACATATTATTAGTACTACAAGTGTTTATTTTCTTTGAATTTACGTTTGGATTACAGAATAGTTATTGGTTTTTAGGGTTCCGTAGTAAAAGTCTCGGAACCCTTATAGTTTTGTCATGTCTGTCAGTCCGTCCTCCGCTTTCCTTCCAAACGGCTAGTGCTAGAAACATGAAACTTTGCATGGATATTTACTACGCTGACAAAGTGCTAAAATAAAATTCTGAATAATATTTTTTTTAGGGTAAAGTGACATGAAGTGGGAATAATATTTTTTTTCTCGCGTCTACTCCATCGTATGAGGTATCGTTAGATAGCTCTTCCATTAACATTGAGAGGTTGCTAATATTATTTTTTGCTTTAAGTATGCGTTTAAGTATGCCGTTTGCGAGATATTAAGCTTTAAAGAACATGTTTTTGTGGAAAGGGCACCCTAAAATCTAAACGACTGGCGGTGAAGAACTTGAAAACATTCATGATGGTAGTCCAAGTAATCAACTTTGAAAGAAAACTATAACAGATGGTATAGGTAACTCTGTTAGTTCAGGAGTACGGGTAACTACGGAACCCTATCTTATGCGTAGCCCGACATGCACTTGACCAGTTATTTTTAGTGTGCCTAAGTATAAAGAACCCAATAACGGAAATTGGTTTGCCCCCTTCACATGGGACCAACAAAATTATTGGCAAAATGTACCCACACTTGGCCAGTAATGTATCATACACACTCGTGTATGATTAGATGTATGGGGTTTAATTTATTTTCAATATACATAATAGTTTAAGCAAACTCATTGCTTTGAAACACAATTATTCTTCAATTTTTTATTCAAATCTTTTCAATGGTTTATCCGTGATTAACTAACAATTAAGCATCCTTTACATTGAAACTTAAATTCTTATACACAGTAAAAATAAAACTATATACGCACAGTATGCTTTTTTTTTTTTTTAATTATCACCTTATAGTCT
Source organism: Nudaria mundana (assembly GCA_963556515.1). Lineage (NCBI taxonomy): Eukaryota > Metazoa > Arthropoda > Insecta > Lepidoptera > Erebidae > Nudaria > Nudaria mundana. Next base: position 17,581,039 of record OY748307.1, on the reverse strand, counting down.
ATGGCCTAGTGTCCAGTGTAAACCTACAGGAGCCCCAGAGCGTCGACGAAATTATAACCTTGGGTATGGTAACTTAAAATTCACAAAACAATTAAAATGTTGTATACTTTTTTAACGTTTCTCGTTTAAACACACGTTATAAACTTAACGGGTTTTTTATACGATTATTAGGTACATAGGCATTTCTTCATTCCCTGGAGGAGTAAAGAGGTATGTATATAGGCATAGAATAGGGAATACTCGTCTTTGTTTACATATAACATCATTCGAACGTTAGGGTTGCCCAGTAAAGTAAAATATATACCAACATAATTTGACCAATAATTCGTGCCTCGGAGAGCACGTTAAACCGTCGCGTCGGTCCTGGTTGTCATACAAAGGTAGTAGCAGCCCTAAAAAAAAAAAAACTACAGAACTTCGATATCGCCCATGGGTTGTGGAGGTCAGTTGGCAGTCGCTTCACGGAAAATATCTAAGTTCAGCCGAATCGCAGATAGACTGGAAAGCCGACCCCAATGGCGTTGGGAAAAGGCTCGGTGGATGATGAATTTGACCAATAATTGTGACGTTAATGCCTCAATATCAACTCTATGGTCAATAGCGTGTCCCAAACAAGAGACAACCCTTACTGATTTCCAACTTCAAGTTGTCGCTGACGTCACGTTTTTTTTGCGGTTGTTAGACAAGTGACATAGGCCTGATATAGGTACCTATCTCAGTAATCGCGTTAAAGACCCGTTTGTTTTGTTGTTTTAACTTAATAAATGTGTGCTAATTATGTTTTAATAGTTGAAATAATTAAGGTTGCTTTTATTTTCTTTACAAGGTTAGGTTAGGTTAGACACCTGCACTCCACACGTTGGTGGAGTGCTCTGCGTGGGCGAGTCAGCGCCAGGACCTCGTAGTGGGTCTGGGTGTGGATACCCTCTCGCTGGAGACCATGCTTCAAGCCATGGTCTCCAGCAGGAGTAGGTGAAACGCGGCCGTGTCCTTTTGCGAGCAAGTTATGCTCGCGAAGGAGGCGGCCGAGAGGGAGAGGGAGCGTACCCTCCCCGACGATTTCCGTAGTCAGCGGCGAGGGCGTCGCAGACTCATCTATGCCCAAGACCATCGACCTCCATGATCGGGGCCTGAGGACGGCGGGATCGCCACCCGTCGTTCTTACAGAAGCAGGCTAGAAGGGTTGCGTGCTGCGGGGCCTTTGCCCCATAGCACGCAACCAGATTCACTCACTGACGCGGGATAAAACCCTACCCCAACGACGCGGGATTCTCATCCCGACCAAACCCCCGCAGAGACCACAGAGGTGGTCAAAGTCCGCCGGGCGCCACTGGAAATACGTTCTGCTTGTAACCAGAGACGCCCGGCAACAGACGTTAGAGCGGCCGCGGCCTTAGGCCGCAGAATTAAAAAAAAATAGGTTAAACACCTGTGTACCCTAATCTATGAAAACTCGACTTAAACCCCTATACCAACCCTTCTGGTGCGTGGTATAAGTAGGCTGAATTCCCCTTTTTGGGGGGAGGGGGGCTTGCCCAGCAGTGGGCGTCAAATGGGCTGAGATGATGATGATGAGCTGTTGAGCCATAAGAATATCGTAATAAATAGAAGAGTGAGAGTGCTTTGTGGTAGTATTGACAAGTAAGAAATCGAAACCTATCAAAATAGCTAAGGTATATTTTTCTATGTCAGACTATGACCACGGATAAGGCATAGATTTTGTTATTCCCTTGATGAGTACTAAATAGTCCGAGACACCCAGGACTTTAATTGGCTGTACCATAGCGGCTGGCACGTAAGATTTATGTTGCCTTTCAACAACAATTCATCACAAGGTAACGGTATTAATTTTTTTTTCAAAATTACAATATGGCTGCTACTTTTTATTAAATTAATTTGGCCATTTTGGACATAACTCATTATATGTGTGCCCGGTGACGGCAATTACGTGGGAATAAAAATACTGGCAATTTGTGGGTGTCAAATGCACCTCTGCCTACCCCTTCGGGGATATAGGCATATTATGTGTCTGTGTGAGTACTAAATCTGAGATAATTTTCATTTGCGCCGGAGCTGGGGCAATTTTGGCCATTCACCTTTCTAGATTGTATGCGCCTACACAGTTGCAAATTTGCAATAATCCGGCCCGAGCGCACGCCTTCCGATAAACGAATTTACTATGGAGCCCTAATCCCGTTGTACAACAAACAAACAGCCATCTAGGTCATGTTTTATGTACATATATAAACTAGTTGGTACGTTCCTGGTTGCACCGTTATTAAAGGCCGGTTTTATAGTGAAGGGTGTGGCCGTTGTATCGTGAAATTGTTTTGATATTATCTCCTTGGACCAATCAGATCATAAAATAGATTAGTTGTAAAATATGGAGTAATATATGGTGTAAAATATGGAGGCTCGTTAAATACTGTTAAATTCCGAGTATTTACTGAGTTAGTTGACGTAAGTGTAGTTACATACACATGGGGTCAAAGTCCGCCGGGCGCCACTGGAAATACCCTCTGTTGTGTACCAAAGACGCCCGCAGCCATGGATATGGGAGCGGCCGCGGTCACGCGTAATTAAAAAAAAAACAAGTTAAAAATGGCAAAAATTTGCCATATATTGTATAGTTTTCGAAAGTTTTTTTCATAAAATCTAAAAAATGTCACATGACATGAAGTTTAACATCATTTTAGAGGTCTTTGACCATGCTGAGTTGATTGCAGCTGTTCTTGAGTCTCTAACTATTGCCGTTCTCAATTTGAACTCGTTTTGACCTTGAGATTGAGATCAGAAGTCAAAGGTCAAGTTCATTATAGAGGTCTTTGACCATGCTGAGTTGATTGCAGCTGGTCTTGAGTCTCTAACTATTACCGTTCTCGATTTGACCTCGTTTTGGCCTTGTCCTTGAGATCAGAGGTCAAAGGTCAAGTTAATTTAGGGGGTTCTCGACTATGCTAAGTCGATTGGCGTTTATACTGAGTCTCTAGCTCTTACCGTTCTCGAGTTGAAAGTTGTTCACGGACGGACATTACTGTTGTATAAGAGATTTTCGTTTCGAAAACTCTAAAAGCCATTTCATACCCGCATATTCCAGTAGTTTTCAACCTTATAGCCGTCACCGGGCACTATATCCTTAATATAATAAATCGTGTACCTATGTTTAACAGCTGCCATTTTTTCATCTTGTAACAGTGTAAGTCAACCTTACCCACCAGCTGGATCAACGGTGAGGCCTGTGATACTCTTTAGGGTTATCCCAGGGCGCCAGTTCACATGTGAACAGTGTGTGTGTGATGACAGGAGATTCAATAAGGCACAGTTAGAGGGTTAACAGAGAGTATAATTTTATAAGCTTAAAATATTGAACAATATGTATTGAAATTGGTTGTAAAGTTTACACAAAAAGGTTAGGTATGTAGCTGCTAGCCTACTTCTTAAATCATAAATTACAGGTACAGGAATTATTTCAATCTTGACTTCCGGTTATGCCGATGGTTCTTGGAACTAGAGTAGACAGTATTATTAATGAAGAACAGGGGATCAGATGTTGAACAAGTACTTAACTTAAATGCTTGGTCCACGCGGTCAGCTGGGATTGTTAGGGTGGCGCATGTGCTGTGGTCTTGTGAGCCCAAGACGACCTCGTGTATCCTCGACGTAGATTGATCGGACTTTATACTGTACTGCTCCAGATACGTCGACTACCTCAGAAATTCTGCACCAAGACATCAGACATCAGTAACAAAATCAAGACACGCCCTCCGGAATGCCTAAAACAGAGAAAAAATGCTTCCACGCTGTCCAAGTTGGATAGAAGAGAACGCTCCCAGCTTCTTGAGATCACGTTAGACAGGACGCTTGAACTGTATCGACGATTGTTTCGATTTAATTTAGATTGTTTCCAAGTAAAATAACTTCCTTCAGACAAAATATTTGTAGGTTAAGTATCAGTAGTGATCGAGAGATATTATCAGTTAGGAACAAGAGCAGTGAAAAGATCTTGCGCCTTGCCTTTTTATCAATTCGTCCTGGTTATCTCGAATCTTCTCTTGACGAAAAACCAGTCTTACACTTGATTTTATAAGTAAACAACTTGTCACTCAGCGGAAACCAACAACCACTCTGAAATTGACAGCTCACTGACAATTGACAGTGCTAGATAATACTCTGCCAAGCTCCCACTAAATCTGAATCATAATCAAGACTATATATACGTTTGTCGAGTTGACATCTATGCATCAACTGACACTAATGACGTTCATAATCTCATTACAAATGTTTGTTTACGTTTTGTGAGTGTAATGAAATTACGATGTTACAATCTGTCTGTCACACAATCTCGATACTAAATTTCATTAGAATCGGACTGTCTTATCACTTGATCCTGGACATGTTTATGACCTTATTAAGTAGGTAACCACCACAATGTTAACTAGAATGTGGTACTAAAGTCAGTTTCCTCTACTTTCGAAGAAAAGAAGAACTTTAATGTATACTGCGACCTTCACATTAAGATTCCTTGCTAACACTAGTGACTATTATGCCTGTCTCAGACATACTGTTATTATATCACTTAAGATTAATAATAATCTTCATTAAAATAAATATTTTTGGAAATTCTCACACAACGTCATCTAGCCCAAACTTGTGCTATGGAATCTCGACAACTGATAAACATACACATATATATTTCTAAATACATACATTATGTACATAGAAAACACCCAAACTCCGAACTCCGACTTCTTTAGATTCTTCAAGATATGTATTATACTAAAACAATAGCAAATACCTAGTAAGGTTTCTACCTAGGTTGTTTAATTCGTTTCTACAAAAGTACTATTTTGGATCTAACATTGAAAACCTAGCAAAAACACTAACTAGGTTTTTGAATTATGTTGTTTAATTTTTTAACATAGGTAATATATATTGTCGTGTTTCATTCTAGTAAGTAGCATAATGATAGTAAAAAAATCAATTGGTTAAAAATAAAATGGTTTATTATTGGCAAACGTAATCATGATAATCGTAGCACATCATAGCACATCATAGCGCAATGAAAAATCATGCTTATTCTGCCATTTCGCCCTCAATTTGGAGATCAATTGCATTCCAGTTTGGCAACAATCACATCCTTTTTTCGAGCAGGAATGCCCCAAAAAGCCGATTTTTCTTCAGGTAGCCCAACTACTTTATACTTTTTAGGTAGGATATCCAACTCGGCAAATGGTCCATCAAAACTGAAAATTACAATAGTCATTAATCGATGGAAACTACTTTAAAATCTTATTACAACCTAAAATTTAATTAGTCCCTTTATAGAAAATCAATTCAATAACTATTCTGTAATCCGATCCCCAACAGCTATAGAGGGACTAAATAAATTATTGGCAAAATTACATCCTAATACTATTTACCTTGTCTTGTAAAAAGATTTCTTGGTGCTCTTTTTTTCTTTGGCCAGTTCCTACTACCACTTAAATCTATGCCTTTATTTTTTGTCTTGAACTGTTTACAACAGTATCGTCAACAGTAACAGTATCGACAGTATCTCCCAATGGGGTGCCGAGAACTTGGTCGAGTTCAATGCCCACAAAACACAGGCGTGTGCATTTACAGCGAAAAAATCCCCTTTCCTTCCCCTACCCACTCTTCAGAATGCAATATTACCAATGAAGGACAATCTAGACATCCTTGGCATAGACGTTCGTCGAGAGCTCAATAACACAAAATACATTGAGAGATGTATTGCGCTAGCTTCGCGGAAACTAGGAATACTGAACAAGGTAAAGCGATACTTTGCACCGCACCAGAGGTGTCTGCCGTACAAAACGCAGATTAGACCCTGCGTTGAATACTGCTCTCACCTCTGGGACGGCTCCGCGAAGTATTTGCTGGACGCACTCGACGCTATGCAGCGACGCGCTGTTCGCATTATAGACTATCCGGATGTAACGGGAAGCCTTGAGCCGCTAGCCCAGTGCCGAACTATTGCTTCCTTGGCCGCGTTCTACCGTATTTACCACGGTGAGTGTTCTGAAGAGCTCTTCAACCTGATCCCACCTTCTCCCTTCCGATCCCGAACAACGCGTGCCGGGCAGAGATGTCACTCTCATACCGTGGAAACCATCTTCGCGAGAACCGAGCGTTTTAAACGTTCGTTTCTCTGCCGAACGATGGTGGCTTGGAACGCCCTGCCTGCGCACGTGTTTTCTCCAACATATAACCCTGGGTTCTTTAAGCTAAGCGTGAAGAGGCACATTACTGGGTCGTGAAGTTGAGGGCCACTCTCTATAGTATTCCTGTGTACTGTGAGAGTCGCCCTCAATTGCCAGACGTTGCCTCAGCTTACCATCAGGCGGGTGGCGTCAATTTGTCGACCTAAATATAAAAAAAACAACATCTTTAAAGTCTTCGAAGTCCAAAACATATCCTTGTCTTTTAATTTTTCTTTCAATGTTTCCATGCACCGAATCTGCGGTCATAATATGTGTATGCCCTTTGGTTAAGCAACTCAAAGTCACAGTTTCGACGGTTATTTCGTGCCAAACTATGCAAATAGCTGAATCAGGAGATTGCTTATTGATGGGTGCGAAAGTAAGATTAAATGTAATTAAACGACTCATAAAAGCAGCTTCTTTAATTTGAGGCAGTATAGGCAGTAAAATTACCTTTTGTAAATTCATTGAGAAATAGGTACTTAACATGCTTAGAATTCCTCTGTGTCGCGCCTATATCACACTGACTTACTATTATTAATTAAAGACACGATTTGATAATCTCGTTTTATACTTCAGTAATTTTGTAAACCAAAAACCTAATACGGGACAATTATAAGTTTAAAAACCTAGTAAAGAACCACTTTCAAATTTAAAAGCCTAGTAAGTTCAATTCACAAATTCAAAAACCTAGCAGGTACCGTATTTAATACGTTTTTGTACTTGGAACTGTTACTTACTAGCTTTTTCATTTTGTATCCTCCGAGTACGAAGGCCACTTGCTAGGTTTGCGTATGTTCATAACTGTTATTCTAGTTAAGATAGAAATACGGGTGTTTTTCCATAGACGTAGCTAAAAATTTTGGAAATATTGATTATAAAAAACGTGTTTGACAAAAAATTACCCTTGCTAGGTTTTGGTTTTGGACAGTCGAAATGTATGTTTGCATGTACATGCTATTCTTCAATGCTGATCTAATTTCGGTGTATTCTCGCAGTTCCTACTACTTTTTCCCAAACAGGACGATAGGGAAGAGCCTTATATACTTCCCGATTGGAACGGAGTGTGAATGTTCTTTTACTCATGTTGTTTTCACCGATAGATTAATCTCGTGTCAAGGAAATAAAAAGACGGTCTTATCGCTAAAAGCAATATCTTACAGGCAACCTTAGGATGGACAGGTATTTAGAGAGACAAGCTTTAAGGTGGGTAAAATATTGGTGCCAAATATTACAAATAAATTTTAATAAATAAACTATTTAAAGTACACAATAATTATAATAAATCTAGATACGTTATTTAGAATTGTTTTCTTTGTAAAAGATTTACTATCACCAACTGTTAGACTTCTACTTATGATTTTTGTTACTCAGTTAGCTGTGGTACGTGTGAGTCACTATTATATCAAAGAACACCCTGTAGTTTTACGTACATTGGTTTTATGAGTTGTAAACTTTATTGTGTAAGTTACGACTATAGTTGCCAACACTGAGTACATTACACAGTAAGATTAACTGTATATGATGAAATTATTTAACCCAATGGGTTTTGTAGGGTAGTTGGTACTACAGATCCGGGTTCGAATTCCCGGGTCGAATGAATAGTTAAGGTTTGCTTACCAAGAATCAACTCGTTTAATCATACAAGTCACAAAGAACACTTATATAAGTCATTAGGAGTGATTTTACATGTACTTTTTTGCCAAATTCGCAAAGCAATAGGTAGAGCCTGTGAGTAAGAATCTGGCAAGAAATGTTGCAGTTTGTGTGTTTCTTAATATCAAGAGAAGTACCTTTTTATAATTAAGTTGATATTTGTATGGTAATAAATAAATAAATATTTTTGGACATTCTCACACGACACCATCTAGTCCAAATTTAGCTAAAGTTTGTGCTATGGGATCTAGGCGAGTGATAAACATACTTATATATTTCTAAATACATACATATTATACTTAGAAAATAACCAATCTCCGAAACAAAAATTTGTGGATCGTTCCTCAGGAATGACACCTCAGGAATGGCAGTCGCATACTCATACCACTGCGCCACCGAGACAGTGATGGTACCAAACCTAAGGTACACAAGACATTACCTTAAATAATTGTATAAACTTTTATCATTAATTTATTTTATTTCTATTTTCAGAATCGTTCACTATGGTTCGATATGTGGTATTATTTATAATACCTCTACTATCTCTGATCCAGGTAAGATTGATCTTCTATATATGGACATACTTTACCGGGTTAGTTATACAAGAATTCATGTAACTATTATGGTGATTTTGATGATTTTCTCAATTATTGTCAATTAGCAAAGTAAAATAAAGTAAAGGAAGGGTATTACTAGGTTACACACCTGGTGATATTTATTCTTTATTTTATTTATAATTCCAATGTCATGCAAGCCTGTAAATTGAGTAATTACTTCGATAGTATTCTATTGTGTTATTTTGGAAGGTTATGGGTAATTATGCAGTTGGTGTGCTTATAGAAAAAAAATCACGTACTTTTCACACAGGGGTAGACAGAGGCGATCGTTACTAATATCCATTATAACAATATCATAATCCTCTGAGCCTTTTTTTACAATCCAGTTGGGGTCGGCTTCCAGTTTAACTGCGCAGCGGCTAAACTTTTGTATTCGCCGTGAAGCGACTGCCATAAGAGCTCCACAACACATTGACAACATATAATAATATAGTTTATTGGTCATAAAACAATATTTTTACAAGCATTATCTTAGACTATGAGGTAGAAGTGGTTCTCTTCTTCTTCTTCTTCTCTTGTCCATGGGCAACACTATGGTGATTATATTGTCTTGGCCCAGTGCTTCGCGACGCGAATCGCATTTGGCCTCGCCTCGTACAGGTCATCTAAAGTGCACGACTCTGGGCAACCCGGACATGACATCATGTGGCTGATGGTTTGTGGTGATAAACCACATTCACACTGGTTCTCTTTAGTGTCAATGTAACCCCACTTGGACATATTATCTTTAGATCTGCCAACCTGGGTTCGCATTCTATTAAGAGCCTTCCAGGTGGGCCAGGGGATTTTGTGTCCGGGGGGTAGTTTCTCTGCCGGCGGGATGAAGGTAGGTATTGAGAAACTATCTTGCCATAGGCTCACTCTAGCCTTAGAAAGGTGTTTTTAAAACATACTGATACTGGATCCAAAACTAGGCTGTCGCCTGTATTTTAGGAGGCAGTGTTCAGTCCGTATATTATGATACTATTAATAGTGACTTGTGCATTATAACGCTTGACATCTTGACATCGAAGTTTCATTAGACCCGTTGGAGCGCCCGGGCTCCACTGGAAATACCATCGTGCACCAGAGACGCCCGTCAACGGACGTAAGAGCGACCACGGCATTGGGCCGCGGAATTAAAATAAACCCCGTTGGATTGTTTAGGGCTCCGACTAACCGTAACGACTGCCATCGATGTTTATATGGCAAATTGAATATAAGACTATAAATACCTTTGAATAGAATTAAAAAAATAATGAGGTTCTCAAATTCGACTGTTATTTTTTTATCTGTGGTATGTTATCTTTCAACTGCGTGATTTTGAATATTTTTTTTAAATGAACAGCTACTACTCTCCTTGTGGTACCATTCCGACCATTATTTGGTCCCGTTCTGTAGACGAATATTTATAAAACTAAATTACATGATTTCCTAATAAGTGTGTCAACGTGTAAAAGTGAAATCGATCAGGCGTTGCCTTAACAAAACAATGACACTAACGAAAGTGACATTTCATAAATTATTCATGAGCTCTAAGCAGTTCATTAGAGACGCTTTTTAAATAAATATATTTATATAAATCTAGTGGAGTTAATATTTATTTAATGAGAGCTTTCATTATTTTATCTTCGAAATATAATAGGTACTATATTGAGGTACTATATTAATTATGTCTGAGAAACGGGATTTATTTCCAGGTTATTACTTATAATTATTGTCTATAAATACAAAGTAAATACCAAACTTCAATACTAGAAATGTGTATTAAGTAATATTGTGTTAATTATGTATTTGAAGACTAATTAATAAAATATTGTGTGTGAATGTACAAATTCATTAACAATTTTTTTTTAAATTCTTTTCATTCTAACACTAATTAAGAGCCATTTCACAAAATGCGCCGTCTTAGTACTGTGCCCACTTGTGTATCGTAATTTATTGTAATTTTGATTGAAGTTATACGAATATTTTGACAAAGTATATGCAAGAATTTCCTATATTACTGCAGAAATCGGTTCTCTAATGAACGTAGTTTATTTTGGAATAATTTTATTTTTGTAATTACTGTATATATAAACCAAAAATCACGATCAAATTGCGATGTTAAACTCAAAAATTGGCCGAATGGTTTATTTTTTGACTAAATAATTATAATACAATTCAATCATCTGTTACATTAAATGACGATTAAAATATATATCCAATGCTTTACGTATTTTTTTAAACTCAATTTATAAGTCTTTTTGATTGAAATACGACTCTGCGCCCGTTTTTTTAATAAAATGCTTGTGGGAAATTGATTACTATAGATCAAATAAGTTATTTTTAGTAAATGTGTTACATTAAACGTCAACACGAAAGCTTGGCCCATTTTTTGCGCATATTCAATAACTTCTAGTTACTACAGACTTTGGTAATTTAGGAGCTCAAAATATTAGAAATTCGTGCGAAAACGTGAAATGGCTCTTAAGACGCCACCTGACCCTAACTTGACTACCTTTATTGACCTAAATCTCAAAATCTATAAGGTCTAGGAAACTGATTTCTTTATACAAATAACTTCAGTTCATGAAGATTAAATACTCAAGATGAAAACACGATTACTGAAAAAATGCTCGATAGTTTTTTTATTACAAAAAACCTTGTTTTAATCACATTTTAACTTAGATCTTTTAAGTTTGCTGTATTTTCTTTAAATTTTTTTAATATCTAAAAAGGCATTGATAAAACCTACATTTGCTCAACATACTTTTTTCATAATCATTATAGTTCGTCTTTAATTCATAGTTTTTATTTTGTCGCTTACGTTAAATTTTCGAGAACGCACTCGATCTCTGTCTGTCCTTTGGAAAGTGAATATCGCTATCCTTCACTCGAGCGATAGCGGGAGCAGGGTTAGCGGTAGCGGATTGGGCGTGCCTTCTTAATATTAAAAATAACGTATTGCAGGTAGAGTCAGCAAAACAACAGGTTCAACTATCAGATTCGTATCTTCCCGTGGCCATGCAAATAATCTCCCACATCACAGACCAAATGGCATTTGAAACTAAAGAAGAAACAACGACGAAACAACCTCGACCGACAAAAAAGCCAACAGCTAAGCCGACAGTCAAGCCAACCGCCAAGCCGACAGCAGAGCCGACTAGTGGGCCAACTTCTCAGCCAACATCTTTTTGGACAACGACTTCGAACCCGTACGTGACAAATGCGTGGGGGAGCACCACTAGGAGGTTGTGGTTGCTTTTGTTAATACGCTGATGCACTAATAATTATACACTGTGAAAGTGCCACCGTTTACAAAAAAAATCTTTTCGTCTCAGTTTCGATAACCGAACCGACGGGAAGTATTACTTTGAAAAACAAACATATTTTTTTACAAAAATCTGAAAATTGATTAAGTCTGTACACATGAAATGACTACTCGTGGTGGCTTACTGCCTTAAAAAATCTTCCTAGATCACTGCCTAATAAATGTCCAAATTTTTGTAAACGGTGGTACTTCACTGTGTATATTGTTTAAATACGGGAAACAAATGGTGCTTCCTCAATACTTTTTTTAATTTTCACGTTTTCTTGAGACAACGGGCCTTGACTGACTGTCAACCCGTGACCACGACTCTTGCAACAGAGCCGAAACGCCGGAGATTAAAGAGATATCTATGTATACCTCAATAATCGCGTATAAGACCTGTTGTCTCAAGTTTATAGGATGCTTCATCAATTTCTGAATGTAAATATCTGCATGCTCAGGTTCTTTTTAGGGTTCCGTAGGAAAAGTTTCGGAACCCTTATAGTTTGTTGTTGTCCGTCCGTCCGTCCATCTGTCCTCGGCTGTCCTCCCAAACGGTGAGTGCTAGAAACATGAAATTATGCAAGGATATGTATATTTACTACACCGACAAAGGGCTAAAATAAATTGGTTTTTTTTTTGGGGTACCTCCTGTACACATGAAGTGGGATCGATATTTATTTCTCGCGTCTACACCATTGTGTGGATTCATCATTAGATAGATTATAAACTTAAGACTAACGGGTCTTTTACGCGATTATTGAGATATATACATACCTCTTTATTACCCGACGTTTCGGCCCTGTTACAAGAGCCATGGTCATGGGTGGACTGGCTTCAGCTCATCGTCGTCTTCGTGAAGTCCGAGTTTGTTCAACTATCCTCACTTCGTCGTCACTAACTATTGTGTTCGGAGAGCTACTATAATGTGTACAAAACGCGAAAGTTTAAAGAAGTATCATTAGATAGGTCTTTTAAATTCATTGCGAAGTTGTTAAAGTGATTTTGTAATTAAAATATCCATTTGCGAGATATGTAGCTTTGAAGAGCATATTTTTGCGAAAACAGGGGGTCCCCCCTCCCTCTAAAATCTAAGCAGCTGGCGGAAGACCTTATAAAAGATCATGATGGTAATGGTAGTCCATGTAATGAACTTTAAAGGAAAACTATAACGGATGGTATGAGTCTGTTAGTTCAGGAGTTATAGAGGTTTTTATGAGTAACTACGGAACCCTATCTTATGCGTGGCCCATTTAATTTATGAATCGGAAGATGCTAACTGAACACATACATACCTACATCGTTAAACCCACTTTTTGACATTAATTCTATTGGTACAACGTAATAGAGAGCAAGCTGATTAGGTACCGTATCATGAAACTTCAGGATAAAAATAGTCTAGTACTCCTAAGCAAGATATCATCCTCCATCAACCCATATTGCTCTGTGTAAATATTGCATGTCTATGTTGACATTGGTGACTAATTTTCCTCTCTGTACGTATCTGCTAACATGGTCTGATTAGTTGATCAAACACATTGAATCTCACCACAGAATTGACGATCTTATTAATAACGCATAAATAATTTCTTGGCCACCTCGGTTCTAAAACGTCACTGTATTACGTAATTGAAATATTCTGTTAGTTTAGCTGGGTCCTTGGTACCCTAATTAGCAGATTCTGTTTGTAAGAGACCGGTAGCTATTTTGAATGCAGACCACGACCAGTTTTGCGATTTCTATTGTGATGAGATACCAATTTTGAAAGTTCTTTTATAAAGTAATGGTAAGTAAGATGTTCAAACTTTTTAAAATAATTGCATCAATATCGCAAAATATAAGACACTCGTGGTCGCCCGCGACTTCGTCCGCGTGGTAATCTGGATTTTTTCCCGTTCCCGTCGCGCCGCGTCGCTTAATTATCGTCATATTTTGAACAATTCACACAATATTTTATAAATTGTAGCCTATGTGTTATTCTGATGTATAAGCTATATTATTGTAAAGTTTCATTAAAATCCATTCAGTTCTTTTTACGTGAAAGAGTAACAAACATCCATCCATCCATACTTACTTACATACTCACAAACTTTCGCGTTTTTAATATTAGTAGGATTAAAACGTCGAAAAATGTTTCACCTCTAAACGAGGCATTCTCAAGACTGTCTCAGAGAGAACAGCAAAAATAACATGTTTTTTTTTTAATTTTAAAAAGTTTGAACATCTTACTTACCATTACTTTGTCATGGATTTTCGCTAGGTAACGCCTGATTCTATCCAATATTTGAGTTCTTTTATAATTGAAAGCTGGTGCTTTTAGTGTGGTCCCATTTTAATTAGGTACCAACCATTAAAACATGATCCCATTGCGACAATTTGAAGTCGTTTTTGGGTTCCCTTAACCCTTATAGTTTCGTCATGTCTATCCGTCCGTTTGAACTCGGCTTTCCTCCTAAACCATGAAACTTTTCATGGATATGTGTATTTAGTGAGTAGACAAAGTGCTATAAGAAAATTATGACAAAAATATATCTCCCCTACACGTAACCTAAATTGCTTTTTTTTCTTGCGTCTACCCCGGTGTGTGGGGTATCATTAGATAGGTCTTTTAAAAACATTGGATTGAATTTGGATTTTCTCTGAACATTTCATTCTCAGCTCTATAATGTTTTGGAACAAAGTAGAACAAACCTAGAACAACACAGAACAACTTTCAAATTTTTTTGTAATCGATAAGTGGGGTGCCAACTTCTCGGACACACGATATCGTCACGATAATTTCCATTCTTACATTTAAGTTACTGCTGCTACTTACGATATCGTCAAAATATCGTGTGTGGTTATCGTGCAATGTGAAAACGCCCATTGCCAGTATAAGTGTATTAAACGTCCCCGTTCCACGTTTTATTCGGTTCCAAGGTTCCACGTAATTAGAGACCGAGCTTTTTCCGCTAACCGGAACTTTTATGTTTACTACAGAGGAAAAAGAAGTTGTAGGAAAACATAGCGAGGAAGGATTATTAAAACTTTTTAATTTTACTTTGCCTTCATGGACGTTGAACATTGCACTTAAAATTCTTGTCAACGGCAAAAATTTACATAACTTGGTGAAACTTTAAATGACTTAAAACTTAAAATAGGCTAATTATTAAATTTAAACTAGGTATACTACTAGTTACTCATAGTATTTCGGAAACAACGTACAATAACGCTGTAAGGGGAAAGCCGTAGGTTCGAGTCCTGCCGATGACATCAGTTTTTGTGATCTGTTTATAATTTCTATCTTAACATTTTAAGACTAGTTTAAGCAAACTCATTGCTTTCAAATATAACCTACCTGGGCAGCTGGTATAGCACTTGTGTCGAACACGACAGGCGAGGCCGGGAAGGGTAGTGCAAAAGTGCAAGCACATTTAGTTGAAGAAATAATCAAATTCTTTCTCATTCTCTTCTGTGGATTCTGTGGTGCAAGTGTTACCCGTTGCGTACCTGCATCATTGTGCAATTTCTGAAGAGCAGTAATAATTAAAAATTGGATAGGTATATGGAAGTTTTTCAAATGTATGTTTTCAATTTAGTCTTGCCATCATCAGCCCGCGAGGAGCTCCTGGAGACCCTGAAGCGCCACTGAACCCATGGGGGCGCCCGTCCCTTGAGGTCAGAGGTGAACTCCGACCTAGGGTGCTCCCACTGACCCAGATTCTCCAGTCAGATTAGCTGTAGGGGGTCTTGGGCTCTCTGTTTCCGACGAGCGCGGAGGAGCACTTCCCTCCGGGCATGGCTCGGTCTTAGACGCTCAACGCGGATAGCAGCGGCGAAGACGACGTACCCGAAGTCAGAGAGTTAGGAGCAGTGGTACTTCGGCTCAGTCGCCGGAAAATCACCACCCCTGGACCCGACGGCATTCCGGGCTGTGCATGGGTCGTGGCCCTCAATGAACTCAGACCTCGACTGCTCGGCGAGCTCTTCAGCGCATGCCTCGAAAGGGGCCAGTTTCTCAAGGTGTGGAGGACGGGGAAACTGGTCCTGATTCGGAAACCGGGGCGGCCAGCGGACTCACCGTTCGGCTACCGGCCGATCGTGTTACTCAAAGACCCTGACGGAGGAAGCAGGGGCGAGGTGGTGTTGGTGGTGTCTCTTGACATCGCCAACACCTTTAACACCTTACCCTGATGCTGCGTTAGAGAGGCACTGATCTACCACGGATTGCCTCTCTACCTCAGTCGTATTGTCGGGGCATATTTATCCGAGAGGGCCATAACTTCCCCTAGCTGGCTCGGGCCAGCTCGGCAAGATGTGTAGTGCGTTGTGCACTCACCGATGCGGGATAAAACCCGACCCCAAGGATGCGAGGTAAAACCCGACCACCAAGCAGGGGCCACGCAGGTGGCCATGGTCCACCGGGCGCTACTGGAAATTCTTTTAGTGCGTACCAGAGGCGCTTGGTAATTGACGTAGTGACGCAGCCTAGGGCCACGGATTTAAAAAAAGAAAAAGGTCTTGACATCATGTTTAATATTTTTAATATCCCCCCTTTTTAAGGGTGGGGGGGTTCAGGTTTTAAAACCTTAACGTAAAAACCTTGGTAAATTATTTACAATTACATATTCCAGGAATGACCAAACTACACCTTTCCACAAACCTGGTCTCTACGCGCCGTTTAATCCACCCAAACCAGTCGATCGATTCAAATGGAACCAACATCAATACGTTCTTCTACCAGCCCATCAGAACTCGCAATACACCCTCCTGGGACCAAAGCAGACCATCAGTGAAGGGCCATTGCTATCGATACATTCTGAGACAGTAAAACCTCTGCTGGAAAGGCGACCCGTGTCAAATCCATTGCTGCCTCCGCATAAGTTTGTTGAAATTGCCAGCAGATCCGAACGGTAAGTATTTTTTTTGTCTTATTTATATAGTTTAAAACAAAGTCGTTCCCGCCTCGTTATATCAGCTCATCCTTATCAAATGCCTTATCCAATACCCAATTATTTGTGTGCGGCGTAACTTGTATTCCTCCACCACACATTAGTGTCAGCCGTCAGCCTCTGTCACTCAATCCCTTGTCATAACCTCCTTCAAGTATTCCATCTATCTGTTCTATGACCTACCTCTATTTCTAAAGCCCTCTACATTCATACTTTGCATCTTTCTGACCACATTACTTTCCTATGTTCCATTCCAATAACATGTCCAAACTATGGCAACATTAACTTACTAACATCTGTCAGTAAAATTCCCATTAAAATCGGTCCAACCCATTCAGATATTAGTGTGAAAAATAGATCAATCCAAATTTTCAACGTATAATGCCATTCAGCTATAGTACTCGTACCTAATTCAGTATTTTCAATCATTACAGTTACGGCAAAGAGGAACTCACAGAAGAAAACCTTCAATACCTATCTGAAGATGTAAGGGAGATGATCAAAACAGCCCATAACCCTCTCGACAATAAAGTGGTCGATGTATTTGAAGGGTTAAGGCAAGGAGGTCAACAAACTCCGACTAAGAATAAACTGTCGGCGACCAATCTCAGACTTCTTCTATTGTATGACTTATTAAGTAGAGATGCTAAGAGTCAGAGACTGTCAGACTACAGCGTAAGTAATTCTATATTCATCTCTTCTTTGTGTCTATTCGAGTACAATGGGCTAAGAAAGTGGTTAACTAGTTTTGATTAAATTTTCTAGTTATTGAAATTGCAACAAGGTTCATATATACAAGGTTCACACGTATAAGTGAAGTGCATTGTCATTTTAACCTTTATTATAAATGGATAAGACTTTATTATTGTCTGCAAACAAATTGCAAATGCGCAGAATTGCCCCAACTCGAGTGCAAAACCAACTTATTTCAGATCTGCAAGCTATTATTGCCTATGAGTCTTCAAGTGACATTTAACCTTAGGGTGATAAACTAATTTTTGGGTAGACTCTACCTTTACTCTATATACACAGTGAAAGTACCACCGTTTACAAAAAAAATATTTCGATAACAGAACCGACTCGAAGTATTACTTTGAGTCTCTAGTTGTAGTCTCTATATATCAAATGAGTTCTCGTGGTAGCTTACTGCCTTAAAAAAATCTTCCTAGTGATCCAGATGCTCTCGGCAATAGACGTGGGCTGCAACGGCCTCGGGCCGCGAGTCCAAAATATTATTTTTGTAAACGGTGATACTTTCACGGTGTATTATTGTCTCTTTAGCTTCAGGTACAATCACAAATATTTTGTTTCGGAGATTGGGAGTTTTAACACACTCATACGAGTATGATAACTCACTCATATTATATTTTAAAGTGGGACATTCTTTTTTTTATATTTAATTTTATATTTAATTATATCTTAAAACCATTTCACGTATAACATCGTAAAGATATTCCAAGGGTCAATGTTTAAGTTTAGGGCCTTTAAAGCGACCAATAAAGAATTTTAGTACGGCCACGAGGTTGTTAATCTCAGTGCGGAAAGGGTTTTATTTTCCAAGAAATATGTTGAGGGCTTTTAAACCCTTTACAACTGTTTTTAAATTTTTTAGTGTTCAATAATACTTTGGTAGTAAATAAGTCGGTCAGTTTTATTGTAAGCGTGTTACATGACTTATTACACTTTAAGATATTGTACTACATACTGAATGTAATTTAGTTTATATTTATTTAATTTGTATATTGGTATTATATTCTATCTACAATCAAAAGTAATAAATTTTCTACCTTTTTACATTGTTGCTCCACTTCTATTAGCCATAGAGTAAAGTTAAATTCGTAAATACTTGTGATAGGTGTTTGTGACTTTTTATCATAACATAGTATGAAACAAAGTCACTTCCGTGTATGTATGCTTATATCATTAGAACTACGTAACGGATTTTGATGCGGTTTTTACCAATGGATGGCTCGAAGAAAGTTTTTGTGCATATAATTTGACAAGCGGGCGTAGCCGCTGCTGTCCGCTAGTAAGTAATAATGTATTAACATGAAAATTATTGAAGTCAAACAGAAATGGCTGCTCGCTTCACTCCAGATTAATTACTACTATCTTTTTTTTTTTTCGGCTGCTCTAACGTCCTTTGCCGGGCGTCTCTGGGGTTACAAGCTGAACGTATTTCCAGTGGCGCCCGGCGGACTTTGACCACCTCTGTGATGAGAATCCCGCGTCGTTGGGGTAGGGCTTTATCAGTGAGTGAATCTGGTTGCGTGCTATGGGGCAAAGGCCCCGCAGCACGCAACCTTCTAGCCTGCTCCTGTAAGGACGACGGGTGGCGATCCCGCCGTCAACAGGCCCCGATCATGGAGGTCGATGGTCTTGGGCGTAGATGAGTCTGCGGCGCCCTGGCCGCTGACTACGGAACTCGGCGGGGAGGGTACGCTCCCTCTTCCTCTCGGCCGCCTCCTTCGTGAGCATGACTTGCTCGCAGAAGGATACGGCCGCGTTCCACCTACTCCCGCTGGAGACCATGGCTGCTTCAGCATGGTCTCCAGATTACTACTATCTAGGCTAAACTAACTATTATTTACAGTGGCTATTTTCTTTTATTTCAGGGATTCTCACCAGCAGTCATGAAAAATCTAATCGAATCTTCAGAAACTGGCGCCCGCGGACAACTCAAGATGGCACTTTCCAAGATGGTGGAACGTAACGACTGCAAACATGAATACGCGAATAACAGAGCTAAAGAGATGGTTGTAGAACTTGGGAAAGACGAATCTGGAATGTCCGCTGAGTTACGATATCTGGAGCCACTTATTTATACAGATTAAAAAATATATCTTATTAAACATAACACAGCGAAAGCTTCAGACAGACGCCAAAATCGGTCAAATCACTACGTCACAAGGTCACATACGCACAGAGACTGAATAATTTTATCAAAGAAACAGAGTTCAAAGTACTACAATGGGACCAAATTGAAATATGAGAATTTTAATAAAAAGAGAATTTTTTAAATCGGTTCATGTTGTTGAAAGTTATGAGATGACAAACATAAAAGAAACATTCCAATTGAGAACCTTGATAAAAAACCTGCGAAATCACTTTGTTTGTGTGCAACAAACAAAGTGATTTCGCAGGTTTTTAAGAAGCTTTCGCTTTGTTTAAATGTTAATCTGTCTCTGTTGTGTTACAAATTAGGATCCTATCTCAAAAATCTACATAATTATACTTTACTAAGTAGACCTTTGGGATGGCAGAACAATAGCAAAATTATTATATTGGCAAAACCAAAAGTGGTGAGTCTACATTAAAGTTTGTTTCCTTGAAAAGCGGTGTCGTCCGAAAGTGTTCGAAATACAGCGCTGAATTTGACGTCACCAGAAAGTACTTGTAAACTAATTGGTTGGGTTTCAAGAACGGTGATTGACACACCAATTATGTCTCTCGGTTTCCTAAGAAATCAAAGCTTAAGGGTGCCTTTCAACCAGATTATGTACGTCTACGTTGCTATGGATGCGTTTAAAATCCACCTATCAAATTTATTTGTCCTCACATCGCGTCATAGCAAAATCATGTTCATTTGTTCACAAACAAATCCTCGCTGCATAGCTACACAGCACATCTCTGGTCGAAAGGCATTTATGATTCGTCTGAGCCGGTGGTCCGTCAGTTGGTTTGGCAGGTACACCAGTATGCAGGTGAGGTGGGCTTGGTGAAAAGATCTTTGTGAGACGCCTGGCCCCTCTACCTAAAGTGACCGTATAAAAATGTAAACTTCTAAAGTACATAGATATTTAGTTATGTTTTTGTATGTCGTCGTTATCAGTCGACAACGTTATTTACAATTCAACTTATCGGTGAAGTAACAAAGATGGATGACTTATGAAAGAGTCTTACGTATTGCCATAAAAACGTGAAGTCTTGTCGAATCTATACTAATATTAGAATATTGATGAGTTTGCTGGTTTGTCGAGAAAGTCCCGAATAGACTCGGTACCTACCTTGGGACACTTCTTCAAGAAGTGACATCGGAGTGATTTGGATTAAAAAACCGTACGTACTGTGGTAGGTACTGGGCATATACTTCCTTTAACCTCGTAAGTCAGTCGAATTTATAGTTATCTAATAATTACGAATTATACACACGGTAGGTACATAATTATAATAAGTTCTAATAATATAATTAACGCAAATCGTAGAAAATAATTTTTGATATCATATTTTAATAAAACAGTAATTATGTAATTGTAATTGATAATGCATTTATTATTTGATAAATATTTAACAGAATTTATATTTTTAATAATTATACAGAATAAATGCGAAGTATTAATAAGTATTTTATTTAAATTTAGGTATGTAACATCAGACCTGTCTGTTGTATTTAGGTATTCAGCAACAATGCACATAACGTATCATAGTGGTTAGTTCCAAAACTACCGATAGATGGCTCTAAGTCTAAACTAACGCCGTAAGTCGCACGTTGGACGTTCTTCAGAGAGAACAATCGCTGGAGACTATAGTTTTCAGGGTTCCTTAGTTCAAATCTCCGTGTTTCGTCATGTCCGTCCGTACTCAGCTTTCCTTCCACACGGACAGTGCTCAAAAGATGAAACTTTGCATGGATATGCAAAACGACTGGCTCAAAAATTTCAGAAAAAAAGGAATGGTATTCCACGAGGAACATTATAACGGCTTACATGACTTTCTTAGTTCAGGCTTTATAGAGGTAATTATGGGTCAACATAGAACCCTTTTCTATGCGTGGCCTGACACACACTTGCTTTGCGGTTCATATTGTAAAATTAAGAAATAAATGCATTATTAAAGTACAGATAGACAGTGACCGAACAATGGAACAAAACTTACAGAGAAACAAAAGAAACTCGAAATTCTTTAAATCATTCTGAAGATTTGATTCCTAAATCCAATTTGGGACAGCCGGTGAATCGTGAAACGATTCTAATTAACAGATGAAACGATTTAATTTCAATTGATTTCTTTGTTAAATGTGACCTGAAAACGCGGATAATATTTTCTTTGAGGTTGATTTCTGGGTTACGCACCAAGCGAGCAAAGCATCCACATTTTGAGACCAAACCGTATGTGTTCCGGGCTAGCCTAGCTTTTTTATCGGATCTCCACAAACCTTTTTTAGGGTTCCGTCTACCACTAGTTTATCACTCTATCAACCCTTAAGGGGAACCAACGCTTGCAGATAGGTACCCAATCAAATGAAAGAGTTTTCTTCAACGGTTATCGGTTCGGATAATGACATGACCGATGACCGCAAACTGCCACTTCAGGTTATGCGTTGAGCTGTGTTGGTGTGCTTCGGGACTGGCTCGTTGCGAAAACAATCCTTCAAAAAACTCCAAGCAGACAATACAGATATATATCACACCTATATCTTCGAAGAGGTAGGCAGACGGGATTACACACCCACACTTTGTCAGTAACTTTGTTAGTCCCTCGTAATATGAGACAAGCCTATTGCCATCGCAAGGCACAATAGAAGATTCAACAGTCAGTCTGCAGTCCGAGTTAAATATAATACTAATGGTCGTCCTATGGTCGAACAGTAGACCTCGCGAACATTAAAACATTTTTTGAGATTTGACCCCCATTCCCCCTTCCCAATAAAAAACTCACATTAATAATTTTGTTTCTAGTAAAGGAATATGTGTGTCAAGTTTCGTGGAAATCGGATAATAGATGGGGACCGCTAGCCAGGCAAAACATTAAAACGTTATCTTATATACCCCATTTACCACTCAATCAAAAAAAAAATTAAATCAAGGTACACTTGTGCCAAGTTTCGTACAGATCGTATAAAAACTGAGGCTGCTAGCCCACAGCATACAGACAGACAGACGGAAAGCAAAATTGTCCAACCTTGAAATGTAGATGTTTCGGTCGCTCGGTCGATAAGTAAAGCGTACCTTTAAGGATAATAGCATCACAGTGTAAAGTAAATTGCTAGCATTAAAAACACAGGCAATTTAGATATTATCTCTTTATACCGAGTACCTACTTACTTAGTTATTAGAGTAGAAAATTATTCAAATTACTTAAATTAATTGTAACTTTTTCCTTTGACTTTCTTATTAAGTTTACTACAGGAATATTTTGCTATTACATTTTTAATGGTTTAACCAAAACGAGGTTTTATTATAAGATGTTTTTTACCCGACTTCCAAAAAAAAAGCCTGATTTTTTCATTATTATTGAGCGGAGCGAAGCGTAGCGTATCTTAGACGACAAGTGTAAATCGTTTGTGTGCCAACTCCTCCGAAACGGCTCGACCAAATTTGGCAATCTCGATTTTGACCAAATTTGGCATGCTGGTCGACATCATACCCGGGATATCTCTGAAATCATGAAAATTGAGCTGACCACGGAGGAATAACCCCTGAAAATGTCCTGGACATCACCGAAAAACCAGATGATTAAATGATTGCCATGGAAACACGTGCGTTCTTTTTTATTTAAGTGTTCGATTCTGATAATAATATGTAATAAAAACATTTGCTCCGCTCAACATTTGCAATTATGTATGTATGTATGTTACCTCATCCTCATATAGATAGACTGGTTGACATTTTCTTTTTTTTTGTTTTAAATGAATGCTACTACTTCCCAAGTGGTCTGCATATCAAATGTGTAATTTTTTGTCGTTTATTATATAATCTTTAGGGAAGGCAATCTCTCTGTATAGGCAAATCTGTAACAGGCTATCTGTCTGTTACGCAGATAGCAATGAAAGTGACAAAATGGGGATGGGCCCTCTGCCTACTCCATTGGGAAAAAGATGATGTATTTGTGTAGGATGTAAAAATATAATACCAATTTGGTAGCAAAATGTATTTTTTATTCTATAAAAAGTCTGACTGGCTCCGTAGCATACATAACTAATATAAAAATATTTACATAAAAATTGCTGGTTGTAAATACTCTTTATTATACACAATAGAGAAACAAATGGTTTATGAAGTCTTAAAAAAGTATATATAATGTACAACAGGCGGCCTTATTGCTAAAGAGCAATCTCTTCCAGAGAACCTTATCATGAAATAAAAGTTACAAGAAATGATAGGGGCTGTGTACAATGTAATATAATCTTAGATCAAAAATATTATAGATATTGGATTCAGTACAAATACAACGCGGAATCTTGGCACTCGAATACTATATGTATAGGTAATTATTACAAATACCATCTATAAAATAAACAAGATTGTACATTGATGGTTGACATAGAAATAATTCGTAATAATTAATACAAAAGCATCAATGTACAGCGCTTTGTCGCATCCCTCGAGAGTCAGCAAGCGGAATAGGAACTTAGTACGGCGCGCGGTTGAAGCGCGCAGGTGTGCAATGACCGAGGTGAAGTGGTGCTGTTTTTAAAGCACTGATCGGTAATCTAGGTATTTTTGATCTAAGAATATAAATTATATTTAAAAAATATTAAATTAATAGGATTTAAGAGGGTTTGGTCCATAAGAAGTAATGGAAGTATTGATAAGTTTTGACTTATTGTTTTTAGGTATTAAAAATTTTGAACTGCAATTTTCAAAAGTGTTTCCGGAGTTGTCAAAGCGGCTCAGTGTCATGACTTTTTAGACAAATTATACGTCTTATAGACTTTCTGATACATAATTATTATATACTAGCTGTTGCCCGCAGCTCCGCCTGCGTGTTACTTTAGATCTACATAACTTTTTAAAAGTTAATACTATCAGGCGTTACTTTTCGGAAGTCCACTTTGTTTAGTTAGATTTATTTAATTTAACTATGGACGTCCGAAAAGTAACGCCTGATAGTATTAACTTTATAAAAACAGCCAGCATAGCTTGTCAGGCAAAACTATGTATTAAACTCACTAAACTGCACCGAATTGCTGTTCAGAATGTTTGGTCCAACCAACAGTGCAAACATCTGAATATAATACCCGATTATATTAAAAAAAAAAAGATATAACTTTTTTATTTATGAACCGATTGAAACCAAACCTTAAATGTTAAGTTGAATAAACCACAACGCATTACTAACTGAAAACCGCAAATTCAAATCGGTAAGGCGTTTCTGAGATTAGGCGTGCTCAAACATTCCGACAAACAGACAAAAGTTCCAAAAACCATTGTTTTGCGTTTTATTGCGTTCACAAAGCCCCCCTACAACAGTTTCTTTATTATATCTTCTATTATATTCTCTATTATACCATACAAATTCATCTTAAGATACGAAAATATGAAATATTATTAATTTTCTTCGTCGTGTGTGATAGTCCATTGAATTGTACGGCGAGCTATATTGTATCTTAGGATAAAATATTATAGTATCTTAGTCCCTTAGTGAACTCCACTGCGGGTGACGTAACCTACGACAAACTTATTATTTGCGGTTGGTACAGTAATAGGGTCTAGGGATCGAACCGCAAAATTAAGTTTGTTTTTTATTGTATATACTTTTCCGAGATAAAAAGTAAGCCAGTAGGTGTCCAGGATATTAAGAATAATTATACCAAGTTTCATCGTAATCAAACCGGTAGTTATTGCGTGATGCCTGAACAAACAGACAGACAGACAAAAATGTTTTTTAATCACATTTTTGAGTTCGGTGTCGGTCTAGTAACACGGCGGTGTTACTAGACCGACACCGAACCCAAAAATGTGATTAATTTTTTTTTTTTTATGTACTGAATTTTCACTTCTACCTTTACCTATCCTTTAGAAAAACTGAACTACCTTTATCAATAACTAATGAATGGCACTTTAACTCATCACGACCTGTGAACGGAAAAATCATAGAAGCATTTCTCGCGCTCGAAATTACCCAACGCAGATCTAGCTGTTGCTAGGCAAATCTTGCCGCGAAGGTGTGTAGTTCAGTTCTTGTAGCCGGCCTGTCATTTCGCCATAATGCGACAGTTTCTATGCGTTGCTAGCCAATCAGAGACGTACATTGACAACTAAATCAACCATTATTTCGAAATACCTAGTAATCGTTGTTGAAAACAAAATAAATAGAGGGACCGTTTATTTTAGAGATTTTGTTCGAATTTATTCGCTTCTATGTTTTTTTCCGTTCAGATCACGACATAATATTTATATTATATTTGAAGCTAAATTAATTTTTTTGGCTTATTTTATCACCGACTTCAAAAAAGGTTTTCAATTCGACTGTATTTTTTTTAAGTTTCTAACCACAGTTTATTGCCAGTTTATTGCCATTCTCTCCGTTTTACTTATTGCTTTGCGAATCTGGCAGTACATGTAAATATAGAAGCAATGATATTTTTTTATTTTAAGTACTTACTGACGTTTGTAAGATCCATTTAGTGACCTATACAAATAAATAAATCATTTCATTTCATTTCATGACGAATCTTAATAATTTTCTAAAAATTTTAAAGATAATAAACGTTATTTTATTTTATCCATTTGCAGGGCTTACGGCTAGACTTATTTTAATAGGTACCTACATTAGGTCACAAATCTCTACAATACCATATTTATCACGCTATTGTAGATCTTTAAGGAAAGAAAGAAAAGAAAAAACAATTTTTTTATTGTTGCATCACAACTGAACACTCAACGTTACACAGTAAAAAATATAACTTATCTGTGGTCATGATGGCCACAGACGTAAAATTGACGTAAGTGACACGGTCGTGGCACAATACTGTCACAACACAGTGTGGTTTGGTTTCATACTTATGAGTGACGTATGTGTGGCAGGAAATACGTGGCAAGCACGTGTCATGTTTTTACAACATTTTATTTAATTATTTACATTTTTTGCCTAAATTGTCCATTTCGCATTTTTGTCAAATAAAAAAATTCACATGACTTTCGACTGAGTAAACCGATTTTGAATTTCTATTGAAAACTTGCGCTTCCTGTGCGGTTCCATTTCAATTTGGTCCCATTATGACAATTATTTGAACCCATTCTGATCATTGAAAGTCATTTCTTTTGTTATTTATCATTATGGTGTCGTGCCTTCGATATTATCACAAATAAGTCACATTTAGCCGTTTAATTTATATTTATTAAGTTGTCTTTAGTATTATTTATATTAACAATATAATTATTAATATATAGGTACTAGTGATTCGCCCCGGCTTTGCACGGATAAAACCTTAAAAAAAATCCAGTATATTTCAATGTCACATGCGGACTTCTGTTCTGGGGGGAGAAATTGTAAATCGCCTCATAACTTACACTGCAAAAATAAATACTAAATCTATTTATGATATTAAATTAAAACTGGGTAATCATATTCACATTACCAATACGCAAACAAGGCACTCGGTACTTTAGGTGCCGCGCTACTTCACACAGTTCCTTAATAATATCTGGTACTACCAAACTAACCTAACTCTCGTAAAAAGTTTGTAGTGATAAAGTTTAGGGCAGACAGGTAGTAGCGAAAGTCCTGTAACAAGTCCCGTGATATCTGGGGTAAGAATAAACACAATTCACGGCAAGTGCAAAATTCTCTAGAAAAAACTCAATATGATGAAACCCAAATATTTAAGTGCCAAATTTTTAGGTTATAATGTATTACAGTACCCAATAATTACAAAAGCCTCAAAACTGCTCTAAAACGTTCGAAATTTGATCTTTAGAACAATAAATTAATAACTTTTGGATGACGGCTTTAAAATAGCAGATAAGCCGCTCCAAAGTAACTGAAATATGCTGCCTAGCCATTCTAGAATGTAGATCATCGGACCTTCTCTTGGTTTACTTGGAGGATCGCCTAAATCTACATCATCTAGCTTGAAGGAGTCGTCGTCATCTATGTCCTCAAAGATGTTATTCTTTAGCGTCTTTTTATCTTGTAACTTCGATGGAAGATAACTCGACGCTAAACTAGAGTATAGAGTGAATTTTTCTGGCTTCTTTTGAGGTTTTGTTCCATCTGCGAAATTGGGAAACCCATGTATTAGCAAGGGAGCTTGGAAACAGATTTTAGAAACTGAAGTCAAGCTTAACTACAAGTGGTGATTTGTTGAGCAACTGACGAAACTCTAACAATACTCAATTACTAAGGACTCTATCAACATATTCAGGGACGAAGTCCATCCTAAACAAGTAAGTAGTAAGCACCAGCTGACAGACGGATGAGGCTCTGACAACGTAACAGGGGTGCTTTCTTAAGTGAGATCACGAGAAGAAAAACAGTGACCGGCAAAACAAATATTGTTGTACATTCTCACACAACATCATCTAGTAAATGTGAGTGTAATTAATGCTTCGATCCACCCTTTCGGCAAAAATACGATAGACCAATAGTCTTAGTGGCGGAAAGTGTGAGTAAAGATATGTGTCTACTCATTCGCCGCTTACTCTTTTAACATTTCTCCTAAATTAATGTCGTCAAGCAAGTTGGGTGTTCAAGAGAATTATGTTGAGACACAGCACTGGGGCGCCATTTTGAGGGTCACTTCCGATAGTACTGTTTGCTATGAAAGTGACCTCCAATCGCTAGATGTCAGCTCTTTTTATCAGGCGGGTGGCGTCAATTTGGCGACCAGGAAATAAAAATTATTAAGGTTGAGTTCCTTTGAAAACTTACCTGGAGTTACTTCTTCTACTTCTCTCGTTTTCCCTATATCATTATCCACCGGCTCCACATCTGACTTCGTAGTGAGGTTAGAGTACTCGACGCTAGATGTACGGACTGGTGCCATTTTAGTATCGGGGGGTACAGTTGTAGTGTTGTAACCCAGGAATCTGTGAGTTTGAAATTTCAATTAAGAAGAATATTCATGCGAAATAGAACAGATCAGGCGGTACTTATTCTGCATCGCACTATCACAATTTGCAATAATGAATTGCAGTTGACTAAAAGGTTTACTTATCTCAGAAGCGGTAGTTCCTGAGCTTAACTTATTTCAGGAACTACTGCTTCTGAGATAAGTAAACCTTTGAGTAATGATACTTAGTACCTAACCAGTAGGTTTCAATTGAGAAAGCCTTGTTTTGTTCAATAAACCATTGTAGATATGTATTTACGAAACGAAATTTCATTCTGGGAATTTCAATACCTAGTTTAATTATGTCCGATAGCGCCAAAGTGCCACTGCTGTTTTACCTGTATATAGGAGAAGTAATTTTCTCAGCAAGATTATTGGCGATCTGGTAGTAGACGTCTAAAGGTACGTTAGGCCCCGCTGTCGTGGGCTGGGTAGTGTACACTGACACTACAGAATCTTCTACGGGAACACTTCTGCATCTTGAAGATAGCTGAAACAAGAAATTATATATTGTAATCTGAACCGTCATTAATTATCTACCAAAAGAAATTCAATTTAGTACTGTTTTTGGATCTTGTAAATAGAAGTTGGCAAACAATGGAAGGTTTAAGCTGGGGAGATATGATTACAAACGAGAGGGTGCACGAACAAATTGACAAAATAAGCCTCTAAAAAAAGATCATTTTCGATTTGTACTTTAATCAGTCAGGTCACGCATAGTATAGAGTTGACATTTTTTTTATAAATAAACTCACTTATACAGTTGACGTGAACTACGGAACCCTTCAAATGAATCCATCGTTTGGTAACCTCAATAATGAATCATTTATTATGTCTAATACATACATACAACCTATATAACGTAAACGTATGAAAACTTTCCAAATCACCCTTTGTAATCAAATATTCTTCATTACCTTCAAATAAGTAGCCCCTAATGTGCTATTTCAATGATTAATTAAGTCTACCTAATAGAATAGCCTGAAGACAATACAGTTGTCATTAATTTAAATTTTATTCTGTTTTCCTTGCGTCAATGATGATTGAGATTAAGCACTGCAATCTTTATTAGAATTAGGAGTCGCAAAGAAAACGTAATTTTAAGAAGCGATGAATGTGCGAATAAGAGACATCGTCGACTAGCTAAAAACTACACTGTTTTCCAAACATCTCTAAAATCGCAAGTAATTATTCCTCCACGGAATAGGTGGTGAGTGAAGTCACTGTTTCTTGATACTTTAATAATAGAAAAATTTCTTCGAACCTACCAAAGATTAGTTCGTTTGAGATCTAATTCTTATAATAATTAAAAGCCAATACATTTTTTGTAAACAACACAGCCTAGAACACAACCTGAACCGATGTCATTGACCGATATAGTCGTCTGACGTGACAAAAATACTATCGGCAAACACTCGCAAGTTTGCTTGCGTATTCTCCCATCTAAGAATCCTCCAACTTGACTGCAGCTTCGGTGGCGTGGTCAGTAGTGCATTTTCGACGCCGGAGTATCGGGTTTGATTCCCGTTCGGGATCTACTTTGTGTGAAGACATACATTTGTGCGGAAGTCTGGGTGTTTTCTATGTATAATTATGTACGTATTTACAAAAAAAAATTATATAAGTATTTTTATCAGTTTATCTGGTACTCATATCACAAGCTCTGCTTAGTTTGAGACTAGATGGAGTTGTGTGAATAGGCTTGTGTCCACTAAGAATAATTCGTATTGGTGTATGTTTCTTATGACTATTTCCAATGAATAGACAACAAAAAGTAATATACTTAAATTAGTAGACAGAATAAAGATTACTATTATTTTTAGAAAATAAGTTTGGAAAAATTAGGCATTCAGTCACGTGACATCAAACACCAATCAGAAAATATGACGTCACAGGTTACGATCTCACACCATAGAGTAAGTATGTATGAAGAGCTGACTTCTTGTTTAATTTGTGTCTGTGATTTTGTGTAATTTAATTGTTCGTACGTTTTTATTAATTTACGAATTTTTGTTAATTTTAAAGTTAAATTATTATAAATCTAACAAAAGTAGATTGGACAAAACGCAGTTTTGGCGCATTATTTCGAGACAACACGCTTGAATCAAAATATTGCTAGGCACATATATCAAAGTTCAAGGGCTAACCAACACAATTTATTTTTAACTTTCTGGAGGTTTTTAAATTATTTTATTGTTTTTTTCAATTGCTTTTTAATCGACGTGGGTTTTTTCAAAATTTTTAATTTTGATATTTATTTTAAAATTCTTAAAGAGCATAAATATGTAGCGCCTTCTAGTAAGTTGCTGTCGTTACACCTATATATGAGAACCCTCACTAATCAACTACAAATCCATTCCTAAAAAAAGCCGCATCAAAATTGATTTTCATCACAAATAATGTTAGCTGTAGCGCCCCCTGATGAGTTGTCATCGTAACATCTATCTAGAAACCTGTACCCATCTAACTCAAACCCATAACTGAAAACTGCATCAAAATCGGACTACTAGTTTTTGAGAAAATTGGCAACATTGCTTTTCACAAATAATGTTCGCTGCAGCGCCCCCTGGTGAGTTGTCATCGTAACATTTATCTAAGAACATGCACCAATCAAACCTGAACCCATAACCAAAAACTGCATCAAAATCCGCCCAGTAGTTTTGGAGAAAAATGGCAACATGTATTTGCACAAACATCCTCTCACCCCAAACCCATATACCATCTCCGTTCCGTCGTAGGTAAAAAGCTATGCGTGTCCAGTCTATAGTGTATAATCCTTACAAGTGATATGTTCTTGGAATACGTTGAAAGAAACGCGTAAGCGCCATGATATTCACGGCACTTTTGACCTTTTGGTCGTGAAAAAACTATAACTAATAAGCGATCTTGCGCTTGAATATTTATATTACGATTAGACGACTAATTTATGGCTTAATCGCTGCAGCGAACTTCGTCCGTTTTTTGGTCAGGATAGCCATAGTGATTATATATACTCTTTGAGGATAGCTTCGTCAAACACATTTTGATTTGTTTCGCAACGTGTGACATCACCCAAGGCGCCATGACAGATTGGAGCGTTTTCGTTACCAATTTAAATACATTTTTTAGATCGCAAAATAAACTATGTTAATGATTGTTTTAAATCAAAATAATACATCTTTGTGACTATATAGATTCAAAACTACAGATTTAATCAATTTTTGAAATTTGGGACACAAGCCTATTGTCCTAACATTAAAAAAAACTGATTGTAAGGCAGTATTATAACTAGGAGCTGCGGTCGCTGTCGTGGTACTGCGCTGCAGCATGCAATTGAGCGAAGTGACTATTGTCATATTTTTGGTAAATAACTTTTTTTGAGGGTCCTAAATCAAAATTCGGTCTCGAACAAAACCTGCTCCTGAGAATGCTTGATTTGAGTGAAAAAATCATGAAAATCGGTTGGGTAGTATCGAGTTGCATTTGAGTCACCTGATAAGGAGCTCAATTAGGTTATGAGAGTATACAAAATAATGAGAATTCTCAAGATGCCTAAACTTAGAGATTAGATAAAGTGGGGAATGAAGCTGCACATAACTAGGTATTTTCACACAATGACAAAGTAGAATATAATTGTAAACTTGTGTTTTAATTATTATAAAAATAACTTAAATTGTAAAACAAAGTTTTAGGGGCTTAAAACATTTTTATTTATTAAATTCCCTATTGTAATCGCTGTCATCTGTATTAAATATGGATGATTTGTTGAAAGAGTCTAAATCTGACGTATTTATGACTTACTATCTATTCTGCCAATGTTGACAACTACGGTACTAAATGTTCACCTGAATCATGAAACACGCAACGACATCTCTCGTCGACCAACTTACGTCGGTACTGAGTACGAGTGATAAGGACAGAGATACTCGCACGCTATCGCAGTGTAACTGTTACTCAGTAACGGTCTGTTTTTTGACGAAAATTAAATCGTTTTGTTGGCTGTAACCTACGTACTTTGAAAACATTAAGGTTTATAAATTATAATGTATAGAACTTACACACCGGAGTGCTCATTACACGTTTTGTTCTAGGTGAGATTTGAATTCGAGTCCCTAAGTTATCCTTTAAGAAGTATCACTAACCACAGGATCAACGATCACAAAATACAAAAGAAATAATTACCTATTTGATGACATTAAATATCCTTAACTTTTTGCGGAAAATATTTCCAGTAACACAAAACTTGTTTGTAAATTAACCTACAAAAAGGAATGGGCTTTCATATCATCGATTCGTTACTTGAAATTAAAAAAGTTAATTAAAATTAAAAAGGCTGCTTGACCCGGTGCTTACCACCGTCTCATTCAAATTACCGAAATTGGACCAATTAATTATCGAAATGGGACCAATTAATTGTCGAAATGGGACCAATTAATTGTCGAAATCTGACCAATTAATTGTCGAAATGGGACCAATTAATTGTCGTAATGGGACCAAGTCGAAATGGGACCACTTTGATTTGTAATTAATATATTAAAAGTTGATTGACTATGTACTTGGCTTATCTTATTTCAATATTCCCAGTTTAACCGCGTAGCTGACGTAAGAAAGGGACATTTCGGGAAGGGGGCATTTTGGGAAATGGAAGTTTCGGGAAATGTACATTCTGGGAAATGGACATTATGAGAAAGGGACATTTTGGGATAGGGACATTCTGAGTCTGAGCAAAATAATTGTCAGAATGGGACCAAATTGAAATGGGACCACTTCGAAAGTAGTAGCTTTCATTTAAATAGTTTTCAAAATCGGTTCAACCAGTCCAGAGATGAGGTAACAAACATAAAAAAAAAACATACAGTCGGATTGAGAACCTTCTCTTTTTTTAGAAGTCGGTTGAAAACTATATCACGCGGGCGAAACCGTAGGAGAGGAGCTAATACTTTAAATATTTTGAAACATTATCTTGCCTCGTAAAAGAACAATTAACAGGAACAAAGTAGGTACATCAAGGATGACATTGAGACGTGACCGGACTGCATGTGGGTGACATATCATTGCAACTTGACATGTGACATGAAGGTCATTTGTCACTTACGTCAATTATGTCAGTACCGAAGTTCCCTGTGATACAAACGCGAATGGGAGTTCGATTTCGATTGTTGCTGAGCGCGTGGCAGGTGGCTTTTCAGGTTACCTCTTTCGCTCCGCAAGAATTGGATTCCAGACGCTCAATTGCTATACCGAACGTTTCTTTTTACACTAACAATCCATCCTTACACCTAGATGAAAAAAAAAATCGTATCGGTTTCAGGAGTTTCGAAGCCTATTCAACGTAGACGAACATTCATTCTCATCAAAATCGGTGGAGTGGTTTTCCAATAATTACTAATTAATAATCGAAGTAGAATCTGCCCGAGTACAAAGAATCCTAAGAACGGGAAACTATCCCAATCCTCACAGGACTTATTAAGTATTATGGCGAAAAGTAAACTGCCAATGCCTATCGCATCTATAAACTTCATTAAGATCGGTCAAGCCGTTTTCTCATGATGTTCAATATAGATTTCAAAAGTAAGCGAACCCCTTCAACTTCTTATTTGAAACCAGTTAACAAAATGAGGTTAATTACTGATAATATTTTATAAAATTTCTGGTTTTCGAAGTTGAAAATTCTTGTGTTGTGGACATAGGTATAATTTAAAATATCGGATGTCCCGATGCTCGAGCATGACAAATTACTTTACGGTACTTATCTATCTACCAATACTTAGGTGTCCGTACCCACTGCTCGTGGTCTAGTGGTAACCGACAATGTTATCACATTGCAAAGGTTAAGCAACATCTAGTCAGGCCGGTCTTAGGATGGGTGACCTTTTCTTAAGACACTGAAATCCGTGTCTAGGAGAGTTCGTTAACCCGTCGGTCCCGGTTGTCATACGAACATTTATGGCAGTCGTTAGGGGTAGTTTGAGACCTAAATCAAAAATCCGATACTAACTACAGAACTTTGAGATCACCCATGGGTTGTGGAGGTCAGATGGCAGT
This sequence comes from Nudaria mundana, assembly GCA_963556515.1. NCBI lineage: Eukaryota > Metazoa > Arthropoda > Insecta > Lepidoptera > Erebidae > Nudaria > Nudaria mundana. The sequence continues at coordinate 17,546,543 of OY748307.1, read as the reverse complement.
CGCTTCACGTAAAATATAAAAGTTCACCCGAATCATAGATTTCCTGTCTGAGTTGGGAAAAGGCTCGGTGGATGATGATCCATAATGTTTGAACAGTAGACCTCAGGAATATTAAACATATTATTTATTATTGGACTCCCCCCCTCGCCCTCCCCGTTTACTCGCGATCAAAATATAATTGGTTATGCCCGTTGCCTTGCGATGAAATGTTGATGCCAGCCGCTGGGGCACAGCCAATTAAAGTCCTGGGTGTTTCGGACTATAAATATTTTACGCATCCATAATTAGATTACATAGAAATAATAATAATTACCATGTCAGAATAAAAAATTAAAGTCATTTAATAATTTCACTAAGATTATGAAGAAAAATGAATTATAATAATAAGCATGTCCGAACATTACATTAAGCAACAGAAATTAGAAACGAAATAACAATATACCTATATAGATGTCAGCTATTTATAGGTCAATACAATCCATCTATATAGCAATCCATAATACAGCCATTGGCCATTACCCCCTCTGGACAATAGACGTGATTTTTAAGTGCTTTATTACAAAATACAACAACATCCTATCACATTCACAACCGGGTATTTTGTGCCCTGAAAGGTCTAACTACAAACCTTCGATTTGATCAATGGGTTGTAGAGGTCAGATGGCAGTCGCTTCACGGAACATAATCGAAGACTGGAACTGGACATTTAAAATAAAACTAACTAGTTATCACGGCGAACTTTGTATCGCCTCAAATATTAAAAAAAAAAAAAAAAAACATATTTCATGAAAAACGCGACGGACGGACAAACAAATTGTCGTATTAAATATATAGATAATCGAAATTATTACATAACTGACCCATTAAACGTTGTCCTACTAAAAGTCCCGAAAATTGGTCAAGCCGTTTTGGAGGATAACGACCAGAAACAACAAAACGAAACAACAAAACACTAGATTTCTTTTAGATTATATAAAAATAAAAAAATACTTACCAGTGCACAAGTGAAAAGTAATAAAATTAAATAATTCATTTTAAAACCGAAATATTTTCTTAAAATTAGTCCACTTTTTATTGCGTTTAAACCGAAATATTTGATAAAGACGGACGACCCGTACGCACATCGGACTGCGAATAATCCAATGAGACCCATAACAGGTGACATTACAAAGATTAGTAGGGTGACATTACATTGTGAATAAACTTAAACAGTGTTTTAATGGGTGAATACTTTTTTGTATTGAAAATGGGATATTTTATTACAGCAAAACAATATTTTAATTTAAAAACATTATGTAATAAAGTACCTATTTTAAAATAAATAAATAAATATTTTAAATAAGTACTATGGGATTTAGACAACTGATAAACATAATTATATGTTTCTAAATACATACATAATATACATAGAACACACCCAAACTCTGAAACATACATTTGTGGATCACACAAATTTTTGATTCAACCCGGGAATCGAACCCGAGACTCCGGAGTCGAAAGCCGATGCACTACCGATCACGCCACCGAAGCAGTCAAAAATATACCGAAGAATTCAAAAGCTTTTTCTTTTGCATTCCCTTTTAAAGAGCATTGAATATTCGAGTTTTGCTTCATAGATTATATTCTGATTGGACAGTGCACTCATCTGATGTCACAAATTGGTGTTACACAATAACATCTATGAGACTTATTGTTTTGATATCAACAAAAATAAAGTACTTTGACAGTAATTGATAACTTATATGCATTCTTTTGTTAAGTGTATCATTAATATTCAATAATTGTGTTATTTGCAAAAAGTGAGTTATTTCAGCATGGGGTTTAAAGTGAGTTAGTTACACATTCTAGATGAAGCGGATTTAGATTAATAAAATGTAAGTATGCATGGAAGTCAAACGTACCAAATAACTAAATATTAACCTATTCAGTATTATTAACCTTCACTTAAAACAAAATTATATAAGTAAGTACTATTGGCAACTTAAATATAGAGAACTTACCACTGTGAAGACATACAAAATAAAATATATTTTCCACTTTCAAAGAGCGCTTGGAAAGAATCAGTACTTAGTTCTAAGAATATAGAAACTCTACAAATTTATCTACACTTGCAAATTTATACAGCAAAAGAGGTGAAGAGACAAGTATCGTAGCTATGAGTATTAATATCATATTGGTAACTGTGAAGAACGGAAAATAATGCTGTGAAATAAAATTTTGTTTTATATATATTTGACAGAAACAATTGTATTGAAAAACTTGAAATAAACTTTACAAATATCGCTAAAACAAAAGACAATAAATGAATTATAGAAAAAGGAAAACATGAATTGAAAAGAGTTCAAAGGAGAGACCGGTTTCATTGTCTAATGTAGTCATGGCACAGCCACTATCCTTTGTTTTACGAAAACTTTATTAAATTTTGTCAGACCAGATCGGCCTTTATAGAGGTGTCGCAACGGCTGGGATGCCTACCGCGAAACCTAAATTAAAGTGATTGAAGTGAGTGAAGTGTACAGTTAAAAAAATGAAACTATCAAAAGAAAAATCAATACTAACATAAAAAAACTTACCAAATGACACTAACTCTCGCAGCTTGAACTTCTTTTCATTAAAAAATTTTAATGGACGACCGTCTGACTTGTGTCTGTACAAGACATTTGTATTTACGTACAAAAATACGTCAATAAAACTTACTATAAGTAAAACTAAATGAAGAAAAAATATTATGTAATAGTCAATTATAAATTAACTATCATGGGAACATGCGAATTAATTTGAATAATATAAATGGCGAAAACAGGATAAGGGCCGAAAAAACTAACAACATGTTGATGGGTTAATACACAGTAACAGAATAAATTAACATTATTTTGAAAGTCCTTAATATACACACGCAGATGACAAACATCAAGAACAACACAATAGGATATAAAATCATAACAAATAATAAAGATGATGCACAGATTTACAACGTACCATTGTTTTTAGAATTCGACAGCAATTAGTTATTTTGTTTCATGCAAAGGGCTGAATTAAATATACCTATTATTTACAAAACACACGTCAAAAATGGACACATACAGTCCAAGAGTACAATATACATATAGTCAAAATGAGAACCTCGTCCTTTTTTGGAAGTCGATTGAAAATCCTCCACCGCGTTTGTCTGTTCGTGATAAACTTTAAAACTACTACACTGAATTTCATGCTGCCTTCACTATAGAATAGAGTGCTTCTCAAGACAGGTTTAAGTTTATAATTTGTTACGTGCGATGCCGTGGTATATACTAGTATATTATATAAAGGGCAAGTGGCAGATCGATGTTTTTTGAAGCTAGGCTGCTACTATCTGGCTCTTTAACAATTATTTAAATCAATAATTATAAAACATATTACTTACTTGATTAATACTTTAAAAGAAGCAATAAATAAGTAACAAAAACTTACTTTTGTACGATGACTTATAGACTCAACATCCTCACTAGTCCTACCGTCCTTACCGCCATTAGATTTACAAAAGAAATATGAGGGTATAAAATAGTACCACGAGAGGTATAGTAAACAGCTGAAAAAAAGTTTTTTTTTAATTTTTAAATTTCAATTTTTTTCCAAAATGTGTAAAGGAAAAAAAAAAGTAGCGGAGTCGTGAAACAGTTTTTTAGTTACCAGTTTCCACAGGAACACATTCCCAGGATATAAACTCTGTATACCCCCTATGACATCAACTATCGACTAGTGAAAGTCCTGTTGAAATCGGTCTAGCTGCTTCAGAGATTAGTCGAAACAAAAAGATAAAAATTAAAACATAAAGGCTTTTTACGAACGCATAGTTTACCTTTTTTGCTTCCATATGCACTTAGTAAAAAGCTACGTAACAAAAAAACACTTAAATTTTATTTATCTGTGTATGTATAGTAAATTAAGTTAAATAAGATACTTGGATAAAATGTAAAACGTTGATAATAAAAAAACAAACACTATGTGTTTTGTGTACACAAAAATAAGCAAGGAGAAAATAGTTCTAAAACCATTTTCAACCTTTTTGAAAAGTTATCTCGGAAACCAATACTTTAATATACTTGTCACGATGAACAAAAAATGATGCAAATGTTTCAATAAACAATAGGAGAATGCTATAAAGCTATTGTCTTAGAAATATTTGCAGAAGGTATTTGTCACTTTAGATCCACCCATTTACTGGTTTTACGGACTTCATCATCCTCACTGCCCTTATCCCAAATTATTTATGTGTATTCCCCTTTTCGTCCTTCAAATTCTATCCATCCAAAGGATGCCTGTTAGAAATTGCTTTATGCAGTAAGGCCGGCCATTGTACTGCTCATATATGTAAGCTGTGTGTATGTAGATATATTAATAATGTATTGGCGTACAATAAAGCGTATATAAATAATAAAAAATAAATGAAAAATTGTACATGTATTCCTACTCCACACATCCCTGTCTTACGTAATCATCTCCTCAGTCACTTCCTTCCTTGTTATAATAATATCCTCTTCCATCCATCTTTTATTGGGCCTTCCTCTGCTTCTAAAGCCTTCTAGCCTTTAGCATTCATATTTTGCACCTTTCTGGCCACATTCCTTTCCTCTTTACTCCAAATTACGTCCAAGCCAGGACATTCACTCGAGTCTCATCTATTGTTACAATAATATAGTTCAATATTTCCTATGTTTGTACGAGTTTTAGGGAATAAAAAACGTTTTCCAGTGAGCACGAGCTGTTTTGTACATAGAAATAAATGTCGCTTTACTTCAGTTTAAATTTGAGCAGTATAAATTATAATCATATAAATATTCTGACAAACTTTCACATTTAAAATATTACTAGCGACACGCCCGCGACTTCGTGTACTTGATAAATATATAGTACAAATATGTAGTGATAGTGAAGTGATAGTGATAGGCAATGCGTGCAGGCAAGGGTGCTGAGCATGGTACATTTGAAAAGATATGCAGGCAATAAAAATATGTCATTTCCTAGATATTTTCAAATGTCTGATTTTATTCGTTGACAAATAAATCCGTGACAGTAACAAAATCATGGCCACCGCAGTGAGCCGCGATCCGCGACCCTGTAGGAGACCGTCGCGTCGTGCTCAGCGATCCAATGAGATCAAACTATTGTTGATTAAACTCATTTAAGGTGCGGTTACACTGTTACCTATAGCATTTTTTATAATAATACTAGTGAACGCTCACGCCTTCGCCAGCTTGATAAATTATATACTAAAACCTTCTTCGAATACCACTCTATCCATTGGGGAAAACTGCATCAAAATCTGTTGTGTAGTTTTATAGATCTAAGCATACATAGGGAACGGAAGCGTCTTTCTTTTATACTAGGTATGTTATGATAACACAGTTATTATGATAATTATTAATTAAATATTAATTTTATAGCATGTCTTCACCATTAATTAAATAAATCATATTCATTAAATATTACACAGCACCATCTTGCCAGAAATAAACTTTAGAAGTACAAAGCTTGTGTTATGGGATCTAGATTACTGATAAAAATACAATAGTTATCATCAGTACATATTAGAAAACAAATTCTGTCTGTATGTTCGCGATAAACTCGAAAACCATTGCACCGATTTTCATGTTGTTTTCACTATTGGATTTATCGGTTCTCGAGGAAGGTTTTCGTCTTAGATAAATTACACCCTTGACACAGAACCATCTATCGTGGTCATCATACAAAGTTGGTTCTTTCTTTTTTTTAATCGGTGCCCTTGAGCCGTGGCCCCACCTACGGTAAGTACCTCTGGTAAGCACTAAAAGAATTTACCAGTACGCTGCTGCGTGGAGGTCGGGTTTTGCCCCACATCTTTGGGGGTCGGGATTTATCTATCCCTCGTCGGTGAGTGAACATCGGGTTCGATTCCCGGGTCGAATCGAATATTTGTGTGATCCACAAATTTTTGTTTCGGAGTTTGGGTGTTTTCTATGTATGTTATGTATGTATTTAGAAATATATAAGTATGTTTATCAGTTGTCTAGATCCCATAGCACCAGCTTATAGCTTAGTTTGGGCTAGATGACGTTGAGTGAGCATGTCCAACAATATTTTATCCCTGAAGGAGTAGACACAGGTCCTTATTACTCCCGCATTTCGCCTATACGTTAAACCCCACGTAATAGCTGGCGAGCCTGTTGCCATTTTTGGGTGGTAAGTGTGTTTTCCTAAGCCTCGGCCGACTTTGGCCCAGGAGATGTTGGTAGGGCACCTTAGCACCTTGTTGTTTGTTATTGACTTCCCGCTGTTTGTCTTTCCCTTTGTATGCTTAGATCTTTAAAACTACGTAACAGATATTGATGCGGTTTTCACCATGGGATAGAGTAGTTTTCTAGGAAGATTTTAGTAGGAATATAACTGTTTTGTAAAGCGGGCGAAGCCGTGAGCGTACGCTAGTGTAAAATATTATGTGTAAGTAGCCAATCTCATGTCACACAGTGCGTTAAGTTGTAGAGTAAGATTCGGGAAGGATGTTTGATAAGGAAAGGATATTATTTCTCTTATCGTTATCTACCGCAAGGTCATCTAATGGTAATTAGTTAACGTGATCTCTAGACCACGTGCAGTATATTACTCGAATTTGGGTAAACAAATTGAGGAAATAAGTCCGAAACAGTACATTCATATGTTATATTTATTTAACGTGGGTCTCATATGAAAGGAAAGGAATGGAAGATTAGTAAAGTGTTGTGTGATACAAGAAGAAGAAGTATTTGGTAACGTGACCATTTCTGTATAATAATGTATAGTAATGTATTTCAAACTGTACCATTTCCATAAAGAAGAAGTATTTGGTAACGTGACCATTTCTGTATAATAATGTATAGTAATGTATTTCAAACTGTACCATTTCCATAAAGAAGAAGTATTTGGTAACGTGACCATTTCTGTATAATAATGTATAGTAATGTATTTCAAACTGTACCATTTCCATAAAGAAGAAGTATTTGGTAACGTGACCATTTCTGTATAATAATGTATAGTAATGTATTTCAAACTGTACCATTTCCATAAAGAAGAAGTATTTGGTAACGTGACCATTTCTGTATAATAATGTATAGTAATGTATTTCAAACTGTACCATTTCCATAAAGAAGAAGTATTTGGTAACGTGACCATTTCTGTATAATAATGTATAGTAATGTATTTCAAACTGTACCATTTCCATAAAGAAGAAGTATTTGGTAACGTGACCATTTCTGTATAATAATGTATAGTAATGTATTTCAAACTGTACCATTTCCATAAAGAAGAAGTATTTGGTAACGTGACCATTTCTTCCAGACTACTAACCTAACCCTTGGCATGCCTGGTCACGATATATTATGTTACAGTGGTGGGGTCTAACGGACCCGAATTATTAATACATTTAAAAATATATATTTCGGCAAACGGACTCGTTAGATTGTTGGATCAAGAGTCAGATTTAGAAGGCTGTTATCCTCGACACGTGCCGTGTTGTTAGGTGGTTTCTAAGTCTACTCCGCTACTGGTGGGTCACTATTTTTAAATATGTTTGTATTTTTTTTAGATTAATTTAAAAATGTAAATAATATGGTTTAAGTACGAATAAACGAAATATATTCTTGTACAACCAGAGTACTAGGTCTGTTCTGAGTGTAGGTACTGTAGGATAAATAAAAAGCAGATACTACTGTGCTACCAATTATTGTATATTGAAACTAAATGTACGACCTACATAAGTCAACCGAAGGAAAAAGTAGATATCGCAATCTACAACTTATTCAATTACATACAGCGCCATCTAGTGACACAAAGTTACACTAACTAACATGCCAGTTATCTATATATTTAATACGACAACTTGTCTGTCGGTCCATCCGTCGCGTTTATCAATTATAATTAATAATACATACATTTGCATGAAATATTAAAATATTCTTTTTTTTATCTTTGAGGCGACACAAAGTTCGCCGGGATAACTAGTACATTATAATAGCTAGTGTATTTATTTGAATACATTAATTGATAAGATAATAAAAATAATCACAATTAAGTGGTAATCCATTAGGATTAGTGGAAAAACGTAGTTAATATTAATTAGCTACGTTTTTATCAACAGCGTAGCATAGCGTTTTTTTGCATCTTCTATGAAGTAAGTATGACCAACATAATGCCGGGCGCCACTGGAAATACCTGCTTGTAACCAAAGACGCCCGGCAACGGACGTTAGAGCGGCCGCGGCCTTTTAAAAAAAAAGTACCAATATGTCCGGTATTCGTGAACTTAAATCACATCTTTCTCCTAATGAAACGTACCTGGACTGAAGTGGCGTATTTCGGACATCTAGGAACTCATAACGGTCAGACACAAAGGACAGCTGCGTTCGAAATTAAAATATGAATGAACTGCAGCAATTTATGTTATGTGGCGGGTCGTTAAGGCCCTACCTGATATACCGAGGGTTAATGTATTTTTCAATCGTCTCAGGTCTACCTTCGGATGGTTAAGCTCAGGATGGCGCTGGTCACTTGACCAAGACATTATCTTTGCTGCTATTTCTTCTAGGTCAGCTAGATATTAACCCTTGCCACCTTGTAATAGTTATCAGTAAGAATAAATGACATTCAATCTGTTATTCACTCAGATACACATATGGTCATGTCCTCAGATCAAGATTACTTGGCTATATTCTCATTAAACCATGCCGTTTTTTTTACCCGCTGCATACGGCCATGACCACGGGTTATCGTCTATTGTCGGGTGTCTTACACCCCATAAGGATATTTAGCAGTTTTAGCATACATAGTCCGCGACGCCCAGGACTTTAATTGGCTGTGCCACAGCGGCTGGTACGTAAGATTTTGTTGCCTTTCATCAACATTTCATTAAAGACGGGTTACAATTTTTTTCATAATTACAATATAGCTGCTAATTTTTAATAAATTAATTTGGCCATTTTGGACATAACCCATTAAATGTATGCCCGGTGACGGCAATAGGCTTGCCCCCTATTACCAAAAATACTGGCAAATTGTGAGTGTATAATGCACCTCTCCCTGCCCCTTTGGGGATATAGGCGTGATACTAAAATCGGCGTGTGGCTAAAGGAATGAAGTAATGACTGTAATTTTAATTCCAAACGTATAGGTATTCCAATATATAAATAACTAGTGGTCCCGGCGAACTTCGTACCGCCTGAAATTTTGCTTATAAACCTTCCCTGAATCTCGACGAATATTTTAAGACCCAAATTATCCAAATCGGTCCAACCGTTCACGCGTGAAGTCGTGACCAAGGGAAATAGGGATTCATTTTTATATATAGAGATATATATAGAGATAAACAAATAAATATTTTTGGACATTCTCACACAATGTCATCAAGCCCAAATTAAGCTAATAATTTATATTAAGCTTGTATTATGGGATCTAGACGACTGATAAACATACTTAATACATAGAAACTCCGAAACAAATATTTGTGGATCACACAAATATTTGATTCGACCCGGAATCGAACCTGAGACCTCAGGGACGGCAGTCGCATACTCATACCACTGCGCCACCGAGACAGTTAAAGCCAAAACATAATTTACAAAAGACATAATTTATATTATCCAGTGCGTAGTTTTCATAATACGTTCGCAATCAATGGCATATTATTATGGTGATTATGCTGTAGGTATCTAATGTTATGATAACTACAAGAATGACATACTTACTTAACTATATATTATGCCAACTGCAATCGGAGTGACACCGGACAAGGACAAGTTTTCTTTTTCTAGTATATATTAATGATCTCCCTCACCTCATAAGAGACGACCACGAGGTAGTTTTGTTTGCTGATGACACTTCTTTAATATTTAAAGTTAAACGTGGACAGCGCGAACTTGACGATGTAAACATTGCCCTCTCTAGGATAGTCCACTGGTTTTGTGCTAATAATTTATTATTAAATGAAAATAAAACTAAATGTGTAAGATTCACCTTACCTAATGTAAGACTTGTTAAAACCAGTGTTAAGGTTAGGGATGATATAATAGAATTGGTCAATGACACTGTCTTTCTGGGCATAACGTTAGACTCCAAATTGCAATGGGGGCCTCATATCGGGAAAATTTCGGCCAGGCTTAGTTCAGCAGCCTATGCTGTCAAAAAGATGCGACAACTTACAGACATTAAAACGGCGCGTCTTGTCTACTTCAGCTACTTCCACAGTATCATGACATATGGCATACTACTGTGGGGTAACGCTGCCGATATTGAATGCATCTTTGTGTTGCAGAAGAGGGCTATCCGGACTATCTATGGAATGGGGTCTCGGGAGTCATTAAGAGATAAGTTTAAGCATATTAACATCCTTACAGTATATTCACAGTATATTTATGAAATTTTATTGTATACCCACAAGAACAAAAGTAAATTTGTGAAAAATAGTGATAATCATAATCTAAACTTAAGAAATAAGGATAAACTGGCTGTTCCTAAATTTAGGCTTCATAAAGTGAGTAATTCTTTTGCGGGGAACTTTATTCGAATGTACAATACATTGCCAACCGAAATAGCAAATTTATCTGTCAATAAATTTAAAAAACTAATAAAAAGTAAATTGTGCCATAAAGCTTATTATAGTATTAATGATTTCTTAGATGACAAGGCGGCCTGGTTGTAACAACGTAACGAATTGCTCCTTTCTAAATAACTCTGTATTAGATTTAAGATGAAATATTTTGAAAAAAGCCGAGCTGAGTTTCTTGAGGGCTCTTCTCAGTCTCGTTGCATTTTGGAACCCTCGGTAGAGTCACACCAACTTCTGACGAATCTAAATAATTTTCTGAAAATTTCAAAGATAATAAACGTTATTTTATTTTTATTTTATTTTATTTTGGATGTTATTCTGCAGATCCGTAACTATGTTCTACTGTATATCGCTTTCATAGCGTAGTGTGTACTCCTGGGCTGATAGTGTCTCAGGTTTGATGCTCGCATTGTAAGAAATTTAATAAGTATGTAGGTATATCAGTTATTGTCTAGAGCCCGGGAACCGATCACTTAATCGAAATGTTTTTGGTCGAAATTCATTTTACCCCAAACTATTGACAGACTTATTTTTGACATATGCATTATTTGACAGTTGTTCATCAGTCTGTCGCAACTACATACAAAAAAACTATTATGAAACGGGGATAAATTTTAATGGCTCAATATTTGTCTCCCTCAATTTCTCAATCTGTCCCGCTCGTTCCTTGATGAAATGTCATGTGTCACTGTCTGTCGGTGTGGATGTCTAATCGTTATTTTCAATTTCAATAATAATGATTTTCTTTGAATGTAATTAGTGAAATAATTGGGAGAATAGCTGAATTTTATTAAAATTTTTGTAAGACCGTTCTCTAGAAAAGACTGTTAATAATAATAATAATAATCCTGGCAACTCTGAACGTCTCAGACATCATTTTCATTCTTAAAATATTTTAATATTTTTATTCATATATTATTACCTAAATTTATACAATTACTTCAGATTTCATAATAATATCAGCAAAAAGTCAATACATAAAGGATTTTATAATATTTTAGAACTTTAGAACAATAAACATAGTCTACAAAATATGCAACGAAGATTTGACACATGTCATTCAATTAATTCAAATATATCAACATCACATTCAATATTATGGTCAAACAATATGAAGTGATTGTGAGATGCAAACAAGAGCCAGAAGCAGAAATGCGCAAATAACACCCCCGGACTCGTCACTAAACTCCGCCTCGCAGGCACCGGACCGCACATCGCTGACACAGGTGCTCGCTGAGGCGTCGAGCTCTTCAAGTGACGAGTATTTCTCTCCGCCGTCGTCGCCAACACCTGTACGCCGGCGAGGGAGAGGCCGGCCGCCGAGCAGTTTGGGGCCCCGAAGCTTCGAGTAGGGTCCCCACTACCGGTGGTATTGTGCACCGCATGCGATGGACTTCATCCATCAATGAAAACGTTATGCGGGCATATTATGAGGCTACAGATGGGGAAACCAACCTGACTGCGTATCGTTCAAGGATGCTTCCTTTGTTTCAGGCTCTTGAACCAACAATTACCGTTGCCGTCCAACGACTATAGGATCAAGTGCGGGCTATCCAACGATGTAAGTTGTTGGATCAATCTGTGCTTGATCGACTACGCCTGGAAGTATTATCTACTCGTACAGCTCCAGTGTCAACGAGAGCACCGTCACCTGTGACACAGACGGTTGCTACAAGTGCGACGTTAGCGGAACCCGCATTCGACGCAGAAAATGATACGAGTGATACGTCTATCCAGGTAAGCGAGCAATTGAGGAGTACTTTGGAAGATGTGATCTCGCAGTATAGGTTTATACCTAATTCTAGACCGCGGCTACCACGCTTGCCAATGCATAAGCGAAATCTGGCGTTGATGGGAGCCCTAAATGCATTGCTAGAACCGTACTTACGGACTAGCAGTGATTTGCTTGATACTCACTCGATTCTTTACTGTGGAGCGATTGCCGCTTGTCGTGTTGCACGCGTTAAATTCCCTGAAGTTAACCGTGCACCACGACCGGATGGTGTTCCCGTATGGCAGGCAAGAATCGAGCGACGTATCGGCACATTTAGGACTCTCATTGCAAAGCTTATCTCTTTCAGCCGGGGAAATAGTCGTCCCCGGGTCATGCGTTTCGTGACTCAGGCATTTGCTGGGACCGGTATTCGTCCCCAGCAATACTTAGCCAATGTCACGGAACGTATTGACTTTCTGAAACAGAAAGTGTATGCATGGGCAAGCCGTATCCGTCGTTATAGAGAGCGTGTAAATAGATACTGGCAGAATCGCATCTTCCAAAGTGACCAAAGGAAGGTGTACCGAGAGTGGGAGGGAACTGGACAACGTTTGAGCGACGGACAACTGCCAGATGCTCACACCATGAATCAATTCTGGCGTGACATATGGTCGGTGCCCGTCGAACATTCGGAGGGCGACTGGATCCGTGTCGTCGAGCGTGAATGCAATACCATCGAACCCATGGAGTCTATTACCATAGACTACGAAGACGTTAGTTGTGCAATTCGTACGGCCCCGAACTGGAAGAGTCCTGGGCCGGATGGATTGCACAACTTTTGGATAAAGTGGGTTCAGAGCTCGCATGAACGCTTGGCAACACAGTATCAAGAAGCCCTCGAGTCTGGTTCCTTACCCGCTTTCATGACCACTGGCATCACCTTCCTGCTCCATAAATCAGGTAGTACCACGGAACCTAAAAACTATAGACCCATCACTTGCTTACCTACCATCTACAAGCTCCTTACATCTATTCTGAGAAGTAAAATAAACTCGCACATAGTATCTAATAATATCTTAGATAACGCTCAGAATGGATGTAGGGCTGGGTCTCGTGGCACTAAGGAGCTACTCCTCATTGATATGGCCATTAGCCAACAAGTCAAGCGGAGTAGGGGCGCCCTCTCTACTGCCTGGATTGACTACAAGAAGGCCTATGATTCGGTGCCTCATTCATGGCTGAGGAGGATTTTAGAGTTGTATAAAATTAATCCGACTCTTAAATCCTTCTTAGTCTCGTGTATGGGGCAGTGGACCACAGTCCTTCGTCAACCAGGTAGTGGTGGGCACGCCTCTGACCCGCAAGGCTTGATAAGGATCGAGCGTGGTATATTCCAGGGCGACAGTTTGAGTCCATTGTGGTTTTGTTTAGCACTGAATCCACTTAGCACATTGCTGAAGGATTCAGGGCTAGGCTATCGGTTTCGTAGAGGGGGTGAGGTTATATCTCACCTGATGTACATGGATGACCTCAAACTGTTCACATTGAAGCACCAAGATTTAGTGACATTATTAAAAACTACGGAAGTTTTTAGTAATGCCATTAAGATGGAGTTCGGTGTTGATAAGTGTGCGGTTATGCATGTACAACGGGGGAAGGTTGTAAATTCACCGAATTTACAACTTTCTGAGATAATAATAACTCTCAGATCTCTCTCCGAGACCGAAACATACAAATACCTAGGTATGTCAGAGTCATTGGGTATAGCGGTAGAGGATATTAAGAAATCGGTGAAAGAACGTTTTTTTGGCCGCCTGACAAAAGTTCTTAACAGTTCTTTGTCCGGTGGTAACAAAATGCGGGCTTTCAACGGTTGGGTGATACCTTTATTGTTATACTCCTTTGGCATACTTAGGTGGACTCAAACGGAACTAGACGCCCTGGATAGGCGAGTCCGTCAACAACTGACATTGCATCGAATGTTACACCCACGATCTTCTGTCATGAGACTGTACATTCCGCGGAAGTGGGGGGGTCGAGGCTTTTTGAATGCCAAGAACCTCCACAACCGTGAAGTGTGCAGTCTGAGAGATTACTTTCTACAGAACGGGTGTGACATTCATTGCGATGTCGTGATGGTTGACAAGGGCCTAACACCTCTTTCCTTGGCTAACGAGAACTGGCGTAAACCAAAGGTGCTAGGTACTGAAGACCGTAGGGACGTATGGAAGAGTAAGGAGCTACACGGGCGGTTCTACCGGGTCTTAACAGGACCCGACGTAGACCTGCTCGCTTCGGTGAACTGGCTACGTTTTGGGGACCTCTTTGGGGAAACTGAAGGTTTTGCCTGTGCAATTGCAGATGAGGTTATCAAGACGAACAACTATCGGAAATACATCATGAAGGACGGTACGGTCGACATTTGTCGAGCATGCCACCGTCCTGGTGAATCACTTCGCCATATTATTTCCGGTTGTTCGTATCTTGCTAACACCGAGTACTTGCATAGGCACAATCAAGTAGCCAGGATCATCCACCAGCAACTTGCTCTTCAATATGGCCTTATTGAGTTTGAAGTACCGTACTATAAGTACACACCAGTGCCAGTTCTTGAGAATGGTCGTGCATTGCTCTACTGGGACCGATCAATCATCACGGACAGGACTATTGTTGCCAATAGGCCCGATATCGTGTTGGTTGATCGGACCCAGCGTCGGGCAGTGCTCGTCGATATCGCCGTCCCGCATGACGAGAATCTCGTGAAGGCAGAGAAGGACAAACTTAGCAAGTACCTCGATTTGTCCTACGAGATAACCGCCATGTGGGACGTAGACTCGACGATCATTGCCCGGTGGTCGTTTCGGCAAACGGATTAATAGCGAAGAGTCTCGATCAACATCTCAAGAGACTCTCGTTAGATTGTTGGATCAAGAGTCAGATTCAGAAGGTTGTTATCCTCGACACGTGCCGTATTGTTAGGAGGTTTCTTAGTCTGTAGCCTCCACCACCGGTAGTTTGGGTCCTACTCCGCTACAGGTGGGTCACTATTTTTTATATTTTTAAATGTATTTGTGTTTTTTATAAATGTATTTAAAAATGTATAAAATAAGAATATAAATGAATAAACGATATAATAATAAAATAATAACCTAGCAACACTGCTACAAAACAGTCACATTTTTTTCTTGAGGAGCATTTACTAAAATATTTTACCTTTAATCTACAATAATACAAAAATATCATTCAAAACATAATAAAAGTACAAATATATATCTATAACAAAAAAATCAGCATGAAGAAAATCCGGAAAAAACACAAACAAATATTTTATAAATTATAGTACACTTTGACACATTATGTCAGTGTAACAAACTGAAAATGATAATATGAAAATAAGATGATTATCAAGAAAAAATATAATGTTGACCAGAGCTGGCGCCAAAAAAGCACAATTACCAACCCCGGACTTGTCGCACAGCTCCGCCTTACAGTCGTCGACAACTGTGACTACTGGTGAGGCGTCGAGCTCAAGCAGCGACGAGTTTTTCTCTCCGCCGACGTCGCCGCTACCTGTACGTCGGCAGGGGAGAGGCCGGCCACCGACTGGCTTGGGACCCCGAGGCCCTCCGGCTTCGATTACGGACCCCGCTACCGGTGGTAATGTGCACTGCATTCGATGGAACTTCGGTATGAATGAAAACGTGATGCGGGCATATTTTGTGGCTACAGAGGGGGGAACTAACCTCACTGCGTACCGTGTTCGCATGCTACCTCTGTTTCAGGTACTTGAACCAGATGTCAACGTATCGGCACAACGCCTATCGGATCAGGTGCGCGCCATACAACGCTGTCACCTGTTGGATGACGCTACACTTGAAAGGCTACGCTTAGAAGTGTGTAGTGGTATCACGCCTTCTTCATTGCAACCATTACCTGTGCCATTACAAAGTAACCGTAATGAAAGAACGCAAGAAAACATCATCTCACATGTTGGTGAAGAAGTGAGTGATGCTGCTATACCTGTAAGTACTCAATACAATGAGGAATTAAGGAGCGCTTTGGAGCGAGCGATTGGTGAGTTTCAATCTGTCCCTATTGAGTGTAGACCGCGGCTTCCGCGTTTGCCCACACATAAAAAAAACGTGGCGCTAGTGTGTGCCCTAGACTCGATGTTAACATCGTTTTTTAACAACTGCAGAAACATTACTGATGCCCATTCCATTCTGTACTGTGCAGCTGTTGCAGTATGTCGAATAGCTGGTGTTAAATTTTTTAAACAAGAAACAGCTATTCGACCAAAGCCTGCTGTACCAGCTTGGCAGTGCAGAATTGAACGGCGCATCAACGAGGCTAGGGTGCTCATTGGCAAGCTACACTGCTTCAGGACGGGCAATACACGCCCGAGAGTCATGCGCTTTGTGACCCGTGCATTCGTGGGAACTAATATTAGGCCCTGTGAATACTCTGTTCGGGTCACAGAGCGCATCGATTACCTGAAGCAGAAAGTTTATGCGTGGGCGAACCGCATAAGGCGGTACAAAAAAAGAGTGGACAGATACACTCAGAATCGCTTGTTCCAAAAAAATGAGAGGTGGGTATATAGAGGGTGGGAGCGACCTAACTCGGATGTGACTGATGGGAGTCTACCTGATGCTGTTTCTACAGTTAACTTCTGGAAAAGCATCTGGTCGACGCCCGTCAGTCATACACAGGATGCGTGGATTAGGGATGTTGAGCGGGCGTGTGAACCAATTCCAGCTATGGAACCTATAACCATATCTGAAGAAGATATTGGTTGTGCAGTTCGTTCGTTGCCAAATTGGAAACCTGCTGGACCGGACGGACTGCACAACTTTTGGTTAAAATGGTTCCGTAGCTCACACGCTTGCTTGGCATCTTGCTTCTAGTCATCCCTTGAGTCATCGTCGCTTCCAGCTTTTATGACTACCGGAGTAACCCACCTCCTATACAAATCTGGTAGTACCACAGACCCCAAAAATTATAGACCTATAACTTGTCTACCTACCATATACAAACTGTTTACATCCATCCTGAGAGTAAAAATATATTCACATGTACAAAACAATAACATCTTGTCAATCTCTCAGAATGGATGTAAAAGTGGGGCACGTGGTACGAAAGAGCTCCTTATTATTGACATGGCTGTTTGCCAGCAGGTACGCCGCAACCGAAAGAACCTTGCGACATGCTGGATTGACTATAAGAAAGCGTACGATTCTGTGCCTCATACATGGCTTCGGAGGGTGCTAGAGCTGTATAAAGTTGATGCAACTCTATGCACCTTTTTGGGGTCATGTATGAGACAATGGAGTACGGTTCTTGTTTATCCAGGGTGTCGTCAGGTTCTAGGAGGTGGTGTACCAATAGGGATTGAGAGAGGTATTTTCCAGGGTGATAGTCTGAGTCCGTTGTGGTTTTGTCTAGCACTAAATCCTCTCAGTACGTTACTAGAGGGTTCAGGGTTAGGCTATCGGATGCGCAGAGGGGGTCAAATTTTGTCCCACCTTTTTTACATGGATGACCTAAAGTTATTTGCCCCTAATGGCCCCGATTTGATGGCTTTGCTAAAAGTTACTGAAACTTTTAGTAAGGCCATCAGTATGGAGTTTGGGATAGATAAGTGTGCGGTCATGCATGTAAAAAGGGGCGGGATTGTGGAATCTGAAGGAGTCAATCTTTCAGATTTCACACGATTTGGGTCGCTCTCCGCAACCGAAACCTACAAATATCTAGGTATGTCTCAAGCTCTGTGTATTGCTGAGACTGACATGAAACAGAAGTTGCAGGATCGTTTCTTTGGCCGCCTGAAAAAAATACTGAAAAGTCTTTTATCAGGCGGTAACAAGGTGCGTGCTGTCAACGGCTGGGCCATGCCAGTCTTAGTTTACTCTTTTGGCATACTTAGATGGACTCAGACGGAGTTAGAAGCTCTGGATAGGAAGGTGCGTTGTCTATTGACTTCATATCGAATACACCACCCACGTTCGTCAGTAATGAGGTTGTATATACCACGGAAATGTGGGGGTCGATGATTTTTAAATGCCAAGACTCTCCATAACCGTGAGATATGCAACCTTAGAGAGTATTTCCTACAGGTGGACGTGGATGTGCATCGAGATGTTGTGGCAATAGACAACGGACTGACCCCGCTGTCCCTTGCGAAAGAGAACTGGCGCAAACCTGTAATATTAAGTGTATCTGATCGGAAGGAAATATGGAAGAGCAAGGAACTGCATGGTCGATTTTATCGGGCTCTAAATGGGCCCGATGTTGATTCAATAGCATCGGTATCCTGGTTACGATTTGGTGATCTCTTCGGAGAAACTGAGGGTTTTATCTGTGCAATCACTGACGAAGTCGTGATGACGAATAACTATCGGAGATTTATTGTCAAAGATGGGACGCTAGACATCTGTCGGGCATGTCATCGTCCCGGAGAATCTTTAAGACATATTATCTCTGGTTGTTCCCGTCTTGCGAACGGTGAGTATTTGCACAGACACAACCAAGTAGCCAGGATAATCCACCAGCAACTTGCTCTAAAGTATAATCTTGTCGACGTGGAGGTACCTTATTACAAGTATGTGCCCGACCCAGTTCTTGAGAACGGTCATGTCACATTGTATTGGGATCGATCTATTATCACTGATAGGACTGTTATAGCTAACAGACCTGATATAGTGATAATGGATCGATTAAAGCGCCTTGCAGTAATTGTCGATATCACTGTGCCACATGGCGAGAATCTCGTGAAAGCAGAAAAAGATAAACAAATTAAATATTTAGACCTAGCTCACGAGATTGTCGACATGTGGGATGTGGATTCGGCGATTATTGTTCCGATAGTCGTATCTGCGCATGGTCTAATAGCCAAGAGCCTCGACCTCCACCTACAGAGGCTCGCGTTAGGCAGCTGGATCAAGGGCTTGATGCAGAAGGCGGTTCTGTTGAATACGGCCCGTATTGTGCGGAAGTTCCTGTCTTTGGAGCCCTAACCACCGGTAGCTTGGTCCCTGTACCCGATGCCGGTGGGTTACTGTTTTTTATATTTTTAAATGTATTTTTTTATAAATCTATTTAAAAATGTAATAAATATGTGTTAAGTGTTAATAAAGAGAATAATAATAATAATCTTTATTTCTCAAAACAGTTACATCTTAGTTCGCATTAAATCTATTACAGTTTTGTTGTAAAACGAGTTATAATCACTGTTGACCAATTTCTAAACATACATAATAAGGCTCTGCCTCCTAAACTAAGTAAAAACTTGTATCTTAAGAGACAGTGATAATGAAGTTTGATTAAAAATATTGAATGTTGTTTTGTGCCTTGGTCGACAGTTATAGATTTGTACATGATGTGAATTAGCGTTTGAGTGTGTGTGTGTGTGTGTGTGTGTGTGTGTGCGTGTGTGTGTGTGTGTGAGTGAGTATGTGTGTGTGTGTGTGTGTGTGTGTGTGTGAGTGTGTGTGTGTACATAAAATCCAGCTATTAGATATATGCGCCAGATAAAACGGTTTAAGCAATGTAAGTCAAGAGTGTTTCATTGTAGGCATAGGTTTGTTGTTTTAGCCACTCAGTCATCCTGGACTTAACCATTTGTTGATTTAAGTCAATTATATTTAATATCTTATTAGCTTTTTTGTATATGTTGGTACTTAGTATATAATATTGATGTTCGGCGAAAACGGTATTATGTGAATCGTATGGGAGGTGGTAAGTACGTTTGTTAGGGTCCAAAGGGGGCAGAGTAGGATGCCTCCTCAGAGTCGCTCTGAGCACATACAGTTGGCGGACTGTAAGGACCTCAGCCTCGGAGTACAGTGACGATGTTGCATATCTAAACGGTTTCCTCATCATTGCCATTAATACTGCTCGTTGAGCTCTCTCCACTCTCAGGAGGTGGCTTTTATGTGCACCGCCCCAAACCGTGATGCAGTAGCTTAAAACAGATTGGCATAGGGAGAGGTAAACCATTTTTAGTGTGTCTAAGTTTGCTGATTGTCTTAGTGTTTTAAAAATATGTATGAGACGTAAAGTTCTAGCAGCAACTACTTCAAGTTGTTTACCCCATTTTAGATGTTCGTCCAGGTATACACCCAAGTATTTTACGTGGTCAGCCCTTGCAATTTTTAGACACTGACACGAGGACTGCTGATTGGTGCAAGTGTGTGCGGTAAGTGTGAAGGTATGTGGTGGTCTATTTACACGTGTAATACTAAACGGAACGAAAAAAGTTTTCTGAAAGTTGATCGTTAGTAAGTTCGAATTGAGACACTTCATAATAACCGATAGAGACGAAGCAATGACACTCCCCCATGTTGGACCTGTGACTATGACGGCCGTGTCATCTGCATATGCGTATATTTTAGAGTTGGGAAGGTTAATTTTACATAGGTCATTTATGTATATTTGGAACAGAATAGGGCCCAGTATGCTCCCCTGCGGAACTCCAAAACTCACACTTACGTCGTCACTAACGTGAGTATCTATTTTGACGCGCTGTGTACGATTATGAAGATAATCCTTAAAAATATCCAGAGCTATTCCACGCACCCCGATGAGTTCCAATTTGGATATGAGTTTGGGAATAAAAACTGTGTCAAATGCCTTAGATAAGTCTAGAAACATCCCCAGGCACCTCGTTCTACTATCCAGATTTCTAGCCACTGATTGCGTCAAGTCTAGTACAGCATCCTCTGTTGATGTTGATGTTTTATACGTTGTTTATTAAAATCGAATATGAAGTATGTATAGAAAGTGTGAAATATGTAGTTTAAAATCTGGAAGAAAGGACGGACTTGTAATTTAAAGCTATTGCTCTGATAATTTACTTGTCAGCACATTGCAATAACCTTTCTAGCTCATTCTCATGATATTGTACGGATGGATGGAAAGTAACCACCATCCAACCGTGAAAGTAAGTTTGACCCGTTAAAGTGATACTGAATTGAGTAACCTGTTGAGACTAATAGAATTGTAAAGAGATTAAAGAAAGAGAGTGTGAGTGACACACCAGACAGATGCCGTACGTTGATATCCTTTGTATTGGTTTCATGTAACTTACTTAATTGGGGATGGATTGAGACGTCCTATGTTCAACTAGGCGCCAAGTAAAGAGATGAGGGACGTCCTTAAAGAGTGTTGGGGACGTCCCTAAAGTAAAGTGAGCGGCTTCCTGTGACGGGGTGTATGTGATCCCCATCAGGACCGCCAGATCAGAGTGAGGAGACGTCCTCAAAGTAGAGTACGGACGGCTTCCTCTGATGTGATGTATTGAATCCACAGCAGGGCCGTCCGACCACTGAGTAGAGTGAAAGAGTTGTACAGTAAAGTGTAGACGGCCTCCGATGATCCACCAGGACCGTCTGACCATTGTGTATAGTATAAAGTGAGTATAGTAACTTACTTGCCCTTAGATAAATCATTCCCTGGTTCATTCAATTGTATGCTAAAGAGAAAAGCCTAACCCTTCCTTTTACCTAAAGAAAAGATGAAACCAGGTTTACCATAGTTTAGAATGTAGGATACTTAGACAAGTGACAATGGTTGCTTGAGCTCTAATTTATACTTACGTAGTATTGTATTCTCTTTGGTTGTTCATGTTCATGTGAATGTTTCATTTTAGCGAACTCTTTTTCGCCGATTTACAAAATAATTTTTAGCTATTGATTGTGGAAGCCTCTTTTGGATTTTTTTCGTTTGCCAAATGTTTTACTTTCCATTTTTTCATCGCACCGAAACAACATTTACGGAATATGGAATTATAGGGTTTGGTTTCCTTTGACACTCCTGGAATTAGGGTAATTTACCCTGACACCAATACAGGTTAGGTTCAAGTAAAGTCACAAACCCAAATTGATCTACCCCGACACCACCTGATACTTTTCTGCCCTACCCCTTTTTTTTTTTTTTTTTTTTTTATTCCGCAGCCCTGGGCCGCGGCCGGGTTGCTAATCCATCGTCCTCAGGCCCCGATCATGGAGGTCGATGGTCCTGGGCGTAGTCACGTCTGCGGCGTCCTCGCCGCACACTTCGGAACTCAGCGGGGAGGGTACGCTCCCTCACCCTACCGGCCGCCTCCTTCACGAGCATTACCTGCTCGCAGAAGGAAACGGCCGCGTTCCACTGGCTCCCGCTAGAGACCATGGCTCGTAGCATGGTCTCCAGCGAGAGCGTATCTACGTCCAGGCCCACAACGAGGTCCCGGCGCTGACTCGCCCATGCTGAGCATTCCACCAACGTGTGGAATGCCGTGTCCTCGCCGGAAGCCTCACAGTGTTGACACGCGGGTGTGACCTCACGATGCATGCGAAACAGATACTCACCG
Organism: Nudaria mundana; assembly: GCA_963556515.1. Classification (NCBI taxonomy): domain Eukaryota; kingdom Metazoa; phylum Arthropoda; class Insecta; order Lepidoptera; family Erebidae; genus Nudaria; species Nudaria mundana. The sequence goes on along the minus strand of OY748307.1, from coordinate 17,523,888 downwards.
AAGTTTCCGTGCCCAGTGATGATCTGTGTCGCACGATACGTGAGGCCACCGTGTTGCCTCTGCAGCCACTCCTCCATGATCGGTCTCACCGCTGCGATGGTGGTGGTTCCCCACTTTGGTTGCTGAAGTCGCACCTTCCATGTCTCCATGAGATCCTGTCGGAGTTGGGACCGCTGGGCCTCGATTTCTCGAGACGCAGGCCTGTGGTCCCGCTCCAGCGCCTCCTTGTGCCATTGAAACAATGACGCAAGGGCTCTCGCTTCCAGGTCCCATGGAGGGATCGCGGCTAGGAGACATGCAGCCTCTAGGGAGATCGTGCGGTACCCTCGTATTGTCCTGACGGCCAAGGTCCTCAACGATCTGTGTAAAATGGCAGCGTTGTTGGCCGTCAGTCTCGGCGCCCATACGGGAGCCCCGTACACGGCCATACTCCGCACGATCCCCAGGTACAGTCTCCTGCAGGAAGCGTTGGGTCCCTTTAAGTTGGGCATCAGTCGCGAAAGCGCGGCTGTCGCCCCCGTCACTTTGGGGACCAAACTTCGGAAGTGTGGTCCGAAGTTCCACCGGCTATCGAGTACAAGCCCCAGATACTTCATTGTGGGCTCGATGCCGATGCTAACGCTCCCTACATTTATGCTGGATCCTGGAGGTGGCCCGCGCCGAGGCCCGTGAAAACACAGAGCCTCGGACTTATTCAGTGCCACGTCCAGTCCAGGCGCCTTATCCGACCCACGACTTCAGCAACCCCAGTCGTGACCTTGAGTGTTGCCTCCTGGTGCGTTACTCCCCGCGCCGTGATGAGCGTATCGTCGGCGTAACAAGTTACGCCTACGCCCTCAGGCAACGCACCCCGCAACACCCAGTCGTGTCCGATGTTCCACAGGAGAGGTCCTAGGACCGACCCCTGAGGAACACCGCACGACACATCTCGCCGAGCTGGCCCGAGCCAGCTAGGGTATGTTATAGCCCTCTCGGATACATATACCCCGACAATACGACGGAGGTAGAGAGGCACTTCGTGGTATACCAGTGCCTCTCTAACGCAACTCCAGGGTAAGGTGTTAAAGGCGTTGGCGATGTCAAGAGACACCGCCAACACCACCTCGCCCCGCGAGACTGCTTCCTCCGCCAGGGTCTTCACGCGCATGATCGCGTTCACGGTGGACCGTCCCCGACGAAAACCGTACTGGTTGTCCGCCAGGTCTGGGCCCACACGCGTGAGATGCTCGACGAGGCGTTCCGCGATAATTCGCTCAAAGAGCTTACACACCTCGTCGAGCAGCACGATCGGCCGGTAACCGGACGGTGAGTCCACCGGCCGCCCCGCTTTCCAGATCAGGACCAGTTTCCCCGTCCTCCACACCTTGGGAAACTGGCCCCTTTCGAGGTATGCGCTGAAGAGCCCCCTCAGTCGAGGCCCGAGTTCCTCGAGGGCCAGGACCCATACACGGCCCGGAATGCCGTCGGGTCCAGGGGCGGTGGTTTTCCGGCGACTGAGCCGTAGTACCACCGCTCCTAACTCACCCTCTCTGACTTCAGGTACGTCGTCTTCGCTGCTACTATCCGCGTTGCGCGTCTGAGACGGAGCCATGCGCGGAGGTATGTGCTCCTCCACGCTCGTCGGAAACAGAGAGCCCAAGACCCCCTCCAGTCGATCCGGCCGGAGAATAAATAAAATAAAATAAAATAACGTTTATTATCTTTGAAATTTTCAGAAAATTATTTAGATTCGTCAGAAGTTGGTGTGACTCTACCGAGGGTTCCAAAATGCAACGAGACTGAGAAGAGCCCTCAAGAAACTCAGCTCGGCTTTTTTCAAAATATTTCATCTTAAATCTAATACAGAGTTATTTAGAAAGGAGCAATTCGTTACGTTGTTACAACCAGGCCGCCTTGTCATCTAAGAAATCATTAATACTATAATAAGCTTTATGGCACAATTTACTTTTAATTAGTTTTTTAAATTTATTGACAGATAAATTTGCTATTTCGGTTGGCAATGTATTGTACATTCGAATAAAGTTCCCCGCAAAAGAATTACTCAAAGTGAGTAATTCTTGAAGCCTAAATTTAGGAACAGCCAGTTTATCCTTATTTCTTAAGTTTAGATTATGATTATCACTATTTTTCACAAATTTACTTTTGTTCTTGTGGGTATACAATAACATTTCATAAATATACTGTGAATACACTGTAAGGATGTTAATATGCTTAAACTTATCTCTTAATGACTCCCGAGACCCCATTCCATAGATAGTCCGGACAGCCCTCTTCTGCAACACAAAGATGCATTCGATATCGGCAGCGTTACCCCACAGTAGTATGCCATATGTCATGATACTGTGGAAGTAGCTGAAGTAGACAAGACGCGCCGTTTTAATGTCTGTAAGTTGTCGGATCTTTTTGACAGCATAGGCTGCTGAACTAAGCCTGGCCGAAATTTTCCCGATATGAGGCCCCCATTGCAATTTGGAGTCTAACGTTATGCCCAGAAAGACAGTGTCATCGACCAATTCTATTATATCATCCCTAACCTTAACACTGGTTTTAACAAGTCTTACATTAGGTAAGGTGAATCTTACACATTTAGTTTTATTTTCATTTAATAATAAATTATTAGCACAAAACCAGTGGACTATCCTAGAGAGGGCAATGTTTACATCGTCAAGTTCGCGCTGTCCACGATTAACTTTAAATATTAAAGAAGTGTCATCAGCAAACAAAACTACCTCGTGGTCGTCTCTTATGAGGTGAGGGAGATCATTAATATATACTAGAAAAAGAAAAGGCCCCAAAATTGAACCCTGCGGTACCCCCATTGCTACAGGAGAACCAGGTGACTGTTTACCATTGATCACTACTTTCTGGACCCTATCACTTAAGTAAGAATTGACGAAATTCAAGGCCGTCCCCTGGATTCCGTAATGATCAAGTTTCTTAATTAAAGTCTGGTGCTGAACGCAATCGAAGGCCTTAGATAAGCCACAAAATACACCATAAGCATCATATGACTCATCCCAGGCCCTGTATATACACTCTAATAATTTAATTCCGGCATCAGTGGTGGACCGACCACGAGTGAAACCGAATTGTTTTGTATGTAATAGTTTATTAACGTTAAAGTGCATTTGATTAAGCATAATTTTTTCAAAAATTTTACTAAATGTAGGTAGTACAGAAATGGGACGGAAATTGGACGGATCTGAAGTACAACCCGATTTAAACAGGGGAATTAATTTACTAGATTTCATTAAATCAGGGAACACACCACTATCAACACAATTATTAAATATTATTACTAGTTCAGGAGCAACCATTTCAATAAAAGAATTTACTAAATACACAGAGATGCCCCAGAGGTCAGCTGTTTTCTTGATATTTAAAGATTTAAAAGTTTTTAAGATAGTGTTTATGTTAACTTTACTGAATTTAAATATAACGTTACAACAAGGAACGTTTGCTTTTAACAAAGATTCTGCAATGGGGGTTGAAGAGCCTAGGGTTTTTGTCAAATCTACAGGAATTCGGGAGAAAAAATTTTCAAATTCGTTAGCGACCTCGAAGTCTGATGTAGTTATTTTACCATTTATATTAAGTTTAAAATGATTATTATTTAATTTTTGTTGACCTCTTTCCGCGTTTATAATTTTCCAAGTAGATTTAACTTTGTCTGCACTATTGAGAATTTTATCACTTATATATTTTGATTTAGCTGCTAAACAATCTGCTTTAAACTTTTTTGAATAAGTTTTAACATAATCTAGAAATTCAACTGATCTATTAAGCTGTCTTTCTGAGTATAGTTCATAAAGTTTTTGTCTACTTTTGTGTATACCCTCAGTGGCCCATTCACTGAAAGTAGGACTATCACTAATCATGACCTCCTTAGACTTGAATATGGAGTTGAACTCGTTGTAAAAAGAATCAAAAAATAATTTATACATTACATTTGGATCTAAGCCAGTGTCTAAGAATGGAATTTTATTGCAAAGTCCAACTCTCATACGTTCCAAGCGGTCACCAATTATTGGTCTACATAATATTTTACGTTTTATAACTTTTTCTTTAGTGATTTTAAAAGATGCTATTTGCCCACAATGGTCTGAATCTAGCTTTTTTATAATACTTTTACTTTCTGACAACATATCGCTGTATATATTATCCAGGCAAGTGGCTATTGTATTACAATATCTAGTAGGCTCCAAAAATAAGTTTGTAAGATTGTGTGATTTAAATAAATTTAAAATATTATAACTCATAGGCGTATTAACAAGTAAATCGACATTAAAATCACCACATACTATTAGGTACTTATTAGTTTTTCCAAGTTTACATAGAACTTTGTCAATAAGTTCCTCAAATTCGCAAAAGGGTGAGGTTCCAGGTTTATACACGCATACTACTATGAATTGCTCCATTTCCACGCACGACAGTTCGACTTTACACTCTAGAGAAAGAGACACAATATCTTTCCGTTCTTTAAATTTAAGTTGTTTATTTAATAAAATCAAAGATCCCCCCCGTACTGTGGTCACCCTGCAGAATGCACTACCAACCCGGTGATTACTGAAATTGAACATGAGCTCATACGACTTACGCATATGTTCTGTAATACAAAAAATATCAATATTGTCTGAATTCATTAACAGTTCCAACTCTAACTCTTTGCCATGTGTTAAACAACCAATATTTTGATGCCCTATGTTGATATAATTTACATTTTTTGATTTGGTTTGATTTGGAGGGCATTTTTTAACATAATTAATATTTGTAACTAAATTTAATTCAATTAATTGACTATGTCTGCTAAAGGGTAATATTGCCTCTGTTGTCGTAGAACTTAATTTAAATTACTTGGAACAGATTCCAAAGTCTTAACACTAAATCTACATTGCTCAATAAAAGCAGTTTTGTAGTGTAAAAATAATTGAATAGCAAACTTGCTATTTGTCTCTTATAATGCTTTGGTAGAAAATACCTACCTTTGTTTACATAAACAATATGTTTGTTATTGTTAAAGTTACTGTCAGAAGTTGACAAATTGTATTTATATACAGTTCTCTTAAAAACAGAATTAAAGTCAATTACATGGAATTTATTATTATATTGGCTAGTTAAATTGAGTTGTAAATTTATCTTATATCTAAGAGAATTTTCCACGTCTGGCACACCTTTTATGTATGGTAATGTAAACATTACTACATGTTCAACATTTAAGTTTTGCATTTTGTCAAAGTATAGGGATAGTTCATTTTTGTTAATTTTACCCCTGTTTGAGCAGAAAATAATTATTTTACTGTTTGAGTCAAAATTATATTCTAGTATCTTTTGCATAATTTCATTTAAAGATGCACCTGGATAACAGTTATTAATAATTGAATAACAATTTGAATTAAATTTTTGTATCAGAAAAGAACTAAAATCAGTTCCAATATCATCACTAAATAAAACTAGTTTAGTATATCCAGTATGACTATTACTTTTTACACTGTCACACAATTCATACACTAATGAAGTAGAAGGTGAGTAAGTTGTAAGGGAAGCCTGGTTCTCCAATGATTGAGAAGGACTTGTGCAATTGATATTGCATGAGTGGTTATTTATGAAGGTATTAAGGCGCTCAGTATTATAATTAGATGTTTTGAGTACCTTATCTATACTTGATGAACACTTATTAAAGTCTTTTAGAGACCATTCATATTTCTTAGTTACATACTCTAATTCAAATTGCAAATTTTTTATTTGTGACTCTAAGCGTTGTGTGTCAGTGTAATATTTTAAATGACTTTGTTTAAGTTCTAACATAGATAATTTAGCTTGTTCTCTTAATTTTAAACTAGAGTTAACATTTTTACACTTTTTGATTAAGATTCTATGATATTTTAATTGTTTCTTTGATTTTAAAATGAATTTCTTTATTTTTAGGTATTTTTTTAGTTTATTCCTGCTGCAAAAATAAACTGGCTTGTCCAGTTGGTATGAACTGTCATTGGTAAGATCTATAGTAGACAAGTCCAGGTTTGGAACTGTTGCAGAAGGAACAAACTGCGGAGTACCACTCATTAGCTCGTTATAAAGGTTATCCGTTTGTTGGACTACGACTTGCTTGGCAGCTGACTCCAAGTGTAAGATGTGCCCCTGGGCATCCCGTAGCTCCTGTTCCTTCAAGGTAGTCCTCCTCAAGGTCCCTTCATACTCGTCACTGCACTCTTGAAACCTATCTACTATTGATTGAAGGTGGTTCCGCTGCATTACAATTTCATCATAACTAATATGAAGCCTAGCTAGTTCAGATTTTAGTTTTTTACTATCGTCTAAAGCACCTATCAACAAGTTTTCATTTTCTTCTCTTTCTTTTTCTAATTGTAAACAGAGCTCTGTTTTAGATTTAAGTTCCTGCAACACCAGCTGAAGTTTGGGCTCCTCCTGCTGGCGGGATAAGGCTCTACGGCTACGGGTATTCATATTCTCGACAAATAAGTGCAATTAAACGCAATTTAGAAAATACAAGTAGGTAGTTCGAGGTTATGTTAGGTACCGGTAAATTAAAATCAAAACTTTTCTGTACTTACGAAAATAGATCGCCTGTTTTCAATGTTGAGTATATGAATAAACACGTATAATAAAATAATTTTACCTATTATAGGAGAAAACTTTTTTTTACGTGAAATAACATTGAACAATACGGTCAGCTGATTCGTCACTTTTTAGCTTATTTTTACACTAATATACACAAAATTCTTTGAAATGATTATTTTTGCACTACTAATAATTATAAAATTTTTAGTAGTGCAAAAATAATCATTTCAAAGAATTTTGTGTACTTACGAAAATAGATCGCCTGTTTTCAATGTTGAGTATATGAATAAACACGTATAATAAAATAATTTTACCTATTATAGGAGAAACATTATGTATTTACGTGAAATAACATTGAACAATACGGTCAGCTGATTCGTCACTTTTTAGCTTATTTTTACACTAATATACACAAAATTCTTTGAAATGATTATTTTTGCACTACTATTGTGATGATATTGGAGTTATCTGATGTAATTTGTATTTATTTCACTAATAAATTTATAGGAGCTAAAATTTTACGACTGTTCAATAGTGTTGCCAGACGCAGAAAAAAAACAACTGAGAGACTCTGGGTCAGTGGAAGCGCCCTCGGTCGGAGTTTACCTCTGACCTGTAGGTATGGGCGCCCCCATGGGTTCCGCTCTAGGGTCTCCAAGAGCTCCTCGCGGGCTGCCGTCTTAGCCCGCGTGATCGCTTCCTGGAGGGTGCCCTTAGCCTCTCTGTAGGACGCATATAGCTCCGCCTCCCGGCAGCGCGACGCGAGTCTCCGTACCGCTGGGCAAGTTCGGCGTCCGTGAATCCTGCGTTAGGTCGTCGTTTTGGTCCGGCACTACCCTGACAACGGCAGTACCGAGACCGGGGGTCACAAAACTTTCGGGTTCATCCGACATGGTTATTCTTCTTTAAATAAATAAATAATTGGCCACACAAGTTTAGACCTTGACGTTCTGTCACCCAACCTGCCACTCCGTTACGGTGGTCAGGTTGGGGTCCAGGACGGACGGCGTGGACGTAGTCAAAGATCACTTGGGGCCCCGCCCCTGCCCTACCCCTAGAGTGTTTTTTAGAACCGGAGGCGTGCAGCCTACGCCCGTTGTAACAAATCGTAGGCATCGGAAGAGCCGGAGCGGATGAAATTCAATCAAATACTTTTCGAACTTTTAATAGCTACCCCTAGAGCACATGCCGAGTGCCACTGGAGATTCCCTGTGTGCTCACCAGCGGCGCTTGGCATTGGACGTACGAGTGACCGCGACCTTAAGCCGTGGAACTTATCCCATAGCATAATCTTATTATTAACGGGGCTAATTATAGGTTAGATGACGTTGTGTAAGATAAGTCTAAAAATATTTATTTATATGCAAGTAAATACTGTAGTAATCTTTGATAATGCCGTAAAGCGAAACCGGTCAAGGTTCTCAATAAATCAGTGGAATGAGAGTACAAGTTAGTTGGTACTTAATGTATTTTATTACATAGGTACATTATTCGCTTCGTTCGCCTTAGTTCCATTGTTCAGTTCCATGATGGTACTACTGCGAATTTTTTTTCGCATTAGTACCATTTATACGTCATAATGAAATGATGGAACTACTGCGAATACTCAAATTCCTTCCTTCGCCTTACTTCCATTGCTCAGTTCCATGGTGGTACTACTACGATTTTTTTTTCGCAGTAGTACCATTTATGCGTCATAATGAAATGATGGAACTACTGCGAATACCCAAATTAGAATTCTCAATTGTACCATTATGTAAATTATCGATGGAATGGTAAAAAGAAGCATTCAACTTCAAAAATACCTCCACACATTTGATTACTAATTAATTATTGAGACCACCCTCTGGTACTGAAGTGCAACTATGTAGTTCAACTAGTTGTACAAACGATACACTGCTGTAGCGTTTGTACAACCAGTTGTACTAGTCATCAGGCAACCTTGTTGAAGAGGTTATTTGTACAACTAAGGTAAACGTCCCAATAACCGTTAATTTTTAAACTTCGCTGATTTCATTTTATAATAACTTCACAAAAACAAGTCTAATATGAATGGATAGGTAATGTATTCTAGTTCCTTGTAATTTGTTTTATTTTTGTTCACTTTCTTTTGACCCAATAATAGGTATATAATAATTTGACAAAATAAAAGGTACATTCTTGTTACTCCTGGGTGGCACAGTGACGCGTGGAGCGATTCGAGTTTAGTCGTTGAATTCCTAATGCAAGCACATATGCGCGATAGAGCGTCAGCTGCTCTGTTGTCCTTCCCCGGTCTATACACAATATCATATTTAAATGACGCTAGTACAAGACGCCATCTTTGAATCTTCTCATTTTTAACTTTACTGGCGTGTTTAGCAATAAACATAAATGAGACAGATCTCTGGTCCGTCATTAGCTTGAAGGGTTTGCCGATGAGGAAGTGACGCCACTTTTTTAATGATTCTACTATGGCGTATGCTTCTTTCTCGATGGCTGAATGATTTAGTTCGCTGTGGTTCAAAGTTCTGGAGTAAAAAGCGACGGGATGTGAGTCTTGGGTCAGCGTAGCGGCAATCGAATGTTCGGATGCGTCAGTTTCCACTGTGAAGGACATGTTGTCATCGATAGCATGGACGGAGGACTTGGCGATTGTAATTTTTAAACTTTCGAAACAAGCTTTAGCTTCCTCACTTAGCGGAAAAGAGTTGGCGTGAGCGAGGAAAAGTTAGGGATCTATCTGGAGTAGTGGGCAAACATACCCAATGTCCTTCTCAAGGTCGTTAGATCGTTTGGCGGTGGCATTTTCAATAGTGGCTGTAATCGGTCACCATCAGGCTTAATGACGTGGTCCTTTATAGTATATCCAAGTAAATTGATAGTCCTTTGACTGAACTTGCTTTTGATCTTGTTTAGAGTTAGGTTAAATTTGTCAGCTGCCTTCATCGAGCTACCGGTGTCTATAAGTGCTTGCGTTTTGATACCTTTAATGACAGCAGGAATCATCGCTTTAGAGAGAGAGGCAGGTGCGGCTGCAAGGATGCTGAGCAGTGGCCGCACTCTTCGGGCGAGGACATCGAAGCACTGGTGCTGGGTTTCGAGCGACATACCTTGCTATAATGTTCTTGTTTGCCACTAGATTTGCAAGCAGTGTCTCTTGCTGGACAATTCTTTCTGATATGTTGTGCTTCTCCACAGTACCCACATTTGCCAGTGGGAGATTTATTTATGAGTGATGTTGAGCGGCTGCAGTAGGAGTTTTAGGATCAGCGATGATGTTTTGCGTTTCAGGTACAGCACTGACAACTGGGTTGATGAAGTCTTGTGAGTTCGTTTCCGTTTTCATTTTCAGTCGTCGCGTTCACTCACCGTCGTCGGGTGACTGACCATAATATCTCTGGGTAATATTACTTGTATGTAATAATAAATAAATCTATTTAATTTAAAAAGAAAAACCAATAAAATGTTATTAAGTCAAATTTCAACAATAATTTTACTGTTTCATTGATGAACATACGGTGTTTTATTGTGTACACACCCATGGACACAATGAAACATCTCTCATTTATTAAAAAAATCATCTGGTAGATTTTCAATAACTATTTTAGAAAAACTGTGTACACAGTTCGTTAGTCAATTAAATTCTTGACCTCTGTTGAATAACTGAGTTACGACTCTCAGAACTTTTAGTGTTTCATTGTTGAACATGTTACCCTACTTGTAAAAAAAACGCTAACAAATGTCAGAAGTATGCGTACGGAATTGACAGTGCTATTAAGGACCCTTTATATATATATGACCTGTTGTTGAACACGCGTTTGAAACCATCCAGGCTGTGATCATTGTGGTGCGCAAGCGTCCTCGTGGTTCGCCGCACGGAAGTGTCTTTGAGGACCATCAAGGACGCAGTGTGCAACGGCTGGGTTCATGTGACCACTCTCAACCTCTAGTTCCTTGATGGAGTCCTCAGGTGAGGCCAGTCGAAGCACACAACGTTACAAGTTGCTACATAGTCCACCCGTGCCCGTGCCTGCAGCTCCCGTGAAACTACGAGGTTTTGTTAGCGTAGCCAAGACCGCTCCACCGAAGCCACTACCTGAGAAGGTATCGGATGTGGCTAATGATGAGTTTGTGACGGTGCAAAGTAGGAAGCCCCGATCACGAACCAAAGGGAAGCGTTGCGGCACAGATGCAACGCAGTCCAGCACAGCGCTGCGTGCCGCAGTACCGAGTACACCAGTGTATATATCCCGCCTACACTACACCACTAAGGCGGAGAACATCGTGGTGTACGTGCGCAAGAAGGGCAACTTAACGTCGAGACTACAGCTGTTGGAGTCGAGCCGCAACGTCAGTTTACTGTCGTTCGTGGTGCGAGTGCCCAACAGTCGCCTGAGCCTCGTCATGCAGGAGAACTTCTGGCCACAGGGCGTGGTATTCCGTCGCTTCCGCGGATCGTTACCACCGGAACGCAAAAGGACCTAAGTGCGATAGTGAAGTGTTTACTAACACTAGTCTTTAAGGTTCTATCACTAACACAACTTTATAATATCTATAATGTATTCTTAGTTTTAAGGTATTTATCTATGGGCCGTAGAATAAGTTTATACCACCTATAACTTTTCTATTTGTTGCCTGAAATAAATAAATAACTAGGTATGCAATGCATTTTGCTGTTGCAATAATTGAGCTGAGTTTGTCGATCCGGGTCGAACTCCTAAACGACTGGACCGATTTTTATGAATTCAGATATATGCACTCACGGTGATGGTCACTATGACCGTGCCAAATTTCCAAAAGATCGGTCCAGTCGTTTAGGAGGAGTTCGATCACGAACGAAATACACGAGTCGTCTACGAAAGAGCTTCGTAAACTCAACTCAAATAAAAAAAAAAAAGATAAGTACCTAACAATATATTATTAATGACACGCTTATTCATATAGGTTACCTACTATTATTACTGGGAGCACATTTTCTTTTTTATTATTTGTATCCTGTGTGTGTGTAGTTAAATATCTATTTACAATATTTATGTCATATATATTATAATGTAGGTACCTACGTTATTGGTTTACTTTGATACCCATATCACAGCTATGGTTTGGGCCAATGGAAATGACGGGAATATATTATTATTAAATAACCGTAAGTGTATGCGACAATATTGTTGTCCGTAACGGTGGTCTAAATAATTAATTAGTAATCAAATGTGTGGAGGTATTTTTGAAGTTGAATGCTTCTTTTTACCATTCCATCGATAATTTACATAATGGTACAATTGAGAATTCTAATTTGAGTATTCGCAGTAGTTCCATCATTTCATTATGACGTATAAATGGTACTAATGCGAAAAAAAATTCGCAGTAGTACCACCATGGAACTGAGCAATGGAAGTAAGGCGAAGGAAGAAATTTGAGTATTCGCAGTAGTTCCATCATTTCATTATGACGTATAAAATGGTACTAATGCGAAAAAAAATTCGCATCATGGAACTGAGCAATGGAACTAAGACGAACGAAGCCTATATACACCTTGTTCCTACTGCCACAGAATAGGGAATAATACTTACATACAGAACTTGCACTCCGACGTTAATTAAAGCACATTCTATTGTTTACAGAGAATATAATTCGAACGTTAGGGTTGTCAGGAAAGTACCAGCATAATTTTACCAATAATTATGACGTTAATGCCTCATTATTAACTCTATGGTCAATGTCGTATCACAAACAAGAGACAACCCTTACTGACTTAACAGCTTCAAGTTGTCGCTGACGTCACGTATTTATTGCGATTGTTAGGCGAGTGACATAGACCTACTGCTAGGCTAGTTTACTTTGGTTACTTCCATAGCTTGATGTCCTATGGAATACTACTTTGGGGAAATGCAGCAGATATAGAAACAATTTTTATATTACAAAAGAGGGCAGTCCGTGCCATTTATTGTTTAGGTAAGAGAGATTCTCTTAGGGAGCTATTTAAAGATATTAATGTTTTAACTGTAGCTTCCCAATATATATTTGATAACATACTCTATGTCAGGAAAAATATATCTAGCTATACTAAAGTAAGTGACGTTACAGACAGAAATCTACGTAATAAAAATAAACTACTCCCTCCGTGTTATCGGCTTAGCAAGGTTAGTCATTCTTTCAAGGGGGAAGGTATACGCTTTTATAATAAATTGCCTGAATCGGTCCTTTGTATGCCCGACAGTAAAATTAAAACCTTTATAAAGACCACTTTACGTCAAAAAGCATATTATAAGACTGATTGTTGATTACCTTAATGATAAAAGTGCCTGGCTTGAGCATGATGCAGGCGCCTCCTAAAATGCCGTAATTGTAGCATATTTTGTACTAGGTGACAAACAAATTTTTTTTGCATTATACACGCTTTTTGATTCTTACACGAGACCAATGTACATTCGTCCACATTTAGTCTTAAGAAAATGTGTAAATGAGTAAATTATTGAAAAACCGAGAGTTTTATTGCCAGGTTCTTTCTCTCGGTTCTACTTATTGCTTTGCGAATCTGGCAGTACATGTAAATATAGAAGCAATGACATTTTTTATTTTTAGTACTTACTGACGTTTGTAAGAGCCATTTAGTGACCTATACAAATAAATAAATCATTTCATTTCATTTCAAGGGTAAAACGGGAATTTATGCTTTCGATTGTCGGCACTTGATTGAACTTATAGTAATATATTTTTGAAAATGTAGTAAAACGGTAACGATATTACTGAGCCTTCGCTATTCGTCCGTCCGTCCGACTGTCTTACGCTGTATCTCACGAACACTTTTCGAGGTGGAGTTCACAAACATCCGTGGGCTCCATGCGAACCTCGATGCCGTCCACCATCACCTTGAGACGGCACGGCCCGCTGTGATGTTCCTCACGGAGACACCAATATACCCTGACGATACGTCTTACCTGTCGTCTTACGTCTTACCCGGTTATGTCATCGAGGAACAATTTCAAGATAAAGCCGGGGTGTGCGCGTTCGTTAGGGCGGATGTTTGCTGCCGTCGGTTGCGCTGCCTTGAGAACCTCTTCAACTCCGTCCGGGCTGCACGTGGACCATGGCTCTATGAGCCAGATCTACGTGTGCGTCTACCGTTCCCACACAGGGGATTCTGAGACAAAAAAGCTCTTCCAGTACCTCAGCGAGACGGCTGATGATGCGCAGGTGCGGTTCCCGAACGCTGAGCTAGTGTTTCTGGGGGACTTCAATGGCCATCACATTGAATGGCTGGGGTCCCTCAGGACTGATCATGCGGGTAGGACCGCCCACGCGTTCGCTCTCTCCCACGGTCTGACCCAGATGGTATGCGGGATCACCCGGATACCAGACAGGTCAGATCACGCGCCCGCTCTGCTGGATCTACTGCTGACGAGTCGCCCAGCCCAGTACAGTGTTTCGGTAGGAGTCCCATTGGGTAGTTCCGACCACTGTGTAGTTCATGCTGGCATGAAGGTGTCACCTCCTGCACGTGCTGTACAAATGGCATAACGTCTATGATACTACTCGTCAGCGGATTGGGACGGTCTACGCGATTATTATGCGTCCGTCCCCTGAAGCCAGCGCTGCTTTGTAGGAAACGCTCCTTCGGACAGCGCTTCTGCGATTGCTGGCGAGATCAGTTTAGGGACGGAATATTACATACCTTTCACTGATGTCGCCAGTATCCGCAGAGCCCGTCCCTGGTTTGGGTGAGATTGTGCCAAAGTTGTTCGACAAAAACAGTCGGCATATCGCGCCTGGATCAGGGCCCGGGCTGTGCGCGACCCAAACGTGGGCCACCTCAAAGCGGCGTACAACCGGGCCACAAAATCCAGCAAGAGGGCCTTTAAGAGAGCGGATGCCCAGCGCGTAGCGCGGCTTGGTCAGGAGCTCACTTCCCATCCCACGGGCAGCCGTGGATTCTGGCAACTGGCCAAAGCCGTGCAATCTGCGTTTTCCTGATGGATCACTGGCTCATAAAGCCCAAGAGAAGGCAGACATGTTCGCAGATCTCTTTGCGGCTAATTCCCGGGTCGATGACCGTGGCCTGCAGCCCCCCGCCATCGCCAACTGTGGCCACACTATGCCTGATATTGTTATCAGGCAATGTGATGTAGGGGCAGTGCTGCGGTCACTCGACACGCGGAAAGCCAGTGGCCCTGACGGCATTCCGGCGGTGGTGCTACGAAAATGTGCTGCTGAGTTGTCTCCAGTATTAACGCGTCTGTACCGCGTGTCATACTCTACAGGCCTCGTGCAGAACGTACAACCGATCCCCAAGAAAGGGGATCGATCCGATCCAGGCAACTATCGACCCATAGCTGTCACCTCAGTCATTTGCAAGGTGCTCGAGCTTCTTATCAATAAGCAGCTCATGCGATACCTGGAGGATCACTCGCTAATCAATGATCGGCAATGTGGCTTCAGGCCAAAACGCTCAACGGGTGACCTCCTAGCATTCGTCACGCATGTATGGGGTGAGGCTATGGAAAAGTTCGGCGAGTCCTTGGCTATTAACCTGGACATCGCGAAAGCTTTCGATAGGGTCTGGCATGCTTCGCTCCTTTCCAAGCTTCCGGCATATGGTCTACCTCCTCAACTGTGCAGCTGGATTGCCAGTTTTTTAAACGAGCGCCGAGTGCGGGTCCTCTGCGATGGCCAGGCTTCTCGCTTCTTGTAAGTGAATGCCGGGGTACCACAGGGGTCCGTACTGTCACCAACTCTCTTTCTTCTGCATATCAATGATATGCTTTCCCTCGGGAACATTCATTGCTATGCAGATGACAGTACATTGCACGGGAGTTACTCGGTTTGTCCGACGGCGGGGCGATCTGTGATAGAGACGACATCTCGTGGGTGATCTCGAACGAAACCTCGACAGTATCTCCCAATGGGGTGCCGAGAACTTGGTCGAGTTCAATGCCCACAAAACACAGGCGTGTGCATTTACAGCGAAAAAATCCCCTTTCCTTCCCCTACCCACTCTTCAGAATGCAATATTACCAATGAAGGACAATCGTCTAGATCCTTGGCATAGACGTTCGTCGAGAGCTCAATAACACAAAATACATTGAGAGATGTATTGGGCTAGCTTCGCGGAAACTAGGAATACTGAATAAGGTAAAGCGATTCTTTACACCGCACCAGAGTTGTCTGCTGTACAAGACGCAGATTAGACCCTACGCTGAATACTGCTCTCACCTCTGGGACGGCTTCGCCAAGTATTTGCTGGACTCTCTCGACGCTATGCAGCGACGGGCTATCCGTATTATAGATTGTCCGGAGGTAACGGGAAGCATTGCGCCGCTAGCTCAGCGCCGAACAATAGCTTCCTTGGCCGCATTCTACCCTATTTACAAGTGTTCTGAAGGGCTCTTGAATCTGATCCCACCCTCTTCCTTCCGATCCCGAACAACGCGTGCCGGGCAGAGATGCCAGTGTAGAGGCGAAACAATTGTCGACGTTTTGTTGTCTTTTTTAAACTCTGCGAAAAATGATGCTATTATAATTTTAATAAGTTTTTAACATCTTACTTACCATTACTTTGTCATGGATTTTCGCCAGGTAACGCCTGTTTCTATCCAATATTTAATATAATATAATAAATTGTTTATTTGCAATCCACAAACTAAAACCAAAACATTTGACAGTTGAAGATGGTATGGACAATATGCAGTAGTTTAGAGTGTGGATAGCTGGTGCCTGTGGTAGGTAACGAGACCTGAAATACAGGTCACCAGCGACCCACTGACAGATGTAGAAAACTGACCACAATCAGCCCATGTAGCAACAACATCGTATATTACACAAAACAATGATAGTTACACGGATTGCTGTAGCAACTGTGAATGCGCACTTACGCGCGCACTTAATTATATGAGAGTGTGCAAGTGCACCATATGTGTGCGTGTGTGTGTGTGTGTGTGAGTTTGTGTTAGTTGTATAAATGTGTAGGGATGTGTAAAAGAGAAAATAAATTTAAAAATTAAAAATTAAAGAAAGTAAAAATTTATAAATTGAAGTAAAATTAGGAGGGTACAACCAACAGGTCCTCAATAATCAAATAGGTTTGCTGGAGTAGCCAGGCTCTAAACCTCACTCTACAGTTGTGGTGATTAAGAGAGTAGCTAGCTAGCTCAGCGCCGAACAATAGCTTCCTTGGCCGCATTCTACCGTATTTACCACGGCGAGTGTTCTGAAGAGCTCTTCAATCTGATCCCACCCTCTTCCTTCCGATCCCGAACAACGCGTGCCGGGCAGAGATGCCACCCCCACACAGTGGATAGCATGTTCGCGAGAACCGAACGTTTTAAACGTTCGTTTCTCTGCCGAACGATCGTGGCCTGGAACGCCCTGCCTGTGCACGTGTTTCCTCCCACATATAACCCTGGGTTCTTTAAGCGGAGCGTGAAGAGGCACATCAGTAGGTCGTCAAGTTGAGGGCCACTCTCTATAGTATTGTACGCTGTGAGAGTGGCCCACAATCGCTAGACGTCGTTACCACCAGGCGGGCGGCGTCAATTTGACGAGCCCAATATAAAAAAAAAAAAAAAGAGATAAAAAACTTTTTTTCACGAGTTTTCTACTCTACTTTATACCATTGACTGCGAGAAAATAAGGTAAAGGTTTCCAACACCTACATTGTCTGATAGATAATTGCTGCTTTCGAACGAAATGATTCCGGAGTAAGCGACTCATTTTCATCACTGAAAGAACTCATTTTATTAGTTATTTTAAATTTTCCAATGAAACACTACGATCTAAAATTGGCGGGTTGTGTTTGTTTTTTATACCATTGCCCCTTTTGTTTTTTTTTATCAATGGAATGACTTCATTCAGCCAGTAGTTACGTTTAGCTTTCTTTTTTTTTATACTTAATTCGTCTATTGAAGCTCGTTCCAAATTCAAATGTCATTATGTCTATCTTCAAAGACCACATGTTACATGTGAAAGTAAATACACTTGTCCGTTTTCGCGGGAACTGAGGGCCTGGTGATCTGTAATACAGGATTCGTATGAAACCTAGTACAGACACCAGCTCTCACAAAGGTTTAATATTATGTATTTAATTAGCTGTAAGTCAATGTTGTAACCTTTGTGGAGAAACAATAAACTATTATTATTATTTCGTTTATTCCTTTACATTCTTATTTTATACATTTTTAAATACATTTATAAAAAAAAAAAACAAATACATTTAAAAATATAAAAAATTGTGACCCACCAGTAGCGGAGTAGGACCCAAACTACCGGCGGTGGAGGCTACAGACTAAGAAACCTCCTAACAATACGGCACGTGTCGAGGATAACAGCCTTCTGAATCTGACTCTTGATCCAACAATCTAACGAGAGTCTCTTGAGATGTTGATCGAGACTCTTCGCTATTAATCCGTTTGCCGAAACGACCACCGGGTCAATGATCGTCGAGTCTACGTCCCACATGGCGGTTATCTCGAAAGACAGATCAAGGTATTTACTAAGTTTGTCCTTCTCTGCCTTCACGAGATTTTCGTCATGCGGGACGGCGATATCGACGAGCACTGCCCGACGCTGGGTCCGATCAACCAACACGATATCGGGCCTATTTGTAACAATAGTCCTGTCCGTGATGATTGATCGGTCCCAGTAGAGCAATGCACGACCATTCTCAAGAACTGGCACTGGTGTATACTTATAGTACGGTACTTCAAACTCAATAAGGCCATATTGAAGAGCAAGTTGCTGGTGGATGATCCTGGCTACTTGATTGTGCCTATGCAAGTACTCGGTGTTAGCAAGATACGAACATCCGGAAATAATATGGCGAAGTGATTCACCAGGACGGTGGCATGCTCGACAAATGTCGACCGTACCGTCCTTCATGATGTATTTCCGATAGTTGTTCGTCTTGATAACCTCATCTGCAATTGCACAGGCAAAACCTTCAGTTTCCCCAAAGAGGTCCCCAAAACGCAGCCAGTTCACCGAAGCGAGCAGGTCTACGTCGGGTCCTGTTAAGACCCGGTAGAACCGCCCGTGTAGCTCCTTACTCTTCCATACGTCCCTACGGTCTTCAGTACCTAGCACCTTTGGTTTACGCCAGTTCTCGTTAGCCAAGGAAAGAGGTGTCAGGCCCTTGTCAACCATCACGACATCGCAATGAATGTCACACCCGTTCTGTAGAAAGTAATCTCTCAGACTGCACACTTCACGGTTGTGGAGGTTCTTGGCATTCAAAAAGCCTCGACCCCCCCACTTCCGCGGAATGTACAGTCTCATGACAGAAGATCGTGGGTGTAACATTCGATGCAATGTCAGTTGTTGACGGACTCGCCTATCCAGGGCGTCTAGTTCCGTTTGAGTCCACCTAAGTATGCCAAAGGAGTATAACAATAAAGGTATCACCCAACCGTTGAAAGCCCACATTTTGTTACCACCGGACAAAGAACTGTTAAGAACTTTTGTCAGGCGGCCAAAAAAAAATTCTTTCACCGATTTCTTAATATCCTCTACCGCTATACCCAATGACTCTAATATACCTAGGTATTTGTATGTTTCGGTCTCGGAGAGAGATCTGAGGGTTATTATCTCAGAAAGTTATAGATTCGGTGAATTTACAACCTTCCCCCGCTGTACATGCATAACCGCACACTTATCAACACCGAACTCCATCTTAATGGCATTACTAAAAACTTCCGTAGTTTTTAATAATGTCACTAAATCTTGGTGCTTCAGTGTGAACAGTTTGAGGTCATCCATATACATCAGGTGAGAAATAACCTCACCCCCTCTACGAAACCGGTAGCCTAGCCCTGAATCCTTCAGCAATGTGCTAAGTGGATTCAGTGCTAAACAAAACCATATTATTATTATTTCGTTTATTCGCTTATATTCTTATTTAATACATTTTTAAATGGATTTTAAAAAACACAAATACATTTAAAAATATAAAAAATAGTGACCCACCAATAGCGGAGTAGGACCCAAACTACCGGCGGTGGAGGCTAGAGACTGAGAAACCTCCTAACAATACGGCACGTGTCGAGGATAACAGCCTTCTGAATCTGACTCTTGATCCAACAATCTAACGAGAGTCTCTTGAGATGTTGATCGAGACTCTTCGCTATTAATCCATTTGCTGAAACGACCACCGGGACAATGATCGTCGAGTCTACGTCCCACATGGCGGTTATCTCGAAGGACAGATCAAGGTATTTACTAAGTTTGTCCTTCTCTGCCTTCACGAGATTTTCGTCATGCGGGACGGCGATATCGACGAGCACTGCCCGACGCTGGGTCCGATCAACCAACACGACATCGGGCCTATTGGCAACAATAGTCCTGTCCGTGATGATTGATCGGTCCCAGTAGAGCAATGCACGACCATTCTCAAGAACTGGCACTGGTATGTACTTATAGTACGGTACTTCAAACTCAATAAGGCCATATTGAAGAGCAAGTTGCTGGTGGATGATCCTGGCTACTTGATTGTGCCTATGCAAGTACTCGGTGTTAGCAAGATACGAACATCCGGAAATAATATGGCGAAGTGATTCACCAGGACGGTGGCATGCTCGACAAATGTCGACCGTACCGTCCTTCATGATGTATTTCCGATAGTTGTTCGTCTTGATAACCTCATCTGCAATTGCACAGGCAAAACCTTCAGTTTCCCCAAAGAGGTCCCCAAAACGCAGCCAGTTCACCGAAGCGAGCAGGTCTACGTCGGGTCCTGTTAAGACCCGGTAGGACCGCCCATGTAGCTCCTTACTCTTCCATACGTCCCTACGGTCTTCAGTACCTAGCACCTTTGGTTTACGCCAGTTCTCGTTAGCCAAGGAAAGAGGTATCAGGCCCTTGTCAACCATCACGACATCGCAATGAATGTCACACCCATTCTGTAGAAAGTAATCTCTCAGACTGCACACTTCACGGTTGTGGAGGTTCTTGGCATTCAAAAAGCCTCGACCCCCCCACTTCCGCGGAATGTACAGTCTCATGACAGAAGATCGTGGGTGTAACATTCGATGCAATGTCAGTTGTTGACGGACTCGCCTATCCAGGGCGTCTAGTTCCGTTTGAGTCCACCTAAGTATGCCAAAGGAGTATAACAATAAAGGTATAACCCAACCGTTGAAAGCCCGCATTTTGTTACCACCGGACAAAGAACTGTTAAGAACTTTTGTCAGGCGGCCAAAAAAACGGTCTTTCACCGATTTCTTAATATCCTCCACCGCTATACCCAATGACTCTGACATACCTATGTATTTGTATGTTTCGGTCTCGGAGAGAGATCTGAGAGTTATTATCTCAGAAAGTTGTAAATTCGGTGAATTTACAACCTTTCCCCGTTGTACATGCATAACCGCACACTTATCAACACCGAACTCCATCTTAATGGCATTACTAAAAACTTCCGTAGTTTTTAATAATGTCACTAAATCTTGGTGCTTCAGTGTGAACAGTTTGAGGTCATCCATGTACATCAGGTGAGAAATAACCTCACCCCCTCTACGAAACCGGTAGCCTAGCCCTGAATCCTTCAGCAATGTGCTAAGTGGATTCAGTGCTAAACAAAACCATATTATTATTATTTCGTTTATTCGCTTATATTCTTATTTAATACATTTTTAAATGGATTTTAAAAAACACAAATACATTTAAAAATATAAAAAATAGTGACCCACCAATAGCGGAGTAGGACCCAAACTACCGGCGGTGGAGGCTAGAGACTGAGAAACCTCCTAACAATACGGCACGTGTCGAGGATAACAGCCTTCTGAATCTGACTCTTGATCCAACAATCTAACGAGAGTCTCTTGAGATGTTGATCGAGACTCTTCGCTATTAATCCATTTGCTGAAACGACCACCGGGACAATGATCGTCGAGTCTACGTCCCACATGGCGGTTATCTCGAAGGACAGATCAAGGTATTTACTAAGTTTGTCCTTCTCTGCCTTCACGAGATTTTCGTCATGCGGGACGGCGATATCGACGAGCACTGCCCGACGCTGGGTCCGATCAACCAACACGACATCGGGCCTATTGGCAACAATAGTCCTGTCCGTGATGATTGATCGGTCCCAGTAGAGCAATGCACGACCATTCTCAAGAACTGGCACTGGTATGTACTTATAGTACGGTACTTCAAACTCAATAAGGCCATATTGAAGAGCAAGTTGCTGGTGGATGATCCTGGCTACTTGATTGTGCCTATGCAAGTACTCGGTGTTAGCAAGATACGAACATCCGGAAATAATATGGCGAAGTGATTCACCAGGACGGTGGCATGCTCGACAAATGTCGACCGTACCGTCCTTCATGATGTATTTCCGATAGTTGTTCGTCTTGATAACCTCATCTGCAATTGCACAGGCAAAACCTTCAGTTTCCCCAAAGAGGTCCCCAAAACGCAGCCAGTTCACCGAAGCGAGCAGGTCTACGTCGGGTCCTGTTAAGACCCGGTAGGACCGCCCATGTAGCTCCTTACTCTTCCATACGTCCCTACGGTCTTCAGTACCTAGCACCTTTGGTTTACGCCAGTTCTCGTTAGCCAAGGAAAGAGGTGTCAGGCCCTTGTCAACCATCACGACATCGCAATGAATGTCACACCCATTCTGTAGAAAGTAATCTCTCAGACTGCACACTTCACGGTTGTGGAGGTTCTTGGCATTCAAAAAGCCTCGACCCCCCCACTTCCGCGGAATGTACAGTCTCATGACAGAAGATCGTGGGTGTAACATTCGATGCAATGTCAGTTGTTGACGGACTCGCCTATCCAGGGCGTCTAGTTCCGTTTGAGTCCACCTAAGTATGCCAAAGGAGTATAACAATAAAGGTATAACCCAACCGTTGAAAGCCCGCATTTTGTTACCACCGGACAAAGAACTGTTAAGAACTTTTGTCAGGCGGCCAAAAAAACGGTCTTTCACCGATTTCTTAATATCCTCCACCGCTATACCCAATGACTCTGACATACCTATGTATTTGTATGTTTCGGTCTCGGAGAGAGATCTGAGAGTTATTATCTCAGAAAGTTGTAAATTCGGTGAATTTACAACCTTCCCCCGTTGTACATGCATAACCGCACACTTATCAACACCGAACTCCATCTTAATGGCATTACTAAAAACTTCCGTAGTTTTTAATAATGTCACTAAATCTTGGTGCTTCAGTGTGAACAGTTTGAGGTCATCCATGTACATCAGGTGAGAAATAACCTCACCTCCTCTACGAAACCGATAGCCTAGCCCTGAATCTTTCAGCAATGTGCTAAGTGGATTCAGTGCTAAACAAAACCACAATGGACTCAAACTGTCGCCCTGGAATATACCACGCTCTATCCTTATCAAGCCTTGCGGGTCAGAGGCGTGCCCACCATTACCTGGTTGACGAAGTACTGTGGTCCACTGCCCCATACACGAGACTAAGAAGGATTTAAGAGTCGGATTAATTTTATACAACTCTAAAATCCTCCTCAGCCATGAATGTGGCACCGAATCATAGGCCTTCTTGTAGTCAATCCAGGCAGTAGAGAGGGCGCCCTTACTCCGCTTGACTTGTTGGCTAATGGCCATATCAATGAGGAGTAGCTCCTTAGTACCACGAGACCCAGCCCTACATCCATTCTGAGCGTTATCTAAGATATTATTAGATACTATGTGCGAATTTATTTTACTTCTCAGAATAGATGTAAGGAGCTTGTAGATGGTAGGTAAGCAAGTGATGGGTCTATAGTTTTAGGTTCCGTGGTACTACCTGATTTATGGAGCAGGAAGGTGATGCCAGTGGTCATGAAAGCGGGTAAGGAACCAGACTCAAGGGCTTCTTGATACTGTGTTGCCAAGCGTTCATGCGAACTCTGAACCCACTTTATCCAAAAGTTGTGCAATCCATCCGGACCAGGACTTTTCCAGTTCGGGGCCGTACGAATTGCACAACTAACGTCTTCGGAGTCTATGGTAATAGACTCCATGGGTTCGATGATACTGCATTCACGCTCGACGACACGGATCCAGTCGCCCTCCGAATGTTCGACGGGCACCGACCATATGTCACGCCAGAATTGATTCATGGTGTGAGCATTTGGCAGTTGTCCGTCGCTCAAACGTTGTCCAGTTCCCTCCCACTCTCGGTACACCTTCCTTTGGTCACTTTGGAAGATGCGATTCTGCCAGTATCTATTTACACGCTCTCTATAACGACGGATACGGCTTGCCCATGCATACACTTTCTGTTTCAGAAAGTCAATACGTTCCGTGACATTGGCTAAGTATTGCTGGGGACGAATGCCGGTCCCAGCAAATGCCTGAGTCACGAAACGCATGACCCGGGGACGACTATTTCCCCGGCTGAAAGAGATAAGCTTTGCAATGAGAGTCCTAAATGTGCCGATACGTCGCTCGATTCTTGCCTGCCATACGGGTACACCATCCGGTCGCGGTGCACGGTTAACTTCGGGGAATTTAACGCGTGCAACACGACAAGCGGCAATAGCTCCACAGTAAAGAATCGAGTGAGTATCAAGCAAATCACTGCTAGTCCGTAAGTACGGCTCTAGCAATGCATTCAGGGCTCCCATCAACGCCAGATTTCGCTTATGCATTGGCAAGCGTGGTAGCCGCGGTCTAGAATTAGGTATAAACCTATACTGCGAGATCACATCTTCCAAAGTACTCCTCAATTGCTCGCTTACCTGGATAGATGTATCACTCGTATCATTTCCCGCGTCGGGTGCGGACTCTGCTAACGTCGCACTTGTAGCAACCGTCTGTGTCACAGGTGACGGTGCTCTCATTGACACTGGAGCTGTACGAGTAGATAATACTTCCAGGCGTAGTCGATCAAGCACAGATTGATCCAACAACTTACATCGTTGGATAGCCCGCACTTGATCCGATAGTCGTTGGACGGCAACAGTCATTGTTGGTTCAAGAGCCTGAAACAAAGGAAGCATCCTTGAACGGTACGCAGTCAGGTTGGTTTCCCCATCTGTAGCCTCATAATATGCCCGCATGACGTTTTCATTGATGGATGAAGTCCATCGCATGCGGTGCACAATACCACCGGTAGTGGGGACCCTACTCGAAGCTGGTAGGCTTCGGGGCCCCAAACTGCTCGGTGGCCGGCCTCTCCCTCGCCGGCGTACAGGTGTTGGCGACGTCGGCGGAGAGAAATACTCGTCACTTGAAGAGCTCGACGCCTCAGCGAGCACCTGTGTCAGCGATGTGCGGTCCGGTGCCTGCGAGGCTGAGTTTAGTGACGAGTCCGGGGGTGTTATTTGCGCATTTCTGCTTCTGGCTCTTGTTTGCATCTCACAATCACTTCATATTGTTTGGCCATAATATTGAATGTGATGTTGATATTTTTGAATTCATTGAATGACATGTGTCAAATCTTCGTTGCATATTTTGTAGACTATGTTTATTGTTCTAAAGTTCTAAAATATTATAAAATCCTTTATGTATTGACTTTTTGCTGATATTATTATGAAATCTGAAGTAATTGTATAAATTTAGGTAATAATATAAAAATAAAAATATTAAAATATTTTAAGAATGAAAATGATGTATGAGACGTTCAGAGTTGCCAGTTAATTTATAATAAAAAATATTTTTTTATTTACAATTATTATTCTCTTTATTAACACTTAACACATATTTATTACATTTTTAAATAGATTTATAAAAAAAATACATTTAAAAATATAAAAAACAGTAACCCACCGGCATCGGGTACAGGGACCAAGCTACCGGTGGTTAGGGCTCCAAAGACAGGAACTTCCGCACAATACGGGACGAATTCAACAGAACCGCCTTCTGCATCAAGCCCTTGATCCAGCTGCCTAACGCGAGCCTCTGTAGGTGGAGGTCGAGGCTCTTGGCTATTAGACCATGCGCAGATACGACTATCGGAACAATAATCGCCGAATCCACATCCCACATGTCGACAATCTCGTGAGCTAGGTCTAAATATTTAATTTGTTTATCTTTTTCTGCTTTCACGAGATTCTCGTCATGTGGCACAGTGATATCGACAATTACTGCAAGGCGCTTTAATCGATCCATTATCACTATATCAGGTCTGTTAGCTATAACAGTCCTATCAGTGATAATAGATCGATCCCAATACAATGTGACATGACCGTTCTCAAGAACTGGGTCGGGCACATACTTGTAATAAGGTACCTCCACGTCGACAAGATTATACTTTAGAGCAAGTTGCTGGTGGATTATCCTGGCTACTTGGTTGTGTCTGTGCAAATACTCACCGTTCGCAAGACGGGAACAACCAGAGATAATATGTCTTAAAGATTCTCCGGGACGATGACATGCCCGACAGATGTCTAGCGTCCCATCTTTGACAATAAATCTCCGATAGTTATTCGTCATCACGACTTCGTCAGTGATTGCACAGATAAAACCCTCAGTTTCTCCGAAGAGATCACCAAATCGTAACCAGGATACCGATGCTATTGAATCAACATCGGGCCCATTTAGAGCCCGATAAAATCGACCATGCAGTTCCTTGCTCTTCCATATTTCCTTCCGATCAGATACACTTAATATTACAGGTTTGCGCCAGTTCTCTTTCGCAAGGGACAGCGGGGTCAGTCCGTTGTCTATTGCCACAACATCTCGATGCACATCCACGTCCACCTGTAGGAAATACTCTCTAAGGTTGCATATCTCACGGTTATGGAGAGTCTTGGCATTTAAAAATCCTCGACCCCCACATTTCCGTGGTATATACAACCTCATTACTGACGAACGTGGGTGGTGTATTCGATATGAAGTCAATAGACAACGCACCTTCCTATCCAGAGCTTCTAACTCCGTCTGAGTCCATCTAAGTATGCCAAAAGAGTAAACTAAGACTGGCATGGCCCAGCCGTTGACAGCACGCACCTTGTTACCGCCTGATAAAAGACTTTTCAGTATTTTTTTCAGGCGGCCAAAGAAACGATCCTGCAACTTCTGTTTCATGTCAGTCTCAGCAATACACAGAGCTTGAGACATACCTAGATATTTGTAGGTTTCGGTTGCGGAGAGCGACCCAAATCGTGTGAAATCTGAAAGATTGACTCCTTCAGATTCCACAATCCCGCCCCTTTTTACATGCATGACCGCACACTTATCTACCCCAAACTCCATACTGATGGCCTTACTAAAAGTTTCAGTAACTTTTAGCAAAGCCATCAAATCGGGGCCATTAGGGGCAAATAACTTTAGGTCATCCATGTAAAAAAGGTGGGACAAAATTTGACCCCCTCTGCGCATCCGATAGCCTAACCCTGAACCCTCTAGTAACGTACTGAGAGGATTTAGTGCTAGACAAAACCACAACGGACTCAGACTATCACCCTGGAAAATACCTCTCTCAATCCCTATTGGTACACCACCTCCTAGAACCTGACGACACCCTGGATAAACAAGAACCGTACTCCATTGTCTCATACATGACCCCAAAAAGGTGCATAGAGTTGCATCAACTTTATACAGCTCTAGCACCCTCCGAAGCCATGTATGAGGCACAGAATCGTACGCTTTCTTATAGTCAATCCAGCATGTCGCAAGGTTCTTTCGGTTGCGGCGTACCTGCTGGCAAACAGCCATGTCAATAATAAGGAGCTCTTTCGTACCACGTGCCCCACTTTTACATCCATTCTGAGAGATTGACAAGATGTTATTGTTTTGTACATGTGAATATATTTTTACTCTCAGGATGGATGTAAAAAGTTTGTATATGGTAGGTAGACAAGTTATAGGTCTATAATTTTTGGGGTCTGTGGTACTACCAGATTTGTATAGGAGGTGGGTTACTCCGGTAGTCGTAAAAGCTGGAAGCGACGATGACTCAAGGGATGACTGGAAGCAAGATGCCAAGCAAGCGTGTGAGCTACGGAACCATTTTAACCAAAAGTTGTGCAGTCCGTCCGGTCCAGCAGATTTCCAGTTTGGCAACGAACGAACTGCACAACCAATATCTTCTTCAGATATGGTTATAGGTTCCATAGCTGGAATTGGTTCACACGCCCGCTCAACATCCCTAATCCACGCATCCTGTGTATGACTGACGGGCGTCGACCAGATGCTTTTCCAGAAGTTAACTGTAGAAACAGCATCAGGTAGACTCCCATCAGTCACATCCGAGTTAGGTCGCTCCCACCCTCTAT
Source organism: Nudaria mundana (assembly GCA_963556515.1). NCBI lineage: Eukaryota > Metazoa > Arthropoda > Insecta > Lepidoptera > Erebidae > Nudaria > Nudaria mundana. The sequence continues at coordinate 17,496,162 of OY748307.1, read as the reverse complement.
ATACCCACCTCTCATTTTTTTGGAACAAGCGATTCTGAGTGTATCTGTCCACTCTTTTTTTGTACCGCCTTATGCGGTTCGCCCACGCATAAACTTTCTGCTTCAGGTAATCGATGCGCTCTGTGACCCGAACAGAGTATTCACAGGGCCTAATATTAGTTCCCACGAATGCACGGGTCACAAAGCGCATGACTCTCGGGCGTGTATTGCCCGTCCTGAAGCAGTGTAGCTTGCCAATGAGCACCCTAGCCTCGTTGATGCGCCGTTCAATTCTGCACTGCCAAGCTGGTACAGCAGGCTTTGGTCGAATAGCTGTTTCTTGTTTAAAAAATTTAACACCAGCTATTCGACATACTGCAACAGCTGCACAGTACAGAATGGAATGGGCATCAGTAATGTTTCTGCAGTTGTTAAAAAACGATGTTAACATCGAGTCTAGGGCACACACTAGCGCCACGTTTTTTTTATGTGTGGGCAAACGCGGAAGCCGCGGTCTACACTCAATAGGGACAGATTGAAACTCACCAATCGCTCGCTCCAAAGCGCTCCTTAATTCCTCATTGTATTGAGTACTTACAGGTATAGCAGCATCACTCACTTCTTCACCAACATGTGAGATGAATTATTATTATTCTGTTTATTAACACTTAACACATATTTATTACATTTTTAAATAGATTTATAAAAAAATACATTTAAAAATATAAAAAACAGTAACCCACCGGCATCGGGTACAGGGACCAAGCTACCGGTGGTTAGGGCTCCAAAGACAGGAACTTCCGCACAATACGGGCCGTATTCAACAGAACCGCCTTCTGCATCAAGCCCTTGATCCAGCTGCCTAACGCGAGCCTCTGTAGGTGGAGGTCGAGGCTCTTGGCTATTAGCCCATGCGCAGATACGACTATCGGAACAATAATCGCCGAATCCACATCCCACATGTCGACAATCTCGTGAGCTAGGTCTAAATATTTAATTTGTTTATCTTTTTCTGCTTTCACGAGATTCTCGTCATGTGGCACAGTGATATCGACAATTACTGCAAGGCGCTTTAATCGATCCATTATCACTATATCAGGTCTGTTAGCTATAACAGTCCTATCAGTGATAATAGATCGATCCCAATACAATGTGACATGACCGTTCTCAAGAACTGGGTCGGGCACATACTTGTAATAAGGTACCTCCACGTCGACAAGATTATACTTTAGAGCAAGTTGCTGGTGGATTATCCTGGCTACTTGGTTGTGTCTGTGCAAATACTCACCGTTCGCAAGACGGGAACAACCAGAGATAATATGTCTTAAAGATTCTCCGGGACGATGACATGCCCGACAGATGTCTAGCGTCCCATCTTTGACAATAAATCTCCGATAGTTATTCGTCATCACGACTTCGTCAGTGATTGCACAGATAAAACCCTCAGTTTCTCCGAAGAGATCACCAAATCGTAACCAGGATACCGATGCTATTGAATCAACATCGGGCCCATTTAGAGCCCGATAAAATCGACCATGCAGTTCCTTGCTCTTCCATATTTCCTTCCGATCAGATACACTTAATATTACAGGTTTGCGCCAGTTCTCTTTCGCAAGGGACAGCGGGGTCAGTCCGTTGTCTATTGCCACAACATCTCGATGCATATCCACGTCCACCTGTAGGAAATACTCTCTAAGGTTGCATATCTCACGGTTATGGAGAGTCTTGGCATTTAAAAATCCTCGACCCCCACATTTCCGTGGTATATACAACCTCATTACTGACGAACGTGGGTGGTGTATTCGATATGAAGTCAATAGACAACGCACCTTCCTATCCAGAGCTTCTAACTCCGTCTGAGTCCATCTAAGTATGCCAAAAGAGTAAACTAAGACTGGCATGGCCTGTTACCGCCTGATAAAAGACTTTTCAGTATTTTTTTCAGGCGGCCAAAGAAACGATCCTGCAACTTCTGTTTCATGTCAGTCTCAGCAATACACAGAGCTTGAGACATACCTAGATATTTGTAGGTTTCGGTTGCGGAGAGCGACCCAAATCGTGTGAAATCTGAAAGATTGACTCCTTCAGATTCCACAATCCCGCCCCTTTTTACATGCATGACCGCACACTTATCTACCCCAAACTCCATACTGATGGCCTTACTAAAAGTTTCAGTAACTTTTAGCAAAGCCATCAAATCGGGGCCATTAGGGGCAAATAACTTTAGGTCATCCATGTAAAAAAGGTGGGACAAAATTTGACCCCCTCTGCGCATCCGATAGCCTAACCCTGAACCCTCTAGTAACGTACTGAGAGGATTTAGTGCTAGACAAAACCACAACGGACTCAGACTATCACCCTGGAAAATACCTCTCTCAATCCCTATTGGTACACCACCTCCTAGAACCTGACGACACCCTGGATAAACAAGAACCGTACTCCATTGTCTCATACATGACCCCAAAAAGGTGCATAGAGTTGCATCAACTTTATACAGCTCTAGCACCCTCCGAAGCCATGTATGAGGCACAGAATCGTACGCTTTCTTATAGTCAATCCAGCATGTCGCAAGGTTCTTTCGGTTGCGGCGTACCTGCTGGCAAACAGCCATGTCAATAATAAGGAGCTCTTTCGTACCACGTGCTTATTATTATTATTATTATTCACTTGTGAGTAAATGAGCGTTTTATTCACTGTTATCGATGAATAAAGTTCACTTTTTCGAGGGGCAATGGTATAAACATTTTTTACAGTAAGTACCTAAATATTTTTTTCCTGCAAATGGACCAATTGTTTAACAATACCACAGAATAGAGAATAGTACTTAACTATACTAGAAAATAATTCAAAAATATACATCAATAGTGTATTGTTTTTTTTACTTCAAATGCGTCTTAACAGATATTAACGTACAAAAAATATGATTTTAGACATTTGTATTCTTAAGACTTAAAAAAAATGTTGACATTTATTTCTTAACAAATTATTACATTTGTGTCGAAATGGACTGTGAATAATAAACACAAGATATACACAATAATAACAACTGCAATTTAAAAAAAAATTACATAATATGATTTGCATATCAAAATAATACTGATTGCCACCTTGCACACAGCAAAACCTACTAAAGTCTTAGGTTATTTTTCATCATCTTTAGATTCGTAGATTACTCCGACTTGGATAGGTTAGATTAGCTTACCTACAATTTTTAAATAAATAGCTATGGGTCACGAACTTAAAATTGCTGCTAAAATTGATATATTTTGAGGTAATTATTTGCTGCGCAATCTTTATTTTTGCTTAGGAAAAGGTGCTTTTTTTTGTACAACAAGAAGAGTTTTTGATTAGCAGATAAATACTACCCTTTTATTAGTGTATCTATTATATTTCAACATTTTGACATTGCAGACTGTAGCAACATAATTTATAACCTAATTTGTTCAGTTAAATGGCATGCAAATGCAAATAACATGATTTTGTACATACATAGGTAAGTATACTTAAAATAATAATATAATCAATAAAAATTGTACTAAGTATGTATTACTTTATGTAATTGCATTTTGTAAATTGTCTGACAACACCAGAACAACACAATTTAAAAAAGTATTAAGAAGTATTTATTCGGAACACCGAAACGTTTCTAATTGTCTTTGACCTCGTTACCATGGCAACGAGTCTGTACACATTGACAACAAGTTTTATTTGCTAAGTTTGTAACGAGGAATTGCACTCATAATCGGCTTTAAACACACCAAATAGCAATATTATGTGGAATAATAAAAGCAGTGTAACATCTAAAACGTCATACAGTTCAAAAAATACAAACCCACATTCTAAAAAACCTTATAAATCTATACCAAAGAAAGTCATCCCTTCGAAAAACATTTCATCTATAAGCAACGGGACAAAAAGCTGCTCGACAAGCGTTGTTAGCACTAAGAAATGCCCAAGAAGACCTAAAAGAACAACAACTTCTGATTTAACTGTGACAGAAAAAAGCAAAATGAGTAAAGCAGATTATTGTAAGAAATGTGGTGACTTCGTTGAAAGGAATCCAGATGATGAAGAAATTAATAAAATCGTTAACAAAATGAATGTTAAAAGTGTTCGCAATGACAATTCAGTGATAATTAATAATAAAGGTAAGAAATTACCAACCATCCAACAATATTACAAAAATAAAAATTTCATTGAATCAGCTGAATCATTTCAATCTAATAGAGAAAATAACCAGAAAAATCCTTTGGATACTATAAAAGAAGTTTCCGAACGACACGCAGTCACTCAGTCGGATGATGATTCAGTATTGTTATTGTACTCCGAGTCTGATGACGATGTCACTTATCTAGATCCAGATGACGAAAATAATTTAGAAAAATTAAAACAATTCAGAAACCAAAACTACTTTGAATGCCATTCAGCAAAATCTAGAATCAAAAATCGTGGAAGCGTTACTAGTTTGAACGACCACAAATGCGTTTATCGTTTTTATTTAAACGATCGATTATTTCCTGTTCCATTGAACACTGATTATAACAACAAAGTTAGATGTGTTGAATGCCAACTGCCAATGGATGTCAAAAATGATTCAGAAACCGGAAAGATTAACGGTACAATACAAGCGAAGGTCAAAGTTGGTGATCAAACCCAAGATATGATATTATTACTGCCTATAAAAGAATCTCTCATCATTAAAGAAAGGAGAAACGAAGAGAGGAAATCTCAAGATGAATGTGTTTATTTTGGAGTAGTAAAACTAGGGCTAGATGGGAATTCTATATTCAATAATACATTGCCAAATAATTCTTTGGCTCTGAAATATCAAAAAGGTTATAAGGAATATCAATTCGATGAAAGATGCAGTTACAAGAATATTTGTAAAGATGATTATATTGTTATTTGATTCTATAAATAAATAAAAACTTATACTACTAGTAACTATAAAGTATGTGAAGTTATTACTAAAAAATACATCACTATTCCTAAAGGAATCTCTTTCAGCTGGCAGCAGGCCTACTCCTTACAGTACAAAACGATGTGATGAGCGATGAGCACGACGATTTTGTTGTGTGTCGAGTATTCTTGATTTGACTTTGGTTGGTTTGGTTAAATATAGAGAAAAATTCAACTCACCTGCAAGCAGAGCAACTGCCGATCAACAGACGAAAGTTTGACAAATATTTAAGTAATTATAAATATTAAAAAAATATATAATTTATATAAACTGCAGTAGGTACATAACCAAGACATAGATGCTAAATACGAGAATACTCGTAGGTACTAGTATTTTAAAAGTAAAAGTTTGTGTTTGGGGTAATCTCTAGATCTACAGAACAATTTCGACAATTCTTTAAATTTTTTGTTAACTTATATTACAACGGGCCGTGTTCATCGTTCGTAGGCTGACGAGCCTGCGATGCGAGCCATAGTTCAGTTAATAAATCACTTAACAGTTGCAAGTGGAAAATGAACTCACACTTAGCACTAACTAGGAGCTGCGGTCGCTGGCAGCATGCAATTGAGCGAAGCGACTATTGTCATATTTTTGGTCAATAACTTTTTTGAGGGTCCTAAATCAAAATTCGGTCTCGAACAAAACCTGCCCCTGAGAATGCTTGATTTTTGAGTGAAAAATCATGAAAATCGGTTGGCTAGTTGTCGAGAAACAATTTCACATCGAGTTGCATTTGAGTCACTTGATATCCTTAGCGAACGGAGCTCCTGCTCCGTTCGCTACGCCCGCTTCGCTCAGTCAAAGTTTAAACGGCATGTTATATACTATAAAAGCTCCTTCGAATTTAACCTATTTAAACATGATCCTAGGAAAAGAAAATAGGGTACCTACAAGTAGGTAGGTACTAACGTTGCTCAGGTAAAGTCACTGGCAGAAGCTTTTTAATATTATAGGTTGAAATTGAGATGCAATTTTGCAATCTTTCCCAAGTTCGAGAATAAATAATGGCGGCAATCGCGCGCGCGCCTCAGTCGAATCAACTGCGCATGCGCGAGTACCTACTGTCACTTTCGTTCAGAAACAGTGAATGTGTCTCCAAAAGTGAACGAAAATGTATAATAATATTGTCTTACTGTTGGTTTGTTTGAAGAGTTTAGTGGCGACGGAAAGTTTACGTAAGTTTAAATGTTCTTTTCTTACTTATTTTGATTGGGACCACACGATACCGGTTCTTTTTTAAACAGACAGCGCAGTTCAGTAGGTAAGTAGGTACGTTCCTCTGGTTGTCGCGTAATAATTCAAACTGCACTTTGTTGGAGATTCAAAACGCGCTGTAATCTGTTATTCATAATAGCAATTGAAAACTATTTTAAACGAGGTTTTTCTGCAAAATTGTTAGTATAAATAAATATTTTTGGACATTCTTACACAACGTCATCTAGCCTAAATTAAGCTAATATAGCTTATATTATGGATCTATGGGATCTAGACTACACTAGACTATATATTTCTAAATATATACATATTATACATAGAAGACACCCAAGCTCCGAAACAAATATATGTGGATTACACAAATATATGATTCGACCCGGAATCGAACCTGGGACCTCAGGGACGCAGAGGCAGTTGAAAGTATAAGCCTTTACAATAATTCCAAAAGTTTCTAAACAGTTTCTAGCAGTTGCCAGCTTTAGAACTTTAAGCTTTAGAACTCCTTCGGAATTTCTTCACAGGAATACTGGACAAGCAGTGTCTTTGTAGACACCTATTTATTTTACTACAACACATTTATCCAATAGTTTGCGATAAGTTGAATTCCTTGAGGATTCCGCACGTTAAAAATCAAAGATTGGGCTAAGTATTTCAACGATGTGTGTTAGTTACCAGTGGTGATTTACAGCTCTGAGACGCAGTGCTTCACTTAAAATCATTTTGAATGTTCAATGTCGCGCAGTGAGCAATAGAGAGGGCTAACGATATACCTATGTGGGGAAGGTGGCCATGAGAGAGGGGTGATGCCCCAATAAAAAAAGTTACTCGAGCGCGTCAGATTTACATAGGCGGTAATCAGCAAACCCTATAGTTGCTCCAATTTCTTAATCTGACTTGGAATTGACGCGAGCTCGCAGTCAAGGTTTAATATTTAAAAAAATCACTATCTGGACTTATCCCCATGGGTTACACCACAGGGCCCTTACCCTTAGCCGTTATTTTTTGTATACTTACGCTGTAAATTGGTTCTATGACCTATTTGTTTTAGGTATAACCTATAATATGGTATAGATTATTAAACAGTACTAGAAGTAGGTACTTCTTGGAAAAATGTTAATATTTAAAAAAATCACTATCTGGACTTCAGCGGTATCAGATTATCATACTGAAAATACACTGACCATAAATCTGACGAATAAATAGAGGGGTATGGTAAATCTGACAATTTTAATATTTCTTTTTTTTTAATAATGAAACGTAATTGAAGTAATCAATATCAGTAATCCAACATAACAATAGTAACACTTACATGGACGATGATCATGTAATGATTACATTTCCGCATGCACACATGCGCAAAGGTTCACTATAATCCACTTTCACTAGTTACAAGCCATCACTAGTTTGTACATAGCTGCACAAACAAATTATGCACAGGTTACGAGTTCTTACCACAGATTAGATAACTTATAAGTACAGTCAGCGAAAAAGAAAATTATCATGAATAAGTTGTCCAACATAAACTGTTGACTAATAGGTCAAACCGAGAACCGACACAACATAAATGTATACACACACGAACACACACACACATATCAGGCCTATATCCCCGCAGGGGTAGGCAGAGGTGAATTAAACACCAACAATTTGCTAGTAGTTTTATTCCCACGTAATAGGGGACAAGCCTATTGCCGTCACCGGGCACGGAAATAATGGGTTATGTTCAAAATGGCCGAATGAATTTATTAAAAAGTAGCAGACATAATGTAATTTTGAAAAAAAATTGAAACCCGTTGCCTTGCGATGAAATGTTCATGAAAAGCAACAAAATCTTACGTACCAGCCGCTGTGGCACAGCCAATTAAAGGCCTGGGCGTCGGACTAAATGTACTAAGTAAAGCTACGCTGCTGTAAACAGTGCGCGGCTTCGTATTGAGTAAAGCGTTTTTTTTTTTTTGTATTTAAATTGAATATTTGAGCTTCGTTACGATCTTAATTTTATTGAAATCAGCTATTAATTTAGGTGAAAAAATTTTAATTATCGGTCAAGAGGTTGCTGAGAAACGAACATCCGAACATTTTACATTTAACCTGCTCCGTTCGCCTTCGGCTCACTTCGCTCAATAATCCATTAGATACCCACTACCAAAGAAATGGGGCTATTCTTACTCATATTACATATTACATACCAGTACTATTATTTGTATAGAATTCATAATACGAGACTACTCGTAGACAGTGTAGGTTGTTGTTATCATAATGGTATAGGGACTGAGATGAACTGATCTTGAACTTAAGATGAACTGAAACATCGTTGCATTATCATCATATTATATTATACTAGCAGACTCCCACGGCTTCCCACGCTTGACAAATTAAACACAAAAACCTTTCCCTAGAACCACTCTATAAATTTGTGAAAACCCTATCAGAATCCATTGCGGTAATAGTTTTAAAGATCTAAGCATACATTCAGAACGGAAGCGACTTAGGATTTTTTTTTTTTGATTACGCGAGATCGCGGCCACTCCTAGCGACTTTGTCCTATGTTATAATGATGGCTCAGTGCAAAAATCTTTTTTGAAATTCAGTTTATGTTTATACTTGTGTAGCTAACTGTACCTTCGCGGTTGTAACCTCGTAATTTATATATACATACAGCTCAAGTAATTTATACTACCTATATTCTTCATAGAATTGGAAATTATTCATTTAATCATGTAATAGATGCCTTAGATCAAAAATTCACCACTTCACCTCGGTCATTGCACACTTGCGCGCTTCAGCCGCTTCGGCACTAAGTTCCTATTCCGCTTGCTGACTCTCCAGGGATGCGACAACGGCGCTGTACATTGATGCTTGATGTATTAATTCTTACGAATTATTTCTATGTCAACCATCAATGTACAATCTTGTTTATTTTATAGATGGTATTTGTAATAATTACCTAAACAGTATAATTAGAGTGCCAAGATTCCGCGTTTTATTTGTACTGAATCCAATATCTATAGTATTTTTGATATAAGATAGATGCAGTTAAACACACACACCTTCATCCTTACCCTCGAAACGGTAAGCAGAGGCTTTCGAAACTATTTGTTAACAAAAAAACCGGAATGGGACCAAATTGAAATGGGACCACATGCGTCATTAGATTACCAAACACTTTTTCAAAGTCTAGAAACTTAGCTCTGCGGCTTTTGCTATTAGTAAAGTCAGACAGCTCACGGATGTAGAAACTGCCAGGCTGGTTTATTTTAGCTATTTTCACAGTGTCATGTCGTATGGAATTTTACTGTGGGGCAAGGCAGCTGATATAGAAATCATTTTTATACTCCAAAAGCGAGCTATACGTGCGATTTATAAACTGAATGCACGAGTTTCTCTTAGAGAAAGATTTAAAGAAATCGGCATTTTAACAGTTGCATCACAATATATATATGCGAATATTATGTTCGTTAAACAGAATATACATTTATACAGTATGAACAGTGACATACATGCAATAAATACTAGAAATAAGCATAAATTGGTTGGGACGTATTATCGTTTACAGAAGGTTCATGACTCCTTTGCAGGATTTGGTGTGCGTTTTTATAACAAAATTCCTCTAAACATTATGAACCTTCCTTTAAATAAATTCAAAGTGGCTGTTAAGACACACCTCCTAAAAAAAGCATATTATACTATTAAAGATTATTTAAACGATACAGAGAAATGGCAATGACTTGTTTGCTCATCACTCGAGCTACATAGGGGCTACTTCTGTTTGAAATGTTGTTTTATTGCTGAAACTCACTTGTTATTGTTAAATTATTATTATTATGATATTGTAAGGTATGGGTACTTTGAGATTATGTGGCACCTTTAACTAGTATTTAACTTTTTTGTGAATAACAGAGATTCATAATTTTTAAGTTCACTTGGTCCACACATGGTTGGTCACGTACTGCCCTTGCCCTCTTTTTATTGTTGTAACAGAATCATTGTATTTACTGGCGAATAAAAAGAGTGGCCGTGAGTTTGTCTTGCCAGGTTCTTTTCTCACAGGCTCTACCTATTGCCTTGCGAATCTGGCAGTAAATGTAAATGTAGAAGCATTTTCTTTTTCTGACGTTCATAAGTGTTACTTTGTGACCTACATGAATAAAGATATTTTGATTTTGATTTTGATTTTTTTTGACATTCAAATATATTTTTTCAAGGTGGGAACACTCAATGACCCACCGCCATTTTGTGTTTGTTTTAATCTGTCACTGGCAACAAGACGGTTTTTTTTATACTATGCTACCGAAATAGTCAAATTTACAAGCAAAGTTCAAGATTATCGTCTATATTGCGAAAGATCTTAATCTATTTTCAGCAAAAATGCTTCTTAATATTACTTAACATAACCAGTTGCATGTATAAATGTTATATTAAGTAAGTATTTAGAAATACCGTGTCCGTGGCCATGATGACGGTCACTTGCGTAGTTTTTATCTGTTGTAATCGAAATCAAGGGGAATATTTAGAATAAAAAATACATCGCTATTACAGGACATGGGTTGATATTGATAGGTATTCTTGAAGTTCCATTATAAGTTAATATTACAATACTAGCTGTTACCCGCAGCTCCGCCTGCGTGTAACTTTAGTTCTACATAACTATTTTACTGACCGAGCGAGCGAAGCATCTCAGTTTCAACTCGATCACATTTTTGGGTTCAGTACACCCCCTGCCATTTATTTTTTTGATATTTTCAATGTAAGTACAGAATTTTCACTGCTGCAATAATTACCTATATACTAAAAATATTCACATTACAAAATATCGTTTAAAAATCCTCCGCGTCATTGCCGACTGGGAAGGTTCCCAGAATGCTGGCCGTGTTGCCACGTTGGATGGCGACACTTATTCTTTGAGCCAGAAAATAGCCAGCCTTCTGGTCCTGAGAAGCAATAAGTAGTGTGAAAAGTTATATTAAAATTTGATGTTAAAAGTTTCTTGGAGGGATACTAAATTGAAGACTCGTTGCAGTATGCAGACCCTCTAATGATTTTTCTATTTAGCCTCACATTCTTTAGAAGATAGTTACTCTGAGGGCAAGTCATTCTTATGTCCAGAGCGTAAAACCTCTTTTATGCTGAATTTTTAGAGACGGCTGTTGGAACCATTGACTTAGGGCACTTACATACACGTTTGCGTCCACAGTTTCTAGAAACAACTGCAATACTAACAAAAAATCCTTAAGATCTGACTCCTACGGGTCAAGATCAAAATGTGTCTGCATATAAATAGTTGCATTTGGTGCTCATTGGCATGCGCGTACACACATCGACCTTGGTCAACTGAACGCAGTGGCTTGACCCCGTGATTATTGGTTATGTGCGTCTATTTAATGGCTCACGTTGAAGGTATTCAACAGATACACAATATGGACATCCTCACTTCCAGACAATTGTCTTAAAACCTTGAAGTTTGTAATCGGAAAAAAAATATATGCTGCACTTTGTTGTATTGCATTAATGAATAATTAATGGGTATCAACCAATGAGTTAGAAAATTATATTAATTATAAAATACGCAAAGGAACACTGATATATTTCTGTATCTGAAAGCAATGAGTTAGCTTCTACTATTCTTGTGTCTTGATGTCGGTATTGGTCAACATACCTTAGTGGTTAGAGCATTCCCCTTGTTAGGGAAAGGCCGTGGGTTTGATACCTGCACATCGACAGATTTTGTGATCTTAATATTTAAGGAACACTGATATTTAAGATGCTAGTAAACATGAAGCTTACCGTTTGCGAAGACAACACAACTGACTTTGTGGTTTTTGGTCATTTGTTATTTATGAATCGACAACTGGCTAGAAAATCGCGTTAAAAGTACTAACGGTTTCTTATTCAGATTTATTTTCTAATCAGTCCAATTACTGGTACACCACTAAGACATTTAGCTCAAAGTGCAGCAGCAGTCGTAACCAAAGGTTCTAGTCTATCCAGAACCGAGACCAAACTTTCAAAAGAGTCTGACTAAGGAGACGCCTAGAGTCTTGCATATTATTTTCCCATTTGCATAAAATCTATCTAGATTTAGCCAACCTTTCAGATTACTCGTATGAATGCCAGGCTACCAAATGCATGCGAAACAATGAAGGTCATCCAGAGCCATTTAGTTTCATAATAACTTAAAAACGATTATCAATAAAACAATTATATTTGAAATAGCTTCAAGTAAATGTTGGGAAAGTAGGAAGGAAATGATGAAAGCGTTGAGGGTCAGGGTAAACTGTTGAGTAACAAAGCACTTGGGGCGAAAGTTGTGAGTACGTACGTACATGATTGTTTTAAGATTACAGAAAACCTTGAAATTAAATAAATACAGGATAATGCAAAGTCAAACATACATTATAAGGTAGACAAAGGTAAATGAATACACACTCGAATGTTTCTAATAATTTTGTTGGTAATTACCAAGTAATAGGCAATTCTATTGCCGTTACAGTCTAATTGTAAAAGTATTCTATTTATATTTTTAAAGCGCATGACGTTTGACCTCCAAAAGCAGCAATCATCAATTGAAGTTATTGAGTGTAGCTTCTAGACCTTGTTGCTTTTCAATAGGGTGGTTGAGTACAAAGTCAAATAGTTTTTTTTTTTATGTCAAAGCAATAGTCCTTGTAACAATTATTATTGAAGTAACTGTTGCACGCAGCGTACCATCTGAGTTTGATGAAATCCTATTTATATACACGGATTCCACAATTCCACGCAACTCCATTTCGCCTCTTTCCACGCCATTAAATAGAACGGTGGTGGGTGCCAGTTCTCCATTTCTTAGGCTGTGCAGTACAACTCAATTTCTAGTGAGTCTTCTTAGTAGGTAATTTACCTGTTCTTGATGTCTAACATCGGATTGGTTTCATTTTTTTAAAGTTTTTAATATATTATTGAACATGCTATGTCCACACTGCTATACCTGAGTACACACACACACACACACACACACACACACACACACACACACATATCACGCCTATAACCCCGAAAGGGTAAGCAGAGGTGTATTACACATCCACGATTTGCCAGTATTTTTAGTCCCAAGTAATAGGGGGCAAGCCTATTGCCATCACCGGCACACATATAATATTTGGTTTGGTTATGTCCAAAATGGCTGAATGAATGTAATAAAAAGTAGCAGCTATATTGTAATTTTGAAAAAAAAAATTGAAATCCGTTGCCTAAAGTTGCCTTGCTATGAACTGTTGTTGCATCAAATCATCGGCATCCAAATTTTACGTGCCAGCCGCTATGGCACAGCCAATTAAAGTCCTGGGCGTCTCGGAGTAACCTGAGTATACCAACATAAATTATTTTCATGAAATATACGGAATTTGTTTGAAACCCTGCAGAACTCTCGTTGGAATTGAAACAATATTCATTTATTATATTAGTCCAGTAAGCTATATTTATTTATGAACAAAAATTACTCAACTGATGGTGAATATGTGGTAACTGCCGGCCTTGTACCAAATAGCTGTCGTGCAGATGTGACTATGTCACCGCGTAATGCAAAATTGGTTATGAAATTGTACCGATCTTTATCGGATAAGTATTCAGTAAAGTGCGACAGGTTTGTGCTTGGATGGATGACCGTTGTAATAAAGTTACCTACATATAATCGCACCTATATCCCCGACGGGGTAGACAGAGGTAAATTGCACATCCACAATTTGTTTGTAGTTTTTTTTATCCCACATACTCGTAGTATTACATGGTAGATATTGTCGTTACCGGACACAATTCTGTAATCTGAACCTAAATTTCAACATCTAGGACATATATAATTGATATAATCTCAGCAATCCGGGCATTAACTTAGCAGGTACTATATATAGGTACTTACATAATTTAGTTCTAATGTTTTTTTTTTATTTTAGTCAATGCTTTTGTCCACAATGGGCATGTCAGCCTTACTTCTAATGTTAAAGACGTAAATATAAATAAGTATATCCATAAAAATACTTTTAACAAAATACAGTTTATTTCATGAAATATTTCACCGGTTTCTAACTAAGTTTAAAAATAATCCCTGTTATATTGTTCCAGCGGAAAACTTTATTAGTTGCAAGCAGACAGACGCAAAATTGAACGAATGCTTAAAGAGTGCCATTCCTGATGCTTTGAGGAAGATGAAAAAAGGTAAATAACTTTTTTTTTTACAGTGAAATGGCAATGAGTTGCTTGCTCTTCACTTCAACTAGGTATATGCGCCAGTATATAACGTGGCTTGTTTTTGATTAACAATGTAGCTCGTCACATATGTATTGTATTGTAATGTCCCACCTAAGACTCAAACTCAAAACTCAACTCAAACTCAAAAATATTTATTATTATAGGTTATAAAGTAACACTTATTAACGTCAGCAGTCAGCACATAAGAATTTACATTTAAAGCCCGATTCGCACAGCAACGGGTGGAGCCAAAGAGAAAAGAACCTGGCAATAAAATCTCCTCTTTTTATATTTTTTTTATAACCGGTTGGAATTCCCTATGGAACCATCAGCACCACCTTGAGGTAAGGTGACGTCAGTGTGTGAGGTTAGCCCGCAGCCTCTGGGCTTATGCCCGGAGAGTCCAGGCCCACCCACTAAACCTACCTCCGGAAGCCGTCCTGTCGCCTTATCTGGGAGGTGCCGCTGGATCCCGCATGTGGAGGATATTACCACCTTGCGGACGCACAGACGGCACCTCGGCGACGACAAGCCGTCGCGAAATGTTGAGCCTTCCCACCCAGAAAACAAAAAAAACTCCAACTCTTTTTCAATCATCAGTAACATAGTACACACCAGCGTTATATACCACGCGTTATTTTCAATTATGCCCCCCCCCAAACACGGAATGAACCCTGGCTAACACTATTGCAGTAGTGCAAGGGCACGAGACGACGGACTGATAAGCCACCGTCACTACAGAAGCAAGCCAGAAGTAATGCGTGCTGTGAGATTTCCGCCTACGCACTCCCTCGCTCACCGGATTACACCTGACTCCCAATGATGAGGGATTATATTATTAATCCCACCTTGACAGAGGCCGCATAGTTGACCAAATCCATCGGCGACATGGGGTTCCTTTAAGGTGTACTATGACACTCGACAGTGCACGTTACGGCGAAATCACTAAAATATGATTCCCATACAACATATAACGTGTTGAAATCAACACGTTATATGTTGTATGGGAGCACTTTAAATATTTATCATATTCTGTTTTTTAGTATTTGTTGTTATAGTTGCAACAAACATCCACCATCTGTGAAAATTTTAACTTTCTAACTATCACAGTTCTCGAGATACAGCCTGGAGACAGACGGATGGACGGACAGCGAAGTAATAGGGTTACCGTTTTACCTTTTGGGTACGGAACCCTAAAAGCAAAACAAAAGGATTGCGTTTGAGATGTATGTTGAGATGTATTTGACTGCTTCGGTGGCGTGGTCGGTAGTGTATCCGCTTTCGACGCCGGAGTCTCGGGTTCGATTCCCGGTCGGGACAAACTTTGTGTGATGACACATACGTTTGTACCGAAGTCAGGATGTTTCCTATGTATAATATGTATGTATTTACAAATAAAAATGTATATAAGTATTTATATCAGTTTATCTAGTACTCATATCACAAGCTCTGCTTAGTTTGAGACTAGATGGCGTTGTGTGGATTGTCCTAACATATTATTTATTTATTTATTTATTTATGTATGTATCATATATTAAAATAAATTATTCCAGGTATCCCATCCCTCACAGTTCCTCCGTTAGAGCCACTCCACGTGAATGTCATCAACGTAGACTCAGGCGCAGGGCCGGTGGTCATCGCGCAGAACTACAGGAACATCAAGTTGTACGGGCTGACAGACACCATACTCACTACTTACAAGTAGGTATTCGTTGAACTTGCATGGATTATTTACTAGACTCCTTAACATAGCGTTCGGAAGAGTTAGTCAATACCAATGATATCGCAGAAAGTTTAAAAAAATGTCTTAATTTGGCCACTTGATTGAAATATTCTGTGATATCATTGTTTATCGACGAACTCTTCCGATGTCATGCTCCTAAGGCAGTAGATCTAACGTATTCAATCTTAGAATCTTCTAAGTTTTATTTTTCTTAATCTTCTAACTGCTACGGTGATGGCGTGGTCGTTAGTGCATCGGTTTTCGACTCCGGACTCTCGGGTTCGATTCCCGGGTCGAATCAAATAATATTTTGTGCTGCGGGGCTTCATCCCCACAGCACGCAACCAGATTCACGCACCGACGCGGGATAGAACCCCACCCCAACGACGCGGGATTTCCATCCCGACCAAACCCTCAAAGTGGCCACACAGGTGGCCAAAGTCCGCCGGGCGCCACTGGAAACACCTTCAGGTGTTTACTAGAGACGCCCGCAGCAATGGACATGATAGCGGTCGCAGTCTCGCGGAATTTAAAAAAAGAAAGATGACGTGTGAGAATGTCCAAATATATTTATTTATTTATTTATTCACTAAGATTAAGCTCAGATCAAGGCAACGTCATCTGATTCTTATTGAGCGAAGCGAGCGTAGCAAGCGGAGCTCCTTATCAGGTGACTCAACTCAAATGCAACTCGATGTGAAATTGATTCTCGACAACTACCCAACCGATTTTCATGATTTTTTCACTCAAAAATCAAGCATTCTCAGGAGCAGGGTTTGTTCGAGACCGAATTTTGATTTACCGTCAAAAAAAGTTATTGACTAAAAAAAGTTATTGACCAAAAATATAACAATAGTCGCTTCGCTCATTGCATGCTGCAGCACAGTACCACGGCAGCGACCGCAGCGAGTAGTTCTAAAATAGCTGCTAAAGGCTACCATCTCCGTAGTCCTAGTTGTCTTGAACTGCACGTTAAGCACCTGCTGACTTCAGTATACGGAAGAGGCTCAGGCAAGAATACTCCAAGTACCTGGATCGGCAATAGATTCGCCCTATTGCCGTTGCAATTAATGTGGTCGTAATGATCGCCTCTGTCAATACCTTAATAAAAATTGTGATATAGATAATATTGTGCCTTAGTCTAAATTGTAACTTAAGAAATTTTAATAAAATAATTCAATAGTGAAATTACTTAATTCGTAGATTTAAATTGTTAGCTCTAGTTGTCTCATAGAAATCTATGTCGGAAATGCACCTTAATTAATTTTGGTTTTCAGAGCTGACCTTAAAAACTATAGGCTTAGAACGGATTCTATAACACCAAAAATGGAATTTATAGCGGACTATGTGATGAAGGGCAGAATATTGTTACTGCCTATCCAGGGGAAAGGACTGGCGAATATCACTATGGGTGAGTGCAGCGCCATCTTGTAAGAAGTAGCAGAAGTTATGGTTTTTATCATACTTCGAAATTTTATCACTATCACTACATATTATCAAATTTAGTCGCTTTTATCCGTATTTATGCTTAGATCTTTAAAACTACGCAATGGATTTTGATGCGGTTTTCACCAATGGATTGAGTGGTTCTCGAGGAAGGTTTTTGGGTAAGTATAATTATAATTTGTCAAGCGGGTGGAGTCGCGGGCGTCCGCTAGTTAGACTATAAAATAATGTTCCTCTTATAGTGTGTTACGATTACCGAGCCTAAGAAAATAAAGTGTATTTTTCTATAGTGCCCGTTAAAGACAATAAGCTTGCCCAGTATTACGTGGAACCAACAAAATTACTGGCAAAGTGTAGGTGTATAATGCACCTCTGTCTAACCCTTCGGGGATATAGGCGTGATGTATGTCTATTCCAATTCTAGATGTATGGTTCCTGGATGGGTTTAACACAATAGGTAGGTGATTGTCAAATCAAACCATTCATAACCATTAAGAAAGAAATTATAAATAGATCACAAAAACTGATGGCATCGGCGGGATTCGAACCCACGGCCTTTCCCTAACAGGGGGACTGCTCTGCCAACTGAGCTACGATGACCACTACTTATAGCGCGATATAGAAATTATGAATATGATATGAAGCAAAAATTCGATGTTGTCGGTAGTGGTCATCGTAGCTCAGTTGGCAGAGCAGTCCCCCTGTTAGGGAAAGGCCGTGGGTTAGAATCCCGCCGATGACATCAGTTTTTGTGATCTATTTATAATTTCTTTCTTAATATTTTAAGAATAGTTTAAGCAAACTCATTGCTTTGAAATACAAAAATATATGGATTTGGTAAGGATTCATCTAAAATTTCAGTGTCTAAATATCGTTGTAACACGATACACTGGTACCGTCAGTTCGGTAGAACTGCGGTAGGTGGATCCAACGCTAACCTTAATAGCGCGATGTAGAAATTATGAATATGATATGAAGCAAAAATTCGATGTTGTCGGTAGTGGTCATCGTAGCTCAGTTGGCAGAGCAGTCCCCCTGTTAGGGAAAGGCCGTGGGTTCGAATCCCGCCGATGCCATCAGTTTTTGTGATCTATTTATAATTTCTTTCTTAATGGTTATGAATGGTTTGATTTGACAATCACCTACCTATTGTGTTAAACCCATCCAGGAACCATACATCTAGAATTGGAATAGACATACATCACGCCTATATCCCCGAAGGGTTAGACAGAGGTGCATTATACACCTACACTTTGCCAGTAATTTTGTTGGTTCCACGTAATACTGGGCAAGCTTATTGTCTTTAACGGGCACTATAGAAAAATACACTTTATTTTCTTAGGCTCGGTAATCGTAACACACTATAAGAGGAACATTATTTTATAGTCTAACTAGCGGACGCCCGCGACTCCACCCGCTTGACAAATTATAATTATACTTACCCAAAAACCTTGTTAGGGAAAGGCCGTGGGTTCGAATCCCGCCGATGACATCAGTTTTTGTGATCTATTTATAATTTCTTTCTTAATATTTTAAGAATAGTTTAAGCAAACTCATTGCTTTGAAATACATAAATACATTCATAACCATTCATACAAATGAATTTTGTATGAAAAACTCAACAATGACGTCACTATTATGTAGCGTCAAATCTGTAACTATTCAATCGATGATTATAATTAAATTAAATAAAGATGATAAGATTGAATATATATTACATATATAGATATTCTATATGTAGTAAATACATTTAAATTATTTATTGAGCAGAGTTTACGAAGCTCTTTCTTAGGCGACTTGTGTATTTCGTTCGTTATCGAATTCCTCCTAAACGACTGGACCGATCCTTTTGAAATTTGGCACGGTCGTAGTGACCATCACCGTGAGTGAATATATCTGAATTCATAAAGATCGGTCCAATCGTTTAGGAGTTGGACCCGGATCGAGAAACTCAGCTCAATTATTGCAACAGCAGAATGTATTCCATACCTAGTTTTAGTTATAGGCATCTATCCTATTATTGGAGCAGGTTGGTGTTGTCATGGTGTCGTCATTGTGTCGTCACTGCTGTGGCGGTACGAAATTCAACAGGTCACCTAATTTATTGTAAAATGTTATTATTTCAGTGAATTTAGTCGTAAAACACGACTTAATAGGTGAGAAGTTAGAAAAGAACGGTACGACTTACATGCACATCAGAGATTATAGAGTGAAGTTCATTCCTGAACGAGTCGAACTATACTTCACCAATCTCTTCAACGGAGACAAACTCCTCGGTGATAATATGAATAAGTAAGTTACTATCATACTTACATTGTACGTCAAATTTTACAATAATTAATGGCAATTACGATTAAATAATGTTTTTAATTATCGCAAGGTCTAATGTTACTAAACTAGTATTATTACACTACAAAACTTTGACAACTGCTACCATCTGTTGTCAAGTAGCAGAAGTATAACTATAATTTTTCTTTTTCAGATTCCTCAACATGAACTCTGATCTCGTGTTCAGTGAATTGAAGGACTCGTATGAGAAGGCTCTTAGCACAGTGTTCAAGAATGTTACAAACGAAATATTTGACAAAGTGCCAATGAACAAAATATTTCTTACTGAATAAATTATTGTAATTTTTGTAAATTTTGTAACATCTAAGTATGTAAACTTGAAATAATTACTTCATAAAAACTTATTTATTGAAGCTGCTTTAATTAGACTGTTTAGAAATAAAACTACAATTGTGTAGATGTAAGTAAATAATTTTATTAAAAAAAATGAAGTTTTACTCGGCTGTTTTAAAACCAATAAAAGTTGAAATGTTTTCAATGACAAATTAGTTTTATAAATCAAACATTATGAAAAATCAGTTTACACTTTTTAAATTTATTACAACGCCATCTTTTGACGAGTAGCGGCACTATTTCACTGTGCTATGGTCGTTGTATTTACGGTTAGAGTTTTCATTGAAATATTGTTTATACGATGCATCACCAGGTTTATTCTGGTCCGAGTCACGTTTGAAGGGTCTACAAACATTGATGTTAATCTCACTGGACTCGTCTGCCTCCCGCTGCTGTTGGATCATTTCAGCATTCTTAATGCATTGCGCTTTGCAGTAAAGTTCGTTGATCAGTACGACTGGGAGCAAAAAGAGAATCATCAATTAACGGTTCAGAAATATCTATGAGAAACAATGGGGTAAGATGTTGAATTTTTTATATAATTGCACAAATTTCGCTAAATAGAAGACATTTTAAACGTCGACATATGTTTCATCTTCTCACGAGGCATTCTCAAGACTGTCTCAAAGAGAACAGCCTGGCTGAAAATTCAACATCTTACCCCATTGTTTTATCATGGACTTTCACCAGGTAAAGCCTGTTTATAATTATTGCAAAGTAGTTTATTTTCAGCATAGGTAGGTACGGTACTTAAAAAAAAACTTTATAACTTTTATTAGTTTGTTCCAGTAAAAGTCTAAAAGAACTGAACCGATTTTAACGAAACTCACTGGCAAATAGTGTTTGGAGCAACTTAATTTTTATAGTATAACTATACAAGTATATTATGTATATATACAAGTACATGTCGGTAAGCATTCTCAAAAAAAAAATAACTTAGGCCTGTTTCTAACTCCGGGCGCCACTGGAAATATCTGGCGGACGCCAATTGACATAAGAGCGGCCGCGCTAGCGAGGACTTGAAAAAAAAAACCCCTGTTCCAATCCCGGGAATGAAGTTCGGGAATTGGGAAATAGAAAACTAAGTTAGTATTATATACTTATAAATAATACTTACGGATTCCTACCAGCACCAGATATAACAATACTCCAACTACTATCATCACCGGTTCCATTGTTACACCTGGAACATATTGCTACGATAAACTTCAGGTTATCTAACGAGGTGCGTGTCCACTGGCCGCTTGTCACGTACGCATTATACGCACACGCGCACAACCAGTGGACAATCCTAAGACTTAGTGCGACGCTTTTTAACTCTGTTCTGTTTATGTGGTAAAGTTCCCCCAAAATAAAGTTATGGCTCAAGGAAAAGTATTGTTTCTTTTTTATATTTAGGTCGACAAATTGACGCCACGCGCCTGATGGTAAGCTGTGGCGATGTCTGGCGATTGTGAGCGACTATCATAGTACACAGGAATACTATAGAGAGTGCCCCTTAACTTGACGTTCCAGCAATGTGCCTCTTCACGCTTCGCTTAAAGAACCCAGGGTTGTATGTGGGAGGAAACACGTGCGCAGGCAGGGCGTTCCAAGCCAACATCGTTCGGCAGAGAAACGAACGTTTAAAACGCTCGGTTCTCGCGAAGACGGTTTCCACGGTATGAGAGTGACATCTCTGCCCGGCACGCGTTGTTCGGGATCGGAAGGGAGGGGGTGGGATTAGGTTGAAGAGCTCTTAAGAACACTCACCACTGTAAAATTAAGTTTTTAAACTATGTTTGATAAGTTGTCTTTATGGGAAGTTGTCTTGGTCGTAATGGGAAATAGACGTTTTGGGATAGTTGGAAGACCTTTTGACACTGTTGACATTTTGGCACAATTGTCCTTATCGACCTAAACTATATAATAATTGCCACAGCCTCGACTGTCTGTTAGCAGGTGCACCACTTGCAGTTGAGGATCACTTGGGCGCAGATACGTTAATATAGTAATTGACGTCTGACGTCTATCTATACGATGACATACAACAATGGCATTGTTCCAAACGTAGCTGGGAGCATCAAAGTTACTGGCCAAATGTTGGTATATAATTCCCCTCTCCCTACCCACCTTAAGACTCCTCCTCCGATTGTCTTCCGTCAACCCTGGTCCCGTATTTACGGGAAGAGGAGCAGCAACGTTTCCGTGGCTTGCAGTTATGTGCCGCTCGAGTTGTTGCCGCAGGTTCGGGACACCTACACACAACAAATGTCACCGGCAAAGGATAAAATAACATAGATAACTAAACTACGTCCATTGGCGAGCCAGCGAGTTAACTGTCTAAAAACATTGACTCGCGTTGAACACATCACTGGTGATTTTTAAAAACCACGGACTTAAATTTTAAGCATGTACGAGTCAGCGAGCAAGTCCGCCGGTTTTTAAGTCCGCAGACTTTTAAAACTCATGGTTCCCGCCGGCGCCACAGGATATACCTACTCCCGAGTGCGTACCTGGGGCGCCGGGCAATGGACGTAGAGGCGACCGTTTGTTGGCCTACGTTGGCAAACCAACGCCAATAGATTACCCGTATTGAATGAATGAAGATGACTCTTCACCACGTGAAGAGTCAGGTATAAAGACATGGTTTTGTGTGTTTTCTAGAAAACAGAATTGATAAGGATTGAGGAGAAGAAAAACTCAGGGCTTTATTATGTTGAAGGAATTCCCCTCCATCATCACCGTTAGGTACTCATAAACTTAGCGCCATTCTCAATATTTCTGATTGCAACATGATGTCATGCCCGGACTGCAGAGTTACTATTTAGTGGTATGAACATCTTTCTGACTGTTGGAATTTTGGTTTTAATTACAAAGTGGTTATGGATTTATTGGAAGGGAGGGGGTGGGATTAGGTTGAAGAGCTCTTAAGAACACTCACCACTGTAAAATTAAGTTTTTAAACTATGTTTGATAAGTTGTCTTTATGGGAAGTTGTCTTGGTCGTAATGGGAAATAGACGTTTTGGGATAGTTGGAAGACCTTTTGACACTGTTGACATTTTGGCACAATTGTCCTTATTGACCTAAACTATATAATAATTGCCACAGCCTCGACTGTCTGTTAGCAGGTGCACCACTTGCAGTTGAGGATCACTTGGGCGCAGATACGTTAATATAGTAATTGACGTCTGACGTCTATCTATACGATGACATACAACAATGGCATTGTTCCAAACGTAGCTGGGAGCATCAAAGTTACTGGCCAAATGTTGGTATATAATTCCCCTCTCCCTACCCACCTTAAGACTCCTCCTCCGATTGTCTTCCGTTAACCCTGGTCCCGTATTTACGGGAAGAGGAGCAGCAACGTTTCCGTGGCTTGCAGTTATGTGCCGCTCGAGTTGTTGCCGCAGGTTCGGGACACCTACACACAACAAATGTCACCGGCAAAGGATAAAATAACATAGATAACTAAACTACGTCCATTGGCGAGCCAGCGAGTTAACTGTCTAAAAACATTGACTCGCGTTGAACACATCACTGGTGATTTTTAAAAACCACGGACTTAAATTTTAAGCATGTACGAGTCAGCGAGCAAGTCCGCCGGTTTTTAAGTCCGCAGACTTTTAAAACTCATGGTTCCCGCCGGCGCCACAGGATATACCTACTCCCGAGTGCGTACCTGGGGCGCCGGGCAATGGACGTAGAGGCGACCGTTTGTTGGCCTACGTTGGCAAACCAACGCCAATAGATTACCCGTATTGAATGAATGAAGATGACTCTTCACCACGTGAAGAGTCAGGTATAAAGACATGGTTTTGTGTGTTTTCTAGAAAACAGAATTGATAAGGATTGAGGAGAAGAAAAACTCAGGGCTTTATTATTTTGAAGGAATTCCCCTCCATCATCACCGTTAGGTACTCATAAACTTAGCGCCATTCTCAATATTTCTGATTGCAACATGATGTCATGCCCGGACTGCAGAGTTACTATTTAGTGGTATGAACATCTTTCTGACTGTTGGAATTTTGGTTTTAATTACAAAGTGGTTATGGATTTTTCTCTAGTTCACGGTAACGGCAATAGGCTTGTCCCCTATTACGTGGGACCAAACATTTCTGGCAAAGTACAGATTCACCGCTAGAGGGCGATACTATATATATTTGGACACTACTCGACGAGTAAAGTCGATTGGGTATGAATTTCAAGGTCCGCCAAGGTCAAATAAAAAAAACCTAACCTAACCTCCGAAAGGAATTTGACAAATGTTCACTTCCCAAAAAAAAATTTCGCATTAATGCAAGTCGTTTCTGGCACTCGCCGGCCGCTACCGCGGCACCGCTTGCTTCGCTCGCTCGGCTCGTGCGTAGGAGGTCACAGTTTTAACATAATCTAACCTACCCATTTTGTTTAAAGAAAAAATTTGACCACCTAACCTAACCTCTCTTTACTCTCTACTCGACGAGTAAAGTCGATTGGCATGAACTTCAAGGTCCGCCAAAGTCAAATAAAAAAACCTAACCTAACCGTTTTTAAGCAACTTTTTTATTTGACCTTGGCGGACCTTGAAGGTCATCATGTGGATCGACTCAGAATCGAAAATGAAGTCGAATGACATTAAGTTCTGCCCTCTAGCGGTGGACCGTTGAACCGAATGTTAGCCCAACTTTTTTATTTGACCTTGGCGGACCTTGAAGGTCATGTGGATCGACTCAGAATCGAAAATGAAGTCGAATGACATTAAGTTCTGCCCTCTAGCGGTGGACCGTTAAACCGAATGTTAGCCCATACGAAGATCTGTTATGATGGTATGTATAAGATAGGCAAACTTACCGAGAACTAGCAAACCGAACAAGTTCCCTGATTGAAAAATATGCAGCGAATATTACAACAAATAACAGCGAAGCGTTCCATAAATCGGGTACTCCAATTTTGTCCATCCTACTACCATCACTAAAGATGATGCATCGCAATCAAAAACTCTTATTCTTCACAACATAACAAAATGTTTTATTGTATTTCTCTTTAATTGATCATTGGCCAGAATATTTTTCAACAACAGCTAAGCATATTTTTTTTCTATTAATTTTCGACAGCAGTAATTTTGATACCTGTCAGAAGTAATTAGTATTTTTTTTTCAGGTAGTCGATCAGGTTCAAAAAGAAGGTTAACTTAGAACGTGGCTGGTCGATTAACTACCTACAGCGGAACCCTAAGATAAGTATATACAAATATGAGGCTACTCCGCATCAATTTGATGTACATAAATTCATCGGAGTGATTCCGCTGTAGTCTTCTGTTAACTCTTTTACCATTTTATTGTGTGCTATATTACCTCTGATGACCGAAACGCAACCCACGCGAAATAATTTATACTTACCTAATCTTGATAGCTTTATCCTGCCTTCCGATTTTCATAAAACAATGCAATTTCCCTGAGTTGAGTTCATCTGTGAAAATCACATGAAAATCCTTTCCGACTAGCCTAACAAACAGTCATGAATAAAAAAAATGTATCTCTTCTCAGACCTGCTGTAAGAAATTTCTTTAGAAATAAGAAGTGCCCTTGTTTTATGTTTTATTACTCTTTCTAGTTACTTATACCTAGTGGCACAGAATAGGGAATTGTACTACAACTACTGGCTCGTGGCGAAGGTTAATGAACATCGAACCCACTCCTAGGATGAGTTACTATTTTCGTAAGACACTGAGATGAGACCCTTCCGTGCCTCGAAGAGCACGTTAAGCCGTCATTCCTGGTAGTCATACGAACATCTATGGCTGTCGTTACGGCTAGTTAGAGCCCTAAAAACTTTAACCGCCAGGTCTTACTACAGGACTTCGATATCGCCCATGGGTTATGGAGGTCAGGTGGCAGTCGCTCGCTTATCGTAACTCAGCCGCATCGCAGTTAGACTGGACAGCCGTCCCCAACTGGGTTGGGAAAGGGCTCAGTGGATCTACTTAATTCTTTTGTAGTATTTTCTGTGAAAAATAAAACAATAGGTTGGGTTGTCAGTTAAAAAAAACTACATCATAAGATACACATATCTTTTATTTTGTCTAATATATATCTATGGCATAGTCACTGGTAACATTATGTCGAAGTGAAATGATGCAATTAAATGTAATTAGCCTCTAGCTATCGCCATTGTTACACTAAAATAAGCTGAACTTTTAGCTAAGCTAAAGTTCGAATATTATTAGAAAATGACTGACAACCATACAAACTGTGTTTTTATTTGTGGTCTAGCAATAATAGCTAAACATAGTGTAACAATGATTTTACAAAAAAGTTCCTATGAAGGTGCAACCACAATGTTTATTATTATTTATTTTACAACTGATATTATTAATAAATCAATACTTACTTATATTGATAAAACTATTGTTGTTATTTCGAATAAATTGGCAAATAATTACTGTTATTCTAAGACAAGAGAATTGTGCGCAAGAATGAACTTTAGTCATAAAATCTGTTCAAATTACAAAAAATAAAAAAATAAAAACACTTGACTAAATTACGATAATACACACATTTAAATGTATTTGTGACGTCTTATCAAAGTGTGATTTAAGAATATAATTATATCAATCGTATGTATTATTACCAATAATTACTTCATTCATTAATTTAATTTATATTAAATTATACATGACAATGATAGAAGTAATAATTATGTGGTAATTTTTTTAAGCCAGTTTTTAGTGCAATGGCTAAAAATAATTTTAAATGTTAACCAATTCAAAACGGCACAGAAATTATATTTTGTGCATACGTACATATTAGCATAATTAGAATCCTTAATAAACTTGTAATCATCATGATACAAAATAAGTAAAGAATTTTTTTTTCAGGTCAATATTTCCTAATTTTAGTAAAAATACTTTAATTAATGGGTTTCTACAGCTATGTCTTCACTATAACTTGATTCGGACGGTTTTGTAGCTGCTAGTGTTTTTAATTTTTCATAAAACATGTGCAAAAATATTTTTTTCCTATTACTTTACTTTACTTTTTTTTTACTGATACTGACACTAGGTAAAATAAGGTACACATAATGGATGAATTATGTACTTTTATTTATCATTACATCATGACGCCATAACTACGGGTTTTATCCATGTTATAACGAAATTCTTCGTGTTATCTAGGTATTTCAATTATTGATACAATATTACAGATTTTTATAAACCCTTACCTTTCACAAACTATAAAAATGAGATTACTTTTAAAATAAAAATTGCTAAAATCCCGGCTTGTTGAATATCATAATTAATATGGAATGGTGTTTTAAATGCGAATTTTAAAATGCCAAACTTTTATAATTATTAATTGTAATAATTAATAAAATTACCGGGCATATAATATAAACTTAAATAACTAAATTGAAACTATAAAATGAAATAAAAATCTACTTTTGTAAAAATATAAGTTCTAAGTCAAGTAATTATTAAAAATAAATGTATATCTCTAAATAATCTATACTGAAAATAATATGAAATTAATTAGTCTTATAATAAGATTAAATTGCACCAAAGTTACAAATTAAATCGTATTATTTAAAATCAAAACTTACTCGTTTTTGTAATATTCCAAGAAACTGGCCTACTTCGGTGCAATGTTTTAATTATTACTTTGAAAAACTAATTTCTATCTTATAACACTAAAGCTAAGAACTAAATGTGATAGCACTTTGATGAACTATTTATATTAATAATTAAAAAACTTTAGGAGCTAACAATAAATTTCTTAGCACCATAAATAAATCGACTGTAAATAATGATAATATTCAGCCACAATCATAGATGGCTAAAATTTAATTGCATCCTGCATTGTAATTTTGGTTTATATTAAATTAAAATGAATTAATATTATATTTTTTTCTAAATAATAATGATAAGTATATGAATATAATCAAATAATGAAAACTTGTTGTCAAAATGTTAGTGTACTTTTTAAATTAATTTCTAAGTCGTATTTGATAATTTTTTTACGACAGTAATATTGTTATTACTAATTTTTTTGTCTTATTGCTGGTGATACGTTATTAAAAAACTACAAATTTAAAGTGCATACAGAATAAAAAATAACATACACTTTATGTATTTGGGTCAGAGTCGATAGAAGTCTAATCCCGGTTAATATAACTTGACACATGTCATTTATTCCGTGTCACGTGACATGTCATTCCAACCATTTAATAGTAGCCATCTTTAAAACAACATGAGACAATTATTTTAAGCTGCACCTTCTTTACCTATATTTATTATAACTTTTCACTTCCCTATTATTGTCACTACCTTTTAAATCACCAATTTAATGTGACCTTGTCCTCACGTACAAAAACACTAACATTTAAAGGTTCAATTATCACTGGAAACCATTTGATCCATTTCATTGAAATTGTGACGTAGATGTCGACCTTCTGCAGCCTATAGCAACAGGTGCTGGTATTCTTGATGGACCATTTCTCTGGTCTTTCCTAGGTGCAGCCAACTGTCTGGTACTAGTAGACCTTTCCAGTTTCCCATCAGACATAACCCAAGCTGATGTAAAGTCAGCGTAGTCTGAATCTTTTGAACTTGTTCTAGATAAAGAGTCGTCACCTTTGGAATAAGTCCTAATAATTTCTTTCATCTTTTCCAAAACTGCCATATCGTCTTTGGCAGTTTCTGTGGACCTTAATATTTGTTCTAGCAAAGGACTTAGAGATTTACTATTAGTTGGAGACCTAGGAGTAGCACTACTTGCTCTTAATGGCGAATTTCGTTTAAAAACTTCGGGCTGAGGCATTTTTGGTTTCGCAACTGGAGATTTATTTGGATTCTCAAAAGTATCAGCACCTATAGTAGGTCTAGCTTTTGTTTTCGTTTGATTAGGAGCTGTTCTGCCGGACCAAGTATTTCTAGCTGGAGGCGGAAGCTTCGGTGTCAGTTTTGGTGATGTCTGTACAGGAGTAGGCGTGTGTTTTGGACTAGGAGTATTACCCCGACTCGGGGTACGATTCCTGACTGGAGAATGAGGAATTCGACTAGCCTGTCTGCTCCTGATTGTCTTTGTTGGCGACTGTGAAGCTTCCCTTGTTGGTCTAAGGCTTTTGCTTGGAGAATCATTGCTTTCGACGATAACTACACGGTCCGGACTGCTTCTGACAGACTTATCGCTATTTGAGCAGATTTTTCGGCCGTAGAAGGTATCGGAGAAGTCAGTCTTGCGCAGGCCAGTGTTCAGGCTGACGTGGTCATCAACTCGTTCGGGTTTGTCCATGTGGCAACCGTCGTCGTGATCGAGACGCTCTGTAAGTAAAACATAATATTGTTCATAAAATTTGTATTGTGAATTATAATGGAATTTGATGGTTGCAAAGAAAATAAATAATAATTATGTTCAGCTGAAGTTCAAAATTAAAAAACCAGCCAAGTTCGAGTCGGACTCGCGCACCAAGAGTTCCGTACCAAAGTGGCAAAAAAAAAACATTTGTTGTTTGGAAGCCGTCTTACATATTTATTATATTCTGTTTTTTAGTATTTGTTGTTTTAGAAGCAACAGAAATACATCATCTGTGAAAATTTCAACTTTCTAACTATCACGGTTCATGAGATACAGCCTGGTGGCAGACGAACCGACGGACACCGAAACCTCAGTAATAGGGTTCTACCCTTTGGGTCCGGAACCCTAAAACGGAGTGTAGGTTTGTATGTTTAAAACAAATTAAGAAACGTTTTTTTATTCAAGTCATACTACCCAAATACCCAATTTTCTCTCATATTTTTCGGTCCACTAGCTTTAGGCAATGATAATGACATAGCCTAAAGTTAACTCATACCACGTATTATAAAAAGAACAAACAATTGATTACTTTAATAAATGTAAGCCTATCTATACCGGATAAATCTCAGCTTCAAGAAATAACTCCTCAACATAATTGCCCATAGTTTTGCGGAAAAGGGAAGTATAGTGAGTAAGGCTCGCTCGATGGTCCGTACAAGGAGCGCTGGCTATGGGCACAATTATAAAGCTCACTGTTATTACGAGCCCAATATGGCGATTGTAAATTAGAAGCAGTTCACGTACCAACTTTATAAGCGTATCTGTTATTTTTTATGTGACTATGATACACTCGGTATACGTAGGTCACATTATAAGTTTTGCGTAACTTAAAAAAACAACATGTTAAAACCAAAATATTATGTTTATTGCTTTTCAAAATACTCCCCTTTACATTTTAAACATTTTTTCATGCGATCGAACCATTTTTTAAAACAGGAGGACCACTTATCTGAAGGCATGTTTTCTATGTGTTTATTGAACGCTATCACTGCCTCTTCGGAGTTGGTAAAAGTGAAACCTCTCATCAAATCTTTGATTTTGGAGAAAATACAGAAATCACAGGGTGCTAGGTCGGGGCTATGCGCAGGATGGTTGACGAGTTGTACTTTTTCGGAAGCTAAAAATGACTTTGTTTTAGAACGCGGCTTTTGGGTCGTCGTTCGCGAACTTTTTCTAACACCCTGGGTAAACAAATGGTAGAATACCACTCGGCATTAACACTCTTTTGATCTTCAAGTGGAATTGTACAGATGAGATCCGTAGCTGAGAAAAAAAACGCGATCATTTTTTTACCAACGTTTCTCGCCTGCCTCACTTTTGTTGGCTTGTTCTCATTTTCAAACACCCATTTGAGATTTGCTTTTTTTTTCGGGTTCAAAACAATAAATCTACGGTTCACTATCCATTTGCATAAAAAAAATAACCATAAAATATTTTGGCATATGGTAATTTAGACTAATGATATTTATGCATAATTTTTTTATCCATAACAAATTTAGCATATTTGTCTTAATCATAAATAAAATTAGCATAATCATATTTATGCATAGCATAGCTTTATAAAGGCATAAAGGTATCAAACTATAAAGAATATAGTCATAATCATCTTACGCAGAATAAGTAACTATGTAAAATAATTAAGAGGCGGCTTAGGGGTGCCCAAGGGCCACCCCCGCCGCACCTAAACCTACTTTGACACTATATAATACAGGAAATACTGGTTAAAGTTACTTTTTTATTTTTCATTAATTTCATTAATTTATACCTATTAAATTTTAGTAATATATACTATTAGGCGACTGTACATTATGCCTAAAACATTGTGTAAATTATAACTATGCATAAATATATTAGACCTAAATATAATTATTCCACAGTACATATGCTGCTAAAAATCAATTACTTATGACCAAGTATAATTATGCCAAAAAAAGTATGCCAAATTCATTGTGCCAAAACATTTTAGGATTACATATATTATGTTAACGAAAGGTATACCTAAATCCACATTTCGTCTCCTGTGACAATGTCATAAACAGCATTAGAATGTCCGTGGTCGTACTTCAGTAGCATCTGTGAGCACCATTCCACGCGAGCCCGCTTCTGCTCTGCTGTCAGTTCATGAGGGACCCAACGACAACAAAGTTTCCGAACTTTTAATTCTTCGTGTAAAATTTTCTGGATTTGACTCATACCAATCCCCAATAGTCCTCGTATTGTCTCATAGGTAATCCGCGGGTTTTCTTCAATTAACCGCTTAACAGTAGCCACATTATTTTCGTTGACGGCAGTTGAAGCCCGCTCTTCACGAAATTCGTCATGTAAAGAAACTCGACCTCTCTCAAATTCAGCTAACCATCGCGTCACGGTGCTCAAACAAGGTGCTTTTCTCCCAAAAGCATTTTGAAGACTGTGCCAGTCTTGCTGAGAGAGAGAACTTTGAAAATCATAAAAAATCATCGACTTTTCAACTTAAGTCCATTATCGTTGCATACGTAGAACTTTGATGTGTGATAAAAATCCATTGACAAATGATTTCCCGCCAATTGTTTTTTTTATTACTAAGAAGGTTGCAACGTTTAAAAAAATATAACATTCGAAATTCAAATAGTTCCGATTAGCTAGAAGTGCAAATCTTTTAGTGTGCCCCATGTATTATAATATGCCGTAGGTAAGCACGGACCGCAGAGATTCTAATAGATATTTAGTGGTATGTCTATGCAAATAGTCCGAGACGCCCAGGACTTTAATTGGCTGTGCCTAAGCGTTTAATTGGCTGGCACGTAAGATATTGTTGCCTGTCATTAACATTTCATCGCAAGCCAACGGGTTTCAAATTAGTTTTTTAAAATTACAATATAGCTGCTACTTTTTATTAAATTAATTCGGCCATTTTAGACATATCCCATTATAAATGTGCCCGGTGACGGCAATAGGCTTGCCCCCTATTACTTGGGATTAATAATACTGGCAAATTATGGGTGTGTAATGCACCTCTGCCTACCCCTTCGGGATATAGGCGTGATATATATGTGTGTGTGTGTGTGTGTGTGTGTGTGCATGTAACCTTCGCAAGTCCGAAATTCGTTGCTCTGTGTATGTAACTGCCCTGGCATGAAATTTGGTTTGAATTGAGAGTGGTTTTGGATTTGTAGTGTCCCGTAACGGCAAGAGGCTTACCATGCTTGAGAAATCCCGGTAAAATGTGGGTAGGCGTCATGATAAGTATGTACGCATGAATTTATAATAATAATAAATAATACAATGTTTATTACATTAAAGACATAGATAGAATAATAGAATGACATTATAGATTGTCCGGAGGTAACGGGAACCCTTGAGCTGTTAGCCCAACGCCGAACAATTGCTTCCTTGGCCGCATTCTACCGTATTTACCACGGCGAGTGTTCTGAAGAGCTCTTTAACTCTCCCTTTCGATTTCGAACAATGTGTGCCGGGAAGGAAGCCACTCTCACACTGTGGAAACCATCTTCGTTAAAACCGAGCATTTTAAACGTGCCTTTCTCTGCAGAACGATAGTGGTCTGGAATGCCCTGCCTGCGCACGTGTTTCCTCCCACATATAACCCTGGGTTCTTTAAGCAAAACGTGAAAACGTCACTAGGTTGTCAAGTTGAGGACAACTTTCTATAGTATTTCTGTCTACTTTGACAGTCGCCCACAATCGCCAGATGTCGCCACAGCTTACCATCAGGCGGGCGGCGTCAATTTGTCGACCTCAATATATAAAAAAGTATATTATCCTCTAAAGACGAGGATTCATACTTGTTTCATTGTCACTTTTTTCCTTGGAGGGAACCATTTGGAAGCAGGTAGGTACCTAAACAACTAAATGTAGACAAAAATCATAAAAACGTTTCTTTTTAAGGTTACTTCATTTCGAATTAAAATGTAACCGAGATACATTCGGTACCTACTTTTACATAAAATATTCGAAAATTTGTTTGTTTGCTATCAAGCTAATCTATGATATACGGACATAACTATACATTATGTAATGGTATGTAAGGTGTTCTCAGACAGTCTTGAGAATGCCTCGTTTAGAGGTGAAACATTTGTCGACGTTTTAATGTCTTATATTTTTGCGAGAATGATGAATGATTATTTTGAAAAGTTTGAACATCTTACTTACCATTACTTTGTCATGGATTTTAGCCTGATTCTATCCAATATTTATACATTATGTACCTATGTATATATACTCGTAATGTGTGTTAAATCGTGCTTAATCATCACATGGCTAAACGTGATTGTTTTCAACACAGGTGGGCTGAACTCGTGATGTTTAGCTTCGAAGCCATCAGTTAACAACATAATCCAATAGTTCAACTTCGCCGAACGATTATTTTGCACATTAGTCGAGCGACATTATTTACATTCCTCTGACTGCCTTGGTGGTGTAGTCAGTAGAATGTGACCTGCGTAAGAATCAGCCCATCTCAGAGGTCTCGGGTTCCCTCTCGCTGGAGACCATGCCTCATGCCATGGTCTCGAACAGGAGCAGGTGGAACACGGCCGTGTCCTTCTGCGAGCAGAAGATTTGTGCGAAAGGGTGAGGGAAAGTACTCTCCCCGCTGAGTTCCGCAGTCAGCAGCCAGGGCGCCGCAAACTTATATATGCCGATGACCATCGACCTCCATGGTCGAGGCCAACGACGCGGGATGAAACCCGACCAAACCCCTGAAGAGGCCACACAGGTGGTCAAAGTCCGCCGGGCGCCACTGGAAATTCCCTGTGTACTCGCCAGAGGCACAGGCAATGGACGTAGGAGTAACTCCGGCCTTGGACCGCGGACTTTAAAAAGAAATAACAGGTCTCGGTTTTTAGGTGTTTTGCTATGTACCCTTATTTACTGTGGTAGTACTTTTTTGAGACTATAAAGGTGTTGTGATCAATATTGTCCGAACATATTTATTTACATATAATATTTATTATGTAACTTATTATGTAAGTACGTATAATATTATATTTTTCCGTATATAATACATTTTGTTCTATACTTATATGTGCTCTTCGTCTGTCATGCTAAAACTCGAGAATGACCAAACCGATTTGACTAATTTAAGGTGGTACAAGTTCAAGGTTCGCCGGAACAGCTTAGTAGTTAGAAATAATATCTATTATCACAATATATTATTACTTGAATTAAAGTATATAATAGAAGTGTTAAATAGTTATTATTCGCGCCCAGCCTACATAAATATCAGTGGTCCCTGCTCACCCCGCAAGGCTGCCAGAGTGACATTCCGAAGTGTCACAATAATATGTACAAGGTACGAGTATAACAACATTGTTGAGCTGTCTCATTGCGTAGGCGCAACTTATGTACGTAAGTGCGGACCTAGCAACAATTAATAATAATATTTCGTTCAAAATAATAGTCAAAATTTTTTTTTTAAATCAAGCTTTTATCATCAATCATAATATTGCATTGTCATGTGACTTAGCTTCAGTTTCAGCTCAATCGGAAACCGGGAAGTGTGTTAAATTTAACTTACAAGATTTGATTACACACGGACATCGGGACAGTAAAGTCCTTAATAATTCGACTGTACCTACCTATGTTTCGTATGGGTGAACCGATTTCGATTTTTTTTTATTAAAAGCTACTGCATTCCGTCAATCATTTGATCCCATTTCGATAATTTGTAGTTAGTTTTTTTGCCAAAATTATTTAATATAATTTTATTATCCTTGGTTGGGTCAACGCACAAAGCAACTGAATGTCGGACCTGCGCTGCAGTCACGACCGTGTAGCTCTATGGGTCAACGTGATCGAATCAGGAATGAGAAGATCCGTAGAAGAACCAAAGTTGCTGGCATAGCCCAAAGGATTAGTAAGCTGAAGTGGCAGAGGGCCGGCCATAGCACTAAGCTACGACGTCGATGGGGCAAAGAGATTCTCAAGTGGAGACCGCGTAATGGCAAGCGCAGTGTGGGACATACATCTACCAGATGAACCGATGACCTAGTAAAAAACCGCTGGGTCTCAGGTGGCAAAGGCAAAGGGCTGGTCACAATGGAAACTCATTGGAGAGACCTAGTTTTAGCAGTAGACAGTGATACGAGTAGGTTGAAATGATGATGAATCGTTCGAGCCCTCTGCTGTATTTAAATAGTTACTGTAAAGTTGCCTATACCATAAACCGCCAAAGCAGCATCAGCAAAAAAGTGGGAAGGGGATCGGGTGCTATCCTGTATCAATCAGTCAATAAATCAAAATATTTCTATACAAAAGAGGAGCAGTTAATACACACTTTTTGAAGGTCAATCCGTTCGTTCGATTACCGAGAAGAAGGGCAAGAAACTCGGCGGGGTCAATATTTAAGGGGAAGGTTGGACTTTATCCATCCATTTAGTAGGTACGGCCTTATGCATTCAAACAGGCGTGATTCTTGTATGATAGATCCAGATAGTACAGTCATCACGACATTGTTAAATCGGTCATCAACATCGTTCGTTTTGCGTACAATAAGTCCTTGGTGGCCCAAACTGAGGCAGCATTCGATAAGCGAATGATACGTTGTGACATACTCGTATCATTAATGCGTCAATTGCTGATAGTGTTGAAGCTACTTAATATTCAAGAATTGACATAGCTGTATTGGGGAATTCCAAATATGACATTTCTTATTCAATTTCTGTTTAATGGTGTGTAACATCTGTCCTAGCTGTTGGACTTTTAATTTTTGTACAGAGTGGTTATGATATGGTGATGGTGGGTAACGGCAATAGGCTTGCCCTCTACGTGGGACTAACAAAATTACTGACAAAGTGAGGGTGTGTAATGAACCTCTACCTACCCCTTTGGGATATAGGCGTGATGATATGTGCGCAGTAAGCGGTCATTTAGAGTCGGCTCATATATGTGAGACCAATTAAGTAAGGTTACTGGCGAAAAGGACGTATTCTATGTTTTTGCCTATCCTATGTCATGTTATTTTAACAAAGATATATCCTATGGTATATCTTTGTTAAAATAACATGACAATTTGTTCTGCACTTTCAAATAACTGTGTTAAGTGTTATGTGCTTATTTGGTCTACTTTATTAAGTAGCTTTGACATTCTAATATGCTCGTCGAAACTGCAGTCTCATTTCGTAAGATTACAGAAGCGTCACTAACTTGCAAAATGTGTAAACAAAACACATTATTTGGTATTAGCTCAAACAAGTAATACATTAACGATATTCATGAGATGGACCGCGTAACACAACCAATGCACCATTATTTGCGAAAATATCGCTTTATTTGCGAGTTATAAGCTGTAGCGATCGATATACGCTGACGCTTATGAAACAGTTTTGAGCGAAGTGAACATAACCTCGAGTTATGCGTAGAACAAAGTATATTTTACATAATTATGTAAGCACTAACAGTATTAATGTTTTACGTTTTTTTTTTACAACAAACTTTTACGTTTTTAAGTAATATATATATACGAGTATTTACAAAATATCGTTTTAAATCCTCCGCGTCATTGTCGACTATAGGAAAGTTCCTAAAATACTAACTGCGTTGCCACGTTGGATGGCGATACTTATTATTTGCCTCTTTGAAGTAATAGCCAGCCTTCTGGTCCTGAGGAGTACCGATCAGGGTAGTCCGAGACGCCCAGGACTTTAATTGGCTTTATACGGCACAGTGCCATAGCGGCTGGCATGTAAGATTTTGTTGCCTTTCATCAACATTTCATCGCAAGGCAACGGGTTTCAATTTTTTTTCGAATTAGCTGCTACTTATTAATAAATTCATTGGGCTATTTTAGATATAACCCATTATATGTGTGACCGGTGACGGCAATAGGCTTGTCCCCTATTACGTGGGACCAAAAATACTGGCAAATTGGAAGAAAGAAAATATTATGTATAATTGGCAAACACAGATATGGCGAATATAAGCAAGGCATGTAAATTGTGGGTGTATAGTGCACCTCTGCCTAACCCTTCCGGGATATGGGCGTGATATATGTCTGTCTGTCTGTCTGTCTATAAAAGCAGCGAGCGCTCGGTCCCCATGACCTTAGTGTATTAACCCCAAACGGCTCAAATACATACGCACTTATACTTATACCAAACATAAAATGCAAATAACAATTCGTTGCATGTACGCGTACGTTAACGTAGAACATTTCAATATTGCAAACAATGTATGTTAATGAAATATTCGGAGTTTGTAAACATACTGCCAATTATAATATAAATATTTCGTTAATAAGCTATCTAATGTTTTAAAGGTCAAATCTTAACTAATATTTTAAAGAGGAATGATTTGTATGTAGAAATTTCTATGATCAAAAGTAAAATGCGGCTTTGGTATGGCTTGAGGCTTTGTTAGGTAGGCACATGGAGATTTCTCTTTTATTCCCATAAAATAAATATTAGTAGGTTTGTTTCTTCTATCTATCTATCTATCTATATAAATAAAAATGAATCGCCGTTCGTTTGTCTCGCTCGGGAACGGCTGGACCGATTTCTCTGATTTTGGTCTTGAAACATTCGTGGAGGTTCAGGGAAGGTTTACATATCAAGCAAGACTACATATCCTCAAATGACTTCCCATAATGACTTGCAATTTGTATTCAAAGTAATACTAAAACAAGTGAAAATAAAAAGTTAACTGTAAGTAGTAATTTTTTACAGCTTGTATATTACAAAATAAAATTTGCAAGTTGTATATTTTAAATATGAATAATCTGATCACAACAAATATATTTCAATCGCAAAGGACCAATTGCAGTTTGACTATTAATTTTGTGTTTATAATCAGAAAAAAGAACTATGTTTTTATAAAACAATGGGGTAAGATGTTGACTTTTTATATAATTGCACTAATTTCGCTAAATAAAAGACATTATAAACGTCGACGTATGTTTCACCTACTCACGAGGCATTCTCAAGACTGTCTCAAAGAGAACAGCTCTTTGAAACAATAACAATTGTTTCAAAATACAGGGGAGTTACGAGTTAGGAGGACGAATAATATTCGTGTAACTTATATATTTTCTCTTGAGTGTGACTAACAACATTTGTGCAAACATTCAACGGCACCATTATTTGCGGGTCGTTAAGAGACTGTTAAGGATATGGATTGAAAACACCCAACCACATTTTGAATCAAGTGACAGACTTGAAGTCGTGTATTTTTCTTTTACCAACAGGCTGGTTACTATTTGGCACAAAGAATAAGCATTGCCCTACAACGTGGCAATGCTGCCAGTCTTCTCGGAACATTGCACTTGTGATTATCTGATATCTTTTCCTAAATATTTATTTATTATTCCATCGAACTGAAGAACCCTTGAAAAAAGACCAGGTTAAGAGTACCAGCGAACATGGACGAAAATACTTTAGTTGCGAAGGAAGTACATTTGCTTTGCTTCCAAAGCAAATGATTCGTTTATTAAACAAGACTACAAGTTACAAGTTTGTAATTTATTATATAGGAAAAGGTTGTATAGCACAACTTAAAACCAAGATTCAATCAGATCCTTACTAGGTAGGTACACTAGACAGAGACTGGCGCTGCCAATTCGGCTGTATTTTTTATCAGTGATCATTTTAGATTTTTTTTAATAGAACTGCTTCTTATATTGTGGTCCCATTCCGATACTTATTTGGTCCCATCGTGGTAATTCAAAGTTGGTTCTTTCCAAAATTATTTTCCCTTGCAAAAAATTGAGAACGGTTCTGGAAAGTTGCTGATAGCAAACGGAAGAAAAACAAAAAGAGTCTCAAACGTAAAAAATAGTGTTCCTCGAAACAGCATGCATTAATTATTGCTTTTAGTAGTATTTGCATGATATTTAAACGTGTGTATATGAAAATTATTGCATAACGTTACTTGTAGCGATAAATTGAAGTTACAGATAAATAAGGTGAAGGTCAAAGATAATAACAATGAGCATTCGGATGTAATGCATGCTAAATACGATACAGTGAATTCTAGCATGTTTAGGAAGGAGATATATGGCTTGATTGAGGCAACAATGGCAGAAATATGGTGACTTATGTAATTGCACCATACTTTCTGGTGCTGGTTACTTCCTGACCCAGTGAATTAGTATTATCATTCAACACGCCAATTATTCTGGATTTTTTCTAGTTAGTGATGATGCGAGGGAATTTTAAGACGCGTTTTTGTATATCAAGTCAGTCAGGTCTTTAAGTTTGGATCGAGGAAGATTTCTTTGTTTGGGTGACTTTTAAAAACAAGTAGGTATATTTTACAAGAACAGTATGAACGGATTCAGTCGCAATATGCGAATATTTTTGTTTAATTATAAAAAAACAAGACATTGTACATTATGAGAATGAACTAGAGTTCACTACCTCCATTGCTGAACAAATGTAACTTACCAATTACCTGAGATAAATCAAATCAAAAGCTTAGAAAGAAACAAACTTACCGTTAAATTCTGCATCTTCTATCGAGTTCTGACTGTGCATGGAGTATCTGTTCGTTGTTTTCGTAGAAGGAGACCCTTGTGTAGACCCAGCAACAACACCTAAGCTCCGGTACCCTTCATCAGATACCTCTGAGCCATTGTCAGAAGCGCTTTCAGTTGCTGGTGCCGGGGAAACTGGCCTTGGAGACTTATTCCTCAGTCCATGTGGTGTCGGCACCAGATGATTTGAGGTTATGATTTTAGTTCTTCGTTCAGGAGAGGAAGAATTCCGTTTGGGGCTGATAGCTCTTGGAGTCAAATGTTTTCTGCTAGGCGAAGCTGCTCTATCCATGTCTCCTAAGTATGGTAGACTATTAGGGGCGTCAAGTCTATGAATTGATTGGTAATGTCCAGATCTTGGCTCCTCATTGTAGATCTTCGGGTTGTATTGCAGGGACATTGGTTCGTAGGTTTTTATTTCTGGTTTATAAGGCAGAGAAGTTGGGCCGGAAGGTTCTGGGGTACGTTCGTAAGTGACCGTGGCACCAGCCAAGTCATGTTTAGGGCGGGCTAGGCGTGCAGAAAGAGTTGATCTATGCTGAGCACGACAGCGACAGGGATCGTGTTTGTCTAAGTAATGGGCTAGAGTGTCCCAGCCACCTCCAACTCGAACCATGACGTGAGATCGGAGAATCTGAAAGATAAGAGAAATTCATGATTAAACAAATTCCCTTTTATATCTTCATTCGGAGTTTTCTTTGTTGCGCTGCTGTCAGAATGAAAGGATCAAATAAGTAATAATAGGTACTATGAAAGAATTTAAGCAATGATGAAGTTTTATTTATAAAACATAACCCTCTCGACTGCATCAGAACTATACAATATAATTTATAACTAAATATGAATAACTAAAAGGAGAACTAAAGAGGTTCAATTTACACCAGTCATGAAGTACTGTATGAAGCGAAGACCGGCTATTCATTACATACTCCTAATATAGATCTGCTGATATCGTGAGAATGCCTTGATAATCCTAACCAATACGAATAACCTCTATGCACCTTCATTTAACCTTGCATCCCTTAATATGGCTGTCTCTTACCAAAATATAAAGGACCCTCAATCCAAACACTTACTTCAAATCAGAGATCTTTTTAACTTTGGCAGCACCCAGTTTAAAATGCCACGCTTCATAACAAATGTTGTTATGAATTACAGTTCAAGTTATATTGGATATATAAGGTTGAAATTAGTTGCATCTGTAAAAGTATATGATGTAACCAAACAAGGAATCGAAGTGAATGAATCATAGATAGCTTAAAAGGTATTGGAACTATTACCGTTTGTAAAAGGTCAAGTTGATTTCATAGGTTTACTTTTAATCTATTTTAGTACAGAAGCAGCATTCCTTATTCCTTGTATAGTTCAGGCTGCATCAGACATGGTGGCCAAATACTTAACGAAACTACTTGCAAATTTTTATTCGAGGTGCTTGTACGCTTGTGACTAATTAAATTAAAAGAATAATTAAAAGTTCGACGACATGACTTTGATCTCAGGTCATCATTCCCACTCCTAATAAAATAAGTTTTAGCTGTCATGGAGGGATTAAAAGGAATGACAGTATGCCTTATTTTTTCAGGGTTAAAAAAGATACATACATATTGAACACTAATAGGATAGTTTAAATTAGGTATGTTTGGGTTAAAACACGAAAAATTATCTGATTAGGAGATCAGTTTGCGACAATTAAGGACACCTATGATCTAACCCTAGAAAGAAAGAGATAAATGAAATATCCAAACTCACCCTGACGAAGATCAGCGTCCGAGTGTCTCCAATCCTGTACTTTCCCTCAGAAACTCTGACCATAGGGAACTGGGTAGGGCAGGAACATCTCTCAACTAAATCCCTGACTCTCTCGTCCAAGCTCCTCAAATCATTTGTTACCAATTGCGGCTGTGGACCAGATGGCACCAGACCTAAAGCAGAATCATCGGGTCTCAATTCTTCACCTGCCAATTCTCTTTCTATTTGCTTCTCCATTTGAACCAGTAGTGGAGCTGGCATGCCCAGCACAGCCCCTTTTCTAGCAACTTCTAGAAGACATAGTACTACATGTTTTTCATTTTTCCTCAAACATAAATCGTCTGTTTCGAAGAGTAGGCATTCTAGAATACCTAGTGGTTTTCTACACCAGTCTATAAAGTTAGAGAGGTTGTCTCTAGCGAAGAATGTGCCAGCTTTGGCAGCTGGTAGCATGTTGATTGGTGATCTTATGCGGAGGGCTCTGGCCAGGTTCAAGGCATCGTCAGATTCTGGTTGAGGCGAGTCAAGGATTAAACGTGCTGATTCACGGACTGCGTTCGCGTGCTGAAACAAAAGAAAGATACAATTAGAAACTTTTCTTGTGCTAACAATGAATCGTTAACTGAAATATGGAAGTGAGTACCGTTTACGAAGACGTAATCTGATTTTTGAGAAATTAAATTTAATGTGTAAGAAAATATCTTACAATATTATAAATGAGAAAGTTTTAGAGATGTTTAGTTTTTTTGTAAAGAACAGATTTAGATGAGCTAATTTGGCTCATGGATATACCGCTGAACTAATAAAATAGATAGGTAGATTATTTTTGATCTTAGTAATTTATTTTCCGTGCGCTTTGATAAAAAGAATACTATTGTTTGTTAGTTTTTTGTATGTATTTTATTACTTTTTACTACTTGTCAAATCTGTGGTTAGGTGGAGTCGTACGTTCTTTTAAATAAATAGTACATTACCTTCTGGAACATTCCAAGCACCGACGTTTTGCACATGACCACTTTGCATAAATGTATAATATAGAGCGCAATAGTCGCAAGAAGTTGCACTTAGTATAATTAATATCTGTCCTGCACGTTTGTCAACACACTTGCTATGCAAATAATTACTGGGTGCAACTCTAAACACAAAGACATATTAATGAATAGACTGGACAACTCAATAGATTAATAAATCTATTCTCTGTTCCACTTTTGACACTCACGAATGACACCTGGAAACCCGACCACGAGAAATGTTAGTCAAAAATGTCACCTAGCTATCGAACACTTTTAAATTTAGTAGAGTTCTATGTGACAGTGATGTACCTTTAGTCAAATACTTAAAGAAACAGAGTATAGTCGAAAAACTAATACCTCGATCTTAGAATATACTGCACTTCCATCCTCTCTAGATAAGGTATAAGTGCTTCTACTTGTTGTTGGTTCATGTCAGTAGTGTTGTGATCTATGATCGAACTACTAAAACGCCAGACAGGGCAAAGCAATGAAAAAGAGGCGGAAGAAGGCCGCCAAAAAAGTGGCTGAAGCCGCCGCGACAAAGGCGCCGAAGAGACCCCGCCCTCCTCGCTCCACCGCCGTCGTCCTGACGCTGACGACGATGGGTGCAGAGAAGGGAGTGGGGTACGCCGATGTTTTGAAGAAGGTCAAGGCATCGGTGGACCTTAAGGCCCTCGAGATACCGGGGGGGCTCCGGTGCAAGACTACTCGCACCGGGGCTCGCCTACTCGAGCTCTCCGGCGCCTCCAGCGGCCCCAAAGCTGACGCCCTAGCGGCTAAGCTGAGGGACACGCTGGACCCAGAAGCCGTCCGCGTCTCCAGACCCACCAAATGCGCTGCATTGCGCATCTCGGGCCTGGATGACGCGGCCACGACGGAGGAGGTTATTTCCGCCGTCGTGGAGGCGGGCGGCTGTCCCCATGACCAGGTGAAGGCTGGAGAGATCTCCTTCAGCCCCACCGGACATGGAACGACAGTCGTCCAGTGCCCCGTCGCGGCGGCACTTAAAATTGCGGACGGACGGAGCCTCCTTATAGGGGGCTTCCTCAGGGCGCAGGTGCAGCTCCTGCGTGCCCGGGAAACCAGGTGTTTCCGGTGAATGATGGTGGGGCACGTAGGAGTGCAGTGCGCAGTGGAAGACACCGTGGGTGATCGATGCTTCCGCTGCAGCCGGCCCGGTCACAAGTCCAACGCCTGTGACGCACCGCCTCGCTGCTACAGATGCGAGGCGGAGGGCCGCTACTGCGCGGCCAGATTCGCGGAGGGATGCTGATATGGACGTCCATTAATGGACACCCATATCCGCATCCTACAGGCGAACTTGAACCACTGCCGCGCTGCTCAGGATCTTCTGTACCAGAGCATCGCGCAGTGGTCCATAGACCTGGTCGTGGTCGCCGAGCCGTACTATGCCCACCCGGGAAGCCTGGTGGCGCAAGACGGCTTGGCCTGCATCTTTGGGGGGTCCGCCGCAAACACCTCGCGGCTTGCAATTATTGCAAACGGCCGAGGCTGCGTTGCGGCGGAATATGAAGGGGTGGCAGTCGTGGCCGCATACATCTCGCCGAACAACATTAACGACGCTCAGTATGAGCTATGGCTCACTGATGCTCGACGTCGTCTTCACTACGTGTCGTCCTCGCCCTGTCCTTCTCCTGGGAGACTTTAACGCCTGGTCTACGGCGTGGGGCTCTCGGGTAACCAATGGCAGGGGGAGA
This sequence comes from Nudaria mundana, assembly GCA_963556515.1. Lineage (NCBI taxonomy): Eukaryota > Metazoa > Arthropoda > Insecta > Lepidoptera > Erebidae > Nudaria > Nudaria mundana. Next base: position 17,451,670 of record OY748307.1, on the reverse strand, counting down.
TTACTTGAGGACTGGGCCACTACACGTGGACTAGAGCTCCTCAACCGGGGGAATGTTGCCACCTTTTGGCGGTCGGGGGTCAGCTCGGTCGTGGACTTAACGTTCGCGACCCCTGCCCTCGCCCGCCGTATTATGGGCTGGTGCGTGGAGAAGGGTGTGGAGACGCACTCGGACCACCGATACATCCGGTTCGAGGTCCCCCCCCACCTAACCTTCCACAGCCGGTACCGAATCCCCCGGAACCGCGTTGGGCGCTCAAGAGTTTAGACCGGGAGGCTCTCCTGGAGGCATCCATTGTGCAGGCCTGGATTCCAGCGCCGGACAGGCCTGTTGACGTGGATGCCGAGGCAGAGTGGTTCAGGAGAGCCATGTCGCAAATCTGCGATGCGGCGATGCCTAGGGTTACACCCGGGCCGGCCAGGAAGCAGGTGTACTGGTGGTCGTCGGAGATTGCACAGCTGCGTGCAGCATGCGTCTCCGCCCGCCGCCAGTACACCAGGTTTCGCCGGAGGCATCGTCGACCAGACGACGCGGCAGCCCGGGAGGCGGAGCTATATGCGTCCTACAGAGAGGCTAAGGGCACCCTCCAGAAAGCGATCACGCGGGCTAAGACGACAGCACGCGAGGAGCTCCTGGAGACCCTGGAGCGGAACCCATGGGGGCGCCCGTACCTGCAGGTCAGAGGTAAACTCCGACCGAGGGCGTTCCCACTGACCCAGAGTCTCCAGCCGGATCGGCTGGAGGGGGTCTTGGGCTCTCTGTTTCCGACGAGCGCGGAGGAGCACATCCCTCCGAGCATGGCTCCGTCTCAGACGCCCAATGCGGATAGCAGCGAAAACGACGTACCCGAAGTCAGAGAGGGTGAGTTAGGAGCGGTGGTGCTTCGGCTCAGTCGCCGGAAAACCACCGCCCCTGGACCCGACGGCATTCCGGGCCGTGTATGGGTCCTGGCCCTCGAGGGACTCGGGCCTCGACTGAGGGGGCTCTTCAGCGCATGCCTCGAAAGGGGCCAGTTTCCCAAGGTGTGGAGGACGGGGAAACTGGTCCTGATCCGGAAAGCGGGGCGGCCGGTGGACTCACCGTCCGGTTACCGGCCGATCGTGCTGCTCGACGAGGTGTGTAAGCTCTTTGAGCGAATGATCGCGGAACGCCTCGTCGAGCATCTCACGCGTGTGGGCCCAGACCTGGCGGATAACCAGTATGGTTTCCGTCGGGGACGGTCCACCGTGAGCGCGATCATGCGCGTGAAGACCCTGGCGGAGGAAGCAGTCTCGCGGGGCGAGGTGGTGTTGGCGGTGTCTCTTGACATCGCCAACGCCTTTAACACCCTACCCTGGAGTTGCGTTAGGGAGGCACTTGTATATTACAAAGTGCCTCTCTACCTCCGTCGTATTGTCGGGGCATATTTATCCGAGAGGGCTATAACTTACCCTAGCTGGCTCGGGCCAGCTCGGCGAGATGTCTCGTGCGGTGTTCCACAGGGGTCGGTCCTAGGACCTCTCCTGTGGAACATCGGATACGACTGGGTGTTGCGGGGTGCGTTGTCTGAGGGCGTCAGCGTAACTTGTTACGCCGACGATACCCTCGTCACGGCGCGGGGAGCAATGCACCAGGAGGCAACACTCAAGGTCACGACTGGGGTTGCTGAAGTCGTAAGTCGGATACGGCGGCTGGGACTGGACGTGGCACTGAATAAGTCCGAGGCTCTGTGTTTTCACGGACCTCGGCGCGGGCCACCTCCAGGATCCAGCATAAATGTAGGGAGCGTTAGCATCGGCATCGAGCCCTCCATGAAGTATCTGGGGCTCGTACTCGATGGCCGGTAGAACTTCGGACCACATTTCCGAAGTTTGGTCCCCAAAGTGACGGGGGCAGCAGCCGCGCTTTCGCGACTGATGCCCAACTTAAAGGGACCCAACGCTTCCTGCAGGAGACTGTACCTGGGGATCGTGCGGAGTATGGCCGTATACGGGGCTCCAGTATGGGCGGCGAGACTGACGGCCAACAACGCTGCTATATTGCACAGATCGTTGAGGACCTTGGCCGTCAGGACAATAAGAGGGTACCGCACGATCTCTCTAGAGGCTGCATGTCTCCTAGCCGCGACCCCTCCATGGGACCTGGAAGCGAGAGCCCTTGCGTCATTGTTTCAATGGCACAAGGAGGCGCTGGAGCGGGACCACAGGCCTGCGTCTCGAGAAATCGAGGCCCAGCGGTCCCATCTCCGCCAGGATCTCATGGAGACATGGAAGGTGCGACTTGAGCAACCTAAGTGGGGAACCACCACCATCGCGGCGGTGAGACCGCTCATGGAGGACTGGCTGCAGAGGCAGCACGGTGGCCTCACGTACCGTGCGACACAGATCATCACCGGGCACGGAAACTTTGGTGGGTATCTGTTTCGCATGCATCGTGAGGTCACACCCGCGTGTCAACACTGCGAGGCTTCCGGCGAAGACACGGCATTCCACACGTTGGTGGAATGCTCAGCGTGGGCAAGTCAGCGCCGGGACCTCGTTATGGGCCTGGGCGTGGATACTCTCTCACTGGAGACCATGCTACGAGCCATGGTCTCTAGCGAGAGCCAGTGGAACGCGGCCGTTTCCTTCTGCGAGCAGGTTATGCTCGTGAAGGAGACGGCCGGAAGGGCGAGGGAGCGTATCCTCCCCGCTGAGTTCCGAAGTCTGCGGCGAGGGCGCCGCATACGTGACTACGCCCAGGACCATCGACCTCCATGATCGGGGCCTGAGGACGATGGATTAGCAACCCACCGTCCCTACATAAGCAGGCTAGAAGGGCTGCGTGATGTGGGGCTTCACCCCATGCACGCCTTCACTCACCGACGCGGGATAAAACCCGACCCTAGAGATGCGGGGTAACACCCGACCACCACGCAGTGGCCACTCAAGTGACCAAGGTCCGCCGGGTGCCACTGGGAATTCTTTCAGTATCTACCGGAGGCACTCGGCAATGGACGTAGGTAGGCAGCCACAAGCCGCGGATTAAAAAAAAAAAAAAAAAAGGGCAAAGCAATGACTATGCTACACTTTTTAAATATTTTACGATATAAATCAGAATGCTCTAACCAACTGAGCTATCGTGTCTTTAGCAGTGGCAGCTGAGTTGATCCAAGCATTCCCCCTTTAATAATAAGACAACTAACACTGGTTCAAGTCTAACTTAAGGGTGCCTTTGGATCAGAGATGTGCTATGTAGCTATGCTGCGAATATGTGCTTGTAGACCAATGAAAATGATTGTGCCGTAAAGTAATGTGTGGACAAATGTATATGATTGGTGGCTGTCAAACGCATCCATGGCAACGTAGTATATATATATATATACATAGCACATCTCTAGTCGTAAGGCACCCAGCCCCTTCGCACACAGTTCGTAAGCCTAGTCGTATCGTTAAGACGCAACGTGCACGAGACCGACAGTGTTCTACAAACGAATAGTCGAGTAGACGTATCGTTTTGTAAGATCTCAGTTGAAATCATGGCATCAACGGTACCAGATGTACAGTAAGTAAATGTTTACGCTTGGCTTTATACGCCAGTACGCTACGACTATCGTGATGACACTAAACATGTCTTACGATTCGCTGCACTACCGCTTCGTTGCGGTCTTGTTTGGACATGTACGCGCTCGTATTGCACTCTTCGTACGCACGTATTACGATACGCTTACGCTACGACGCTTTTGATTTTGCGATTTATATTAAATGGTATGTCTATTAGTTTATTTAGTCTCTTTTTATTCTAATTGGTTGTCAACGATGGACGAAAGTAAATGCATAAGCGTATAATAGCTTAAACGTAGTGAAATCTTGGTTAGTTAGCAGATTCCTCCTCATGGCAAGGGGACAGTCGCTGTTTCGAGTCCGGCCCACGACTATCCTTTTTGTGATTAAGTTTATTGTAATAAAATGATTTATTGACCGAGCGAGCGAAGCGTCTCAGTTTCAACTCGAGGACTGGCCGATGTGGCGTTGTTTGTCTGTATGTATGTGTGTCAGTTCCGGTCTACAGGCCGCATTTTTCAGCCGATTTTCATGAAATTTGGCAAAAGTGTTCTTTGTTGCAAGGCGTAACTTTTGTCGAAGGGATTTTTCGATTGGGGGGGAAATGGGGGAGAAATGGGGGGAAAATGGGGAAGTACAAAAATTGTTGCTATTTCTTACCGTCTCTTTTGATTTTTTTTCTATTTATTCTTTCTTGGGTGCGCATGGAAAGTCAGCCACCAGACCACGTCCCAAAAGGGTATTAGGGACCCGAAAATAACGCGAGGTCTACTGTTCGCAAAACTACTAGTATATACTTATTGCATGGCAAAAGTTTTTATGTGTTAATTAACCGGGAATTTTTTTTTTTAATATATATCTGTCAGGTCAATTCACACAACGCTATCTAGTCTCAAACTAACCAGAGCTTGTGATATGAGTGGTAGATAAATTGATATAAATACTTTTGTAAATACATACATATTATACACATAGGAAACAAACAAACTTCGTCTTAATTAAGAACCTTAAAACTATTTTACGCGGGCGTAGTCGCGGGCTCCCGCTCGTCAATTGCAACACTAGTCCCACATTAAAAATAAATTAAAAATAAATCATAAGTAAAGCTGTCAGGTTTAATGCAAATCTTTTAAATGGATATTACGCGTAAAAAATGCAAATTACCCATGTAATATGCAGATTACAGCGTAATTATATGTTCCGATAGTGTTTAGCCGTTTATCACTTTGTTACATGGACATTAGGCGGTACTCGATTTAGTACGTTTGGAGGTTGACCAGTGCTAAATTGTAGACACTAGTTTGTTAACCGACTTAAAAAAAAGAGGTTTCTCAATTCGACCGTATATTTTTTTGTTTGTTATAATATACTTATAATAAATCTGTAGAAGTGAAAATTCTGTAAATTGAAAATATCAAAAAAATAAATGGCAGGGGGTGTTACTAGACCGACACCGCACCCAAAATGTGATTTAAAAATTTTTGTCTGTCTGTCTGTCTTCTATAATTATTTTTTAATATCCTAGGCTTACTTACCTACTGGCTTACTTTTTATCTCGGAAAAGAATATACAATAAAAAACAAACTTAATTTTGCGGTTCGAGCCCTAGACCCGATTACTGTACCAACCGCAAATAATAAGTTTGTCGTAGGCTATGTCACCCGCAGTGGAGTTCACTAAGGGGCGCTGCACACGACTAAGATAATATAATATTTTATCTTAAGATACAATATCTTTCGCCATACAATAATAATACTTATAAATAGAATAAGATAATAAATAATGTTTCATATTTTCGTATCTAAGATGAATTTGTATGATATAATAGAGAATATATTAGAAGATATAAAAGAGAAACTGTTGTAGGGGGGCTTTATGAACGCTATAAAACCCAAAACAGTGGTTTTTAGAACTTTTGTCTGTTTGTCTGAATGTTTGAACACGCTAATCTCAGAAACGGCTTAACCGATTTGAATTTTTGATTTAAATTTGCGGTTTTCAGTAATACGTTGTGATTTATTCAACTTAACATTAAGGTTTGGTTTTCAATAGGTTCATAAATAAAAAAGTTATGAAGATCTAAAGTAACACGCAGGCGGAGCTGCGGGCAACAGCTAGTAATAAATAAATATTGTTGGACATTCTCACTCAACGCAATCTAGCCCAAACTAAGCTATAAGCTTGTTCTATGTAGGATCTACACAACTGATAAATACATATATAATATACATAGAAAAAACCCAAACTCCGAAACAATCATTTGTGTATCACACAAATATTTAATTCGACCCGGGAATCGAACCAAAGACTCCGGAGTCGAAAGCCGATGCACTACCGAACACGCCACCGAAGCAGTTAATGTTGTTCGCGGATAACTTCGTCGTTTATGAACCGATTTAAAAAAAAATACGTTTGTTAGTAGGTGCACCGCGTGGTGGCGAGGATGCCTTGGGCCCTGGACATGTTAGTAGGGCTCCTTAGCACCCAAAATCTATAGGTCCAAGTACTGTGGTGCACCTGTAGTACAACAGTCGAAAATTTGACTAATTTACCCCAAAAGTAACCAGACCGATAGTGTCACAACCTATTACTTGGTACCAATATAATAAGTGACAAAATGAAGGCGTATAATAAGCCTCTGCCTACCCCTTAGAAAGTACAAAAGTAGTTCTGTCTGTGTGAAGTCAGAAAAGATCATGAAACTTGTAATTTGAGTCTAAGTTATTTTATTACATAACTGTTGCATTATTGTGTTATTATTAAGTTATAAAGTGTTATTTCGTGTGTTTATAAGAATGTTTATTGTTTTAAATGAATGGTTGTTGATTTTTATTATGGTTTCTTATGACGGTAATAATTTTATTTGATTTGTTCCTATTTGATCTGCAGTGTACGACTTTAGATGCTCTTCCGATCAGTGCAGCACGCACCACATGCAGCTTCGACTGTCAATGTGTTAGTTTACGACGATCAGCAGCAAGTGCCCTTGCCGTCGCATTCGGAATATTTTTTACAGAAATCCGTACAAATACGTACAGGACCGGTCGTTCAGTTGCGGTCTAAACGCTTTTGTTTCTTATGTCTGCATGTGCTATTTGTATGTGCTGCGTGCTGCACTAATCGAAATCATAATCATAGTATAAAACAAAGTATTTAGTTAGTCATAGTATAAAACTACGCAACGGATTTTGATGCGGACCAATAGATAAGTAGAGTGATTCTCGAAGAAGGTTTTTGTATACAATTTGTCAAGCGGGAGAAGCCGCGGGCGTCCGGTAGTATATTTCCCAATGGCAAAAGATCCCCTCCCATGCATTCCAAACGGATCTGTACCGGACGCTAATAAAACATAAAAAGGGTGTATTTTCCCTTCTTGTCACTGTTACTGAAATTAGTGTCTTGGAATTAAAATTAAGTATATTACTAAATATATCCCTAGTTCTGCTTTACCATGTTATCTTCATACAATTTTGCGCTGATAATAAATCAATTTGTACTAACCCACCGTTTTGCCCACCGGTCCCAAATGGAACGTACCAATTTTAAGCAGTAACGAAGCAGTTATTACCAAGGTCTGTGCCCACTGTCCAGTTAATAAGTCCAATATTAGTCATTATATTATTTAATAGCTTGTGTAGGAGTCATGATATATCGAGGTTTTTTTCTTTATTATTTTTTGCAGAGATTATAACTGAGAATATTAATATTTGAGTTGGTGCATAAGACTAGTGGTTCACCACGGTTTCGTATTTTTTTTGGGAAAAAATTTACATGCACATCAAAACCTCACCGCTGCCTAATCTTATAAGCAGCAGACAAACTTTTTTTACAGCAAATATTATTTTCCCTGCAAAAAAATATGCCAAAGTAATTTATTGTTTATTTTGCGATTTTACAAGTATCTAAATGTTCCAATAGAAGCCGGCATTAAATCTAGATTTTATAAAATTATCAACGATTATTTATAACCGTGAGGCCCGTGCGCCAGCCAATCACAGCCAATGATGTCGTGCGATACTACCTTGTCACTTTGACAGATCATAACTTTTTTTTTTTGGGCTTTGGCACACTAGCCATCAGCCTATCAGATCATTACTTTCGACTGGGTCAACCAATTATGAATTTTTTTGTTTTAATTGAATGCTAGTGCGTCTGTGGTCCCAATTTATTTTGGTCCGTTCCGTCCGTGTCATTCCGAAACTTTGAAGTCGTTTTTTACTAAAATATTTTCTTCATACTAGCCAGTCAAATCAAATCAAATAGTTTTTATTGTATACAACACGAAAACAGTACAAATTGCAGCCTTTCCGCTAAAAGCGGTATATTTCAGACAACCTTTGCAGGTTATCGCAAACTGAATGTGACGATTATACTTATATTTGTGGGGTTTTTTAATTGAAAGCTTCTATTTCTCAAGTGGTCTCATTTCAATTTGGTCCCATTCCGACAATTATTTGGTCCCATTCCGACAATTATTTGGTCCCATTTTAATTTGGTTCCATTCCGACAATTATTTGGTCCCATTTCAATTTGGTCCAATTCTGACAATTATTTTGTCCCATTTCAATTTGGTCCCATTCCGACAATTATTTGGTCCCATTCCAACAATTATTTGGTCCTATTTCGGTAATTTAAAGTCGGTTATTGTGTCAATTTTTGACGTGTTTTTTAATTATTGACTGAGGGAGCGAAGCGACCGAAGGCTCCGTTTCAACTTGCAGACTGGGGAGAATTTCTTTCGTCTGTACCTCTACATCTCTACATCTACGGGTTCTGACAGATCGATTTGCATGAAACTTTACACACACACTCCTTGCTTACAATGAATAACATTTGAATGATATTTTTTTGGATTGGATGACAAATGAAAGAGTAATAAAGAAAATTGAAGAAGAAATTTTCTAAACAAAGCCGCTCCCGAAGTCTACAGTTCACAGAACCACTAGTTGTAGGTAGTTGTTTAAATAGAAAACGAAACGGATAGGGTCTGCGCTAACGCTTTTAGTACCGACCTATGTGAAACTTCCTGACTAGTATAAATGTTAAGATGTCCTCCGTCCATTGTGTGAATCGATTCCCGTGTAATACAATTAGTGTTTTGTTAAACTGTTGTACAATTAAAAACAAACTAGTTATCCCAGCGAACTTTGTATCGCCTCAAATATTAAAAAAAAAAAAAAAAATTATAAAGTATATAAAAAAAATGTATGTAAATTAAAAAAACGCGACAGACGGCCAAATTGTCGTATTAAATATATAGATGACAATCGTTAATATAGATAAAACTCATTCTCCAGCTGTTCTCATTTTTAGGGTTCCGTAGTTCAAGTCTCGGAACCCTTATAGTTTCGTAATGTCTGTCCGTCTGTCCCTCCTCGGTTTTACATCCTAACTTTGAGTGCTAGAAACAAGAAACTTTTTATGGAAGCCGCACTTCGGGTATTAGCCGTAACATGTACATAATGTTACGGCTAATACCCGAAGTGCGGCTGCACCTAGTTTTAGCCGGTTAGAACTAGGTGTACCCACTTACTCTTGGTTAAACCTTGTCTAATTGTATCCCCGTAGGGTTAGACAGAGTTAATTATAACATCACACTACGATCAAAAGGAGCGGAGAAGCAATGAAAAAATTTCAAACCCTAGGTACATTACTACGAACTGTGAGCGTCTACTACTATTATAAAGAGGAAAGATATGTATTTTTATGTGTATGCCTGTAATGAATAAACTCAAAAACTACTGTGCCGATTTAATAAATTATTTCACCATTAGAAAGCTACATTCACCCTGAGTTACATAGGCTACTTTTTATCCCGGTAATGTGTTCCCACGGGACCGGGAACGAGTAAACTAAATCACGCGGGCGGAGCTGCGGCGATCAGCTGGTAATTAATAATTTGATTGTACATTTGAACTTAATGTAAATTAATCTGTGTTGCCACAATTCGACACACCCATGACGCACATGAGTCAGCTATGACACCCAGCACAATGGGCCCACGCCGTAAGACAACGTAACACTACCTGCCTACAGCCTGTGATGTTACGTATGACGTGGAGCACCTTATGACTCACTGGGATGGGTAGTACGACACAAGAATAGCAACTAAAAATATACGTTTTTGTATTTCAAAGCAATGAGTTTGCTTAAACTATTCTTAAAGTATTAAGAAATAAATTATAAATAGATCACAAAAACTGATGTCATCGGCGGGACTCGAACCCACGGCCTTTCCCTAACAGGAGGACTGCTCTGACCAACTGGGCTACGATGACCACTACCGATAACATCGAATTTTTGCTTCATATCATATTCATAATTTCTACATAGCGCTATTAAGGTTAGCGTTTAATATTAAAAAAAAATACATTTGAAATTGTCACAACAACCGACTTTAAATATGAGCATAAATAGGACCAAATAATAGTCAGAATGGGACCAAATAATAGTCAGAATGGGCGCAAATAATAGTCAGAATGGGACCAAATTGAAATGGGACTATTTCGGAAGTAGTAGCTTTCATTTAAAAAAATAAATTTCAAAATCGGTTCACCCAGTCCAGAGATATGAGGTAACAAACATATTGTGCCGTAGGGCGAAACCGGTCAGGTGTTGAAAATAAAAATTGTGGAGCATGTGTACAAGTGAGTTTATTTCATAATATACTAGTGGTCGCCCGCGACTTCGTCCGCGTGGTAATTTGGATTTTTTCCCGTTCCCGTCGCGCCGCGTCATATTTTGTTCAATTCACACAATATCTTTATAAATTGTAGCCTATGTGTTATTCTGATGTATAAGCTATATTATTGTAAAGTTTCATTAAAATTCATTCAGTAGTTTTTACGTGAAAGAGTAACAAACATCCATCCATCCATACATACATACTCATAAACTTTCGCGTTTATAATATTAGTAGGATTACTATAGGTACGTACGAGTATGTTCCACCAAGTGCCGACAATCGAAAGCATAAATTACATACAGTCGAATTGTGAAACTCCTCCTTTTTTGGAAATCGGTTGAAAATGTTAGGTTTTTTGGCCTAAGACATATCAGTATGGATATCTTTGTTGTTCTTAGTTAAATGAGGTAAAAGAAAACGGGAATTATCTATGGTTTCAGTCCCATTTTAACTTTATTGAGTTACGACAACATTACCTACTAGCTGTTTACTGCGGCTCTGCCCGCGTAATATAGTTCTTCGCTACCGATTCATGTGGGGACATATTATTGGGAAAATGTTACTCGCTGGTATTAATGTAGCTACATATCAGTGATATAATTTTCATAATCGGTTTAAATTCAAACAAACAAAAATTCAAATCTTTCCTATATATATTGTGCCCGTGCCTCGGAGAGCACGTTAAGCCGTCGGTCCCGGTTGTCATACGAACATCCTTGGCAGTCGTTATGGGTAGTTGGAGTCCTAAATCAAAAATCCGACCGGTCTAATTACAGAACTTAGATAATCGCAGTTAGACTGGAAAGCCGGCCCCAACTTAGTTAGGAAAAGGCTCGGTAAATGATAGATAGAGAAATGATAGAGATATACTAATATTATAATGACGCCTGCTTTCCAGAAGGGGTAGGCAGAGGTAATTATACGCCGACATTTCGTCAGTCACTTACTGTAAGAATAACTCAAATTCAATGCATGATTCAGTTACGTTCAATCGTAAAAAAGTAATAAAATATCGTAATTTTTAACCTCGTGTTTTCAATAAAAAGACAATTAAATAGGTACTTAATTAATATTTATTTCGTTATAAAGCCGATGAATCAGCTTAAAAACTATGACAGATAATAAACCATTAATAACGAAAGTAATCAAAAATTGGTCATCAAAATAATGACTCATACAGTGACCGAAAGCCTTCCAAATAGGTATTTATCACGAGCGTGCACTTGACTCCAATTAGGTTCGATACCCCGGCCGCGAAACCGGAAATGTCGTCGTTTCAAGGCCGTTGAATGCACTTTTCACTATCATACGAGAAATTTTGTCGATTACTTCAATTTAAGCGCTACTCTACCTATCTTTATGTATATAATTCTACTGTGCGTGTGTATGTCCTGAACTCTTCCTAAACGGCTGGACCGATGTTGATGAAATTTTTTGTGTGTGTTCAAGGGAATTCGAGAATGGTTTAGATTCACATCTGTCGGGTCCGCTAGTATATTATAAAGAGGTAAAACTGTTATGTTGTATGTAAGGTAGGCAGAGACATGTTATATTTGTATAAGGCAGGTAATCTATTGAACCGATTCAAAAAATGATTTTACCTATTTTATCCTTTTGAGTGTTACAGGCTACTATTTATCCCAATAATTTAGTGTCTTTTTTTAATTACTGGACCGCGGCCGCGCCTAAGTCCATTGCCGAGCGCCTCCGGTAAGCACTGAGAGAATTCCAAGTTCCCAGAAACCTTGGGGATTGGGAACCTGAAAACATTCAAACTTCCCAGACTGGGCTCACCCTACACCTACTACTACCTAGTTACAAAATCACGTCCTTATCCCCGAAGGAGTAGAATGAGGCGTTCATTACGCCCACATTTCGTCAGTCATTGTTGATCCCACGTAATAAGTAGCCTATTGGCGTTTCCGGGCACTCTGGGTATGTTTCCAGAGCCTTCTCCGTCGGCCAGCAGGTGTGTCGCCTGCAGATGATGATGACGTCGGTCCAGAAAACATTTAGCACACTAAACAACCATTTCTAAAAATACTATATTACTACGGCTTTGCCCACTTCCTCGTGAACCACTCTATCCATTAGTGAAAACGGCATCAAAATCCGTTGCGTAGTTTTAAAGATCTAAGCATACATAGGGACGGATAAACTTTGTTTTAAACTGTTATGATTATCCATAGACACAACACACAAACGTGACTTACTTCTTATAAAACTCATAGAGAAGGTCGCAGAAACAAGTTGCTTCGAGCATTAACCACGAATAGACAATATTGTCTATTGAATTAAAATAAACAATCAATCATTACAGCCATAGATCACTGATAGGGCGCCCGCGCCGGTTGCATGTTCTATTGTTTATGGTATGTTAGGTAACTGATGGTGTAAGCAGAGTTGTATGGTATTCGGTAGACACTGTTTTGACATTTTGACTTCTGTATGTGTGTACATTTTTTTTTAGGTTTAAAGGCTTGGTTTCAAGACCTTTAAGCCAAGTTCTGTACAAATATTTATTGTTATATATTTGTATGATATTACATCAAATATATTTCATTTATTTATGTTAATAAATACATCGCGGACGCCCGCAGTTTCGCCCGCTTGACAAATTGTAGTACTATACACAAAAACCTTCCTCAAGAAACCCTCACTACCCATGTGTGAAAACTGCGTCAAAATCCGTTGCGCAGTTTTACAGATCTAAGCATACAGAATGGGCGACTTTATTTTCAACCCACTTCCAAAAAGGAGGAGATTCAACAATGAGTTCAACAATGGCTTGAAGATATGTTAGCCAGTGTAGTAAAATACTTGTTTAATAAATATGTAAAGTGGACAACAACCTTTGATAATGCTATAAAGCAAAACCGGTCAGATAAATAAAATAAAATTGAAACGGTGTACAAGTGTTTGGTTAGCATGTAAGGAGGAGGTTCTCAATTCTACTGGTTTTTTGGTCCCATTTCTATTTGGTCCCATTTCAATTTGGTCCCATTCCGATCATTATTTAGTCCCATTTCGGTCATTTGAAGTTGGTTGTTCTCAATTTTTGACGTGTATTTTATTATTTGTTATTATGTTAACTAGAATATTGTTTTAATAGCGCAACGCACAAACGTGTGTAAAACCCACCGAGAATCGGCATTTTTGTACATATTAATGACTAATTAGTAATCTATACACAACTTGTTTACATACAAACATAAATACGTAAACATGTGAATGTAATTTATACCGGACTGTAAGGAATCTAGATATTTTTTTTTTTTAAACGGTGGTACTTCACGGTGTATAATACAGAATATGAAGAATATGATGATTACATACCCTAATAATGGCAATAGGCTTGTACCGTATTAGGTACATGGGACTTGGGACCCTCAAAACTACTCGCAAAATGTGATGCAAGTGGCACCTCTGCGTATCTTCAGGTGTGATTATAATATGTCATGCTATTAGATCTGTTTTGACATTACAAGTTCTTCGAAATTAAAAAACTTCAAAGTTATACTTATGTTCCATTTTTTGAATGTAAATGGCCGAAGAATTCAAAGGCATCAGTTATCTATATACGAGTATTATAAAGAGGAAAGATTTGTATTTTTGTGTGTATGTTTGTCATGAATAAAGTCAAAAACTACTGTGCCGATTTTAAAAATTCTTTCATCATTGAAAAACATTCACCCCGAGTAACATAGGCTACTTTTTAATGTTTTGTGTTTCATGTTCCCACGGGAACCGGAAACAAGTAAACTAAATCACGCGGGCGGAGCTGCGGTGATCAGTTAGTAAGCTATAAGTTGATAACTATGTTCAAGAAAACTATCTGTGAATTATTTGTATGTGATGACTTCACAAGACTCAAATAATAACTTATGATCCATAGATATCTAGTTATGATACTAGTATATCTAAGTTATGATCACATAACAAGCACGATCCAAGGCAACATCCGCTTGATCCGCAATGATCATAAATGGTGATAGATAACTGACAAGTGTAGGTAGTTGCAAGTCTCTGATTGGCTGTTAGAATCGGGTACATGACTGTCTAATCAAATAAACTTCTTTTTATTAAAATGTCAAAACGATAGACCTTCTTCTTCTTTTTTTAAAAACGTGGCTCCATCTATATTCATTGATGATTTCGCCAATGTCAAGGTAATGCTTGATTACTTGTTAGTCCCGCACAGAAGAACTGGTTATTCCTAACTAGCTCCAGGTGCAGGACAAGAAACGTTGTTCGGTATGTGAGTGTCTGGATACCCGATTTTTGCGGAGCGCCAGAAGTAACCTAAAAAGCCACCAGGCACGCGCTCAGCAAAAATCGAAATCCGATAGACATTATAGAGAGTAGGAAACTCAACTAGATATGACTTTTACTATTATGTACCTACCGTCAAATATTTCCTTTTTTTTGAAGCCGTTAGGTCCATAACCGGGTCTCCTGGTACTCACCAGGAGGTATTTCCAGTGGCGCCCGGCTCAAATCAGTAATACGAGAAGGATAATAAGATCGTAGGTACATAATTTGGGATTCTTTATATAAATACATTAAAATTTCAATTATTCATGCTAGTTGTAGGCATTTGCGTTATTTTAGAATTACTTGGTTGAGCCAAAGTCAGGGCCGTATTCAGCCTAATTTACCTTTATTGTGTGGTTAGATTGGTCGGTAGACGAGTTAGGTCAAAGCCCAAGGTTCTATTTCCTGGTTAAGTGTGTCTTATGGTGGAAATGTTTTATTGTTTGTAGTTTAATATTATACAAAGGTAGTACTTGGAAGTAGCAATGTGATTTGAAGTGAAATAAAAGTGAATAGTTGATGTTTAATAAATAAAATCTTTTACGGTTTTTACGTAGATTATAGAAGTGAGACTTTAAAATAGTGATATATCCATTTTACGCGTAGAGGTACCTACTTACCCAAATACATTACTTTTCATGATTTTAGTTAAGCACCTTTTTTGGTATTTCAAAGAAAAGAGTTTGCTTAAACTATTCTTAAAATATTAAGAAAGAAATTATAAATTAATCCCAAAAACTGATGTCATTGGCAGGACTCGAACCAACGGCCTTTCCGTAACAGGGGGACTGCTCTGTTCACTAACGCTAACCACTAGCGCGATCTAGAAACTAGGCATGCAATGCATGCTGCTATTTGCAAATGTTGAGCGGAGCAAATAATGTTTTTATTACATATCAGAATCAGAATCGAACACTTAAATTATTTAATCGAATGTAAAAAAATCTATTTTCATTGTTGACGCGTGTTTCCATGGCAACCATTTAATCATCTGGTTTTTCGGTGATGTCTAGGACATTTTCGGTGATTATTCCTCCGTAGTCAGCTCTATTTTCATGATTTCAGATATATGCACTCCTGGGTATGATGTCGCCCAGCATGCCAAATTTGGTCAAAATCGGTCGAGACGTTTCGGATGAGTCACGAGACACAAACGATTTACACTTGTCGCCTAAGATTGAGCTCTGCTTCGCTCCACTCAATTATTAAGGAGCTAAAATTCGGTGTTGTCGGTATTGGTCATCGTAGCTCAGTGGTCAGAGCACTCCCCCGGAAAGGCCGTTTAGTTAAGCAATTTGTCAGATTTAATTTTTATAGCATTTAACCGTTTGTAAGGAAACCCGAGGTCGGAGAAACGGATGGACATGGACATGATGAAACTATAATGTTTCCTAGACTACTTGTACAATACCTATATTTTTGGTGCCTGGGCTTGAACTACGGGACCCTAAAAAAGAGTTAAGTTCTATTAGCCAAAACAATTTTGACCAAAGTACTGTTTCCTGCAGTTTTGTATATGAACCATGAGCGTATCTACTTAGAATTTATAAGTACTCGTTATGGTATGACCATGGTACTCAACAAACGAGTTAATCTTCGCATTACACGGAAGTTAAAGGCTATATCAGTATCAAAGACAGTTGTTATGATGAACTATACAGATAATTCCGTAAATAAAAATATACTAGTTGTCCCAGCGAACTTTGTATCGCCTCAAATATATTACAGAAAAAAAAAATAAGAATATTTTAATATTTCTTGCAAATGTAAAAAACTCGACGGACGGACACACAAATTGTCGTATTAAATAAATAGATAGGTTTAGTTTAATGTCCGTTTTGTATGTCTTTTTCAAAGAGTTCGAACTTGAAGCCCGGTAACTTCAAAACAGAGAAAGGTAGGTACCTACAGTTCGCGAAAGATAAGCAGAGCTTTGCATATGTGTGAGTGCAGTGTAGGTACGTGAACGTATAAATGTGACCTCTTTTACACACACATGTGTAGTACACACAGCTACAAAAAGAGTTTTTACTCTACTTTTCGTGGTCACTCATACAAATGCAAAGCTCCGCTTAAGCCCCGCGACCTGTACCTATCGTGGAGTGTAATTACCGTGAGATTATTTGAGATCACGTCCATGTCGATTGAGGAGAATTGGGAAAGATTCAGCAAGGTCAATATTGAAGAGAAGGATTTCTGTTTCTATAAAAAGCGGCCGCACTATTTGATCAGGTACACTTGGGTACTTATTAAGATAGTTTTCTTTCCTGTAAGTGACCCATAGGAATCTGGAATAGTATAGACGCTAATCTCCGAAGATACTGAACGAATTTTCTGGTAGTTTTCACAAGTACTTTAGAATCGCAAAATAAATGGGCTTGGTTTTATCAAAATTGGATTCAACTAAGCTTCAATATGTCACCATAACATTGTATAAAACATTGTCGCTTCCGCTGTAGGTATCTTTGTCCCTATGTATGCTTAGATCTTTAAAACCACGCAACGGATTTTGATGCGGTTTTCACCAACGAATAGAGTGGTTTCGAGGAAGGTTTTAGTGTACAATTTGTCAAGTGAGCGAAGCTGCGGGCGTCCGCTAGTAAGTATATTATAATGTTTTATTCCGTATTCACACTTTATAAAGTAATTACAATCATCACATGATAGCGTGACTTTTCATGAGTCAGTCACCCCTTGTTGAACGCTAACGGCCTTGTCTGTCGCGTGAGTGGCCTCGAATGGCGCAGGGCGGCGTTGCTCGGCCCTTATATGGAAAATCTCGCGCATGCGCACTTGATACATGAAGCTTCCACGTCACGTGGTACAGAATCTAGATTTTTCGCATTTGTTAGCATTCAGAATCAGAAGGAAACTATTTGCGCAGTTATGTAGCCTTGAGTGTTGAATAAATAAGCTAAAATATTAAATTTATTTAGGTACATAATTTTTACACACAAGTCGAAAATGCTTGAGTATATTTCTAAATACGAGTATATAGGGACGTCTAATCTCTGCTATAGCTGGAGCGTTTTTAACAGTCTGATAGGGGATTTCAAATAAAAAGTAGGCAATTTTTTATCCCTATTGCCGTGGGAATTGGAAATGATAAAAACTATCACGGAATCTTGTTTACCGACTTTAAAAAAAGGAGGTTTTTGTTAATGTTTGTTACCTCATCATATCTTTCGTTAGGGTGCGGGTGGACCAATTTAAAAAAAAATTCATCACTTCTATTCAAAAAGTGTCGTTTTGTTACTACATAAGTGCGCTCAAGTCGTATACGACGACCGTGTTGCTCTATGGCTCAAGTAGCTCTTTTTTGTTCAGAGACTTTTTAGCGGGCAATAATGAGATTTGAATTTGGAACATGAATCCTTCTTAGTAATCCAACCAAAAAAAAAAGCAAAACGTGCGAACTTTTTTCATCGCTAGTACATTTCTTTTTTTATCATAGAAGGCGATGAAAAGTAATATTTAAGACTAATTATTTTTCTCAGGCGACGTATTTCGCTTCGCTCTGGATTCAAAATAGCGCCTTCGACAACAATATTATCATTTTACTCCCTTGTCATGAAAACTACTACTTTCACACACACATATCACGCCTATATCCCCGAAGGGGTAGGCAGAGGTGCATGACACACCGACAATTGCAAGTATTTTTAGTCCCACGTAATAGGGGGTAACTGTTGTACAAGACGCAGATGAGACCCTGCGTCGAATACTGCTCTCACCTCTGGGACGGCTCCGCGAAGTATCTGCTGGACGCTCTCGACGCTATGCAGCGACGGGCTATCCGTATTATAGGTTGTCCGGAGGTAACGGGAAGCCTTGAGCCGCTAGCTCAGCGCCGAACAATAGCTTCCTTGGCCGCATTCTACCGTATTTACCACGGCGAGTGTTCTGAAGAGCTCTTCAATCTGATCCCACCCTCTTCCTTCCGATCCCGAACAACGCGTGCCGGGCAGAGATGCTACTCCCACACAGTGGATAGAATTTTCGCGAGAACCGAGCGTTTTAAACGTTCGTTTTTCTGCCGAACGATAGTGGCCTGGAACGCCTTGCCTGTGCACGTGTTTCCTCCCACATATAATCCTGGGTCCTTTAAGCGGAGCGTGAAGAGGCACATCAGTAGGTCGTCAAGTTGAGGGCCACTCTCTATAGTATTGTATGCTGTGAGAGTGGCCCACAATCGCTAGACGTCGTCACGACTTACCACCAGGCGGGCGGCGTCAATTTGGCGAACCCAATATAAAAAAAGAAATTAAAAAAAGAAAGGGGCAAGCCTATTGCTGTCACCGGGCACATTTATAATGGGTTATTTTCAAAATGGCTGAATGAATTTAATAAAAATTAGCAGCTATATTGTAATTTTGAAAAAAAAATTGAAACCCGTTGCCTTGCGATGAAATGTTGATGAAAGGCAACAAAATCTTACATGCCAGCCGCTATGGCACAGACAATTAAAGTCATTGGCGTCTCGGACTACAGACTGAATTTAATTGAAAGCTACTGCATCATGTGTGGTCACAGTCCGACAACTATTTGATACCATTCTGGTAATTTGAAGTCGTTGTTTCTGTCAATGATTGACGGGTTTTTTAAAGCTAACTCATATTTACCTTCTGTGTCACCACAGAATGGTCTAAAATCATCATTACTCAGTAGGTTTAGTGATTATAGTGGAACAATTCGTTTATAATTACGCTATTGTTTGGTGGGTGTCGGCCGATGACCTCAGAGCAGCCTGTTCTTCTTAACTTAACCTTTTATACGAACCACAATTGGAGCACAGTTAATAATTAAATGTTAACTGTTATGCTCACATACTTCACGCCTCTAGTCCAACGAAGATAGACAGACAAAGTAGACACAAAGGAATACCTTTCTCTCTAAGAAACAGATGAGGTATACCTATGAATGCCTATGGGTGTTGTTATGACTCCGTTCGCATTGTAAACATTGTAAATAATTTATTACAAGAATTAGTAGGTATCATATCTACGTGAATAACCTAATAAATAACAAATATTTAAAATAAAAAATGGTACAAAAATTATAACAATGGAATATAAAATGACAAAAAGAATGTGCGATGGCCGGGAATCGAACCCGGATCAACTGCTTGGAAGGCAACTATGCTGACCATTACACCACCATCGCAGCTGATGTATGTATGGAAATATAGCTGCATCTCATGGCCAGTCTGGCGATGGAATTAAGAACAGAGACATAACGATAAAAAAAAATTCGAGTTATTTTGGTATTGAATGGGTATTTGTGGGTATTGGGAAATAAATACAACTCCAAGCGGGCCGAACCTGGAGAATCAGCTAGCATTGTACATAAGAAAAATGATCGTCAAAATATCCATATTAAGCAAACAAAACCATACCAAATCTTATTTTATTACTAAACAAATCTCTCGACCTTTGACCTCGCAATTAAGACGAGTCACCAAACAAGTCGCTCGACAAATCGCAACAACGCACTTAACCCGCAAATGCAGGTAAAACCGTAAACGTAACCGTAAAATGCTAATACGTAAACCACAAGATGCGCACGCGGCCGCGGCGCTATTGTCGCGCTATCACTTTGTAGATCGCCGTCGGCTGGAGCGCGACCTCTGATTTGTACGGTGGCTATCATTTACCACTTTACTTCAGACATTTCTTTCATGTTTATTTTCTCTTGCAGTCACTAACCTGGAGAGATCATGGATCTCCACTTACTACAATCTTTACATAGGTACTTCTGTCCCTGCGTCAACTTTCATTAATTATAATAAATAATAAATAATAATAAATATTTTTGGACATTCTCACACGTCATCTAGCCCAAATTAAGCTAATATAAGCTTGTGTTATGGGATCTAGACGACTGATAAACATACTTATATATTTCTAAATACATACATATTATACATAGAAAACACCCAAACTCCGAAACAAACATTTGTGGATCACACAAATAATTCGAATCGACCCGGAATCGAACCTGGGACCTCAGGGGCGGCAGTCGCATACTCATACTACAGAGCCACCGAGGCAATTATTTAATGTATGCTCGCCTTTTACAGGTAAATGAGTTCATTTGTTGTCAAGTTGCCTTAATCGAACCAACCTGTCAATCTCCGTCCATCAATCCTTTGTATGTGGCAAAATCATATAACACTTTTTTTTATATTTCATTTCTTTTTGTGTCAATGGGCAACCTCTCAATTTTTTTATCGCTTCTGTGACGCGTATCGCTTCGTCTTCTCAAGTACACGACTCTGGGCAGCTTCAGAAGAAATTTGGACAAAGTAAGATTTGATGTAACTTTTCTAAAACGAAAGATCTGTTAAACTTCAATATTTCATTTCACTATTTATATTGTAAGTTTACTCGAGAATTATCCTTGTATCCGTCGTCAATCATGGACCCTGCCGTTGGCCGGCGGCATCGTTTGTCACGATAAACCGCGACCTATGTGTTGTGTGTAATTGGGTGCGGGCGCTGTACCGCACGACAACTCGACGGTTCCCACGACATCCAACTTTTGTTCCAACTAATACAACTGCTAACTTACTTTATATGGTCAGCTGTGGTTTACTTATTAGCTAGCGACTGAGTACAATGAAAACTTCGTGACCTCATGGGTGATTTATTTGTGCTACAGATGGTATGACCACTAGATTCACTAAGTTTGGATTTACGGTTCAGTATAGAAAGTACTAAGATCAAACACATACAAAAAAAATCACACGTCTTTGTCTACAAAGGAGTAAACAGAGGTGCCTAATACCACCTACCCTGTAATGGCAGGTGAGCCTATTGCGTTTTCCGGGCTCTATGATAACTTGCCAGACATTTGTCAACGTAAGACCGTTCTTTTTGGAATTAGATAATGTTTCCACAAAATATTAGTATCATGAATGGTTGCAAAATTTATTTAGCATATTCTACAGAACAGAATTAAACGTATAACATTCAGTCAACGAGACGTATTAAAGGCATTTCAGTGTACCGCAAATAACCTGTCAAGCCCGTCGCCTACGGCCGCCTGGACAATCTATTTAAGCAACTATCCCTCACAGATTCCTATAATACCTCTGCCAGGCCCCGAATTCCAACCCACGCGTTGTTTGATAAACTATTTTGCGTAATTTTCGACTGGTCACTGGGTTTGCGTATTTCTAGGGTTGTCAAATTTTATTTTGGCATTTGAATTACAGCTATTATTTGACTTCCAATGGTATATCATTAGATTCGTTTTTATCTTTACTAACATATAAATTTACTAACATAACATTTACTATCTTTACTAACATATAAAATTAGCTAACTAAACTAGCGGGTGCCGGGAATTGTTTTGTAGTTCCTAATTATATTAGTTTCATAATTTATCAAAATGTAAATTTAATTTAAAGTTACTACTTATAGAACATCAGCTATCTGCTAGTGAAAGTCCCGATAATCGATCCATTTCAGATATTAGTTGGCACAAACATAGACAAAGACAAAATCTTTATCTCAATACCGTTTGAACTTTCATAAAATTTGTATTTAGTGAAAAACTTACAAATAGACACTTCAATTTTATTTATTTGTTCTAAAATTCTATTTATATTCTAGACGAGTAGTCTACTAAGAACAGCTCAAATACCTACTTGCTTATAATGAATCAATTATGTGACAGCCCTATCATCGAGTAGGTATTTAATACCGGTGATACCTATATCTTATCTTGTCAATAAATTTCGTCGAAAAACGAATTGAACTGTTGGAAATTGGGTAATTTTGAAATAATTATCGTTAGGAATTGTCAATGAAATAGTAATAGGTGTTAGTAGAAGCGGAGAGTTCCGCTCAAGCGTTTTGATGTTGTATTGTATCTAACTTGAATTTTATTCAAGATATAAAAATGTGTATAGTGTTTGTTTTCTACCAAAACAGTTTGACCGATTTTTATGATTGCTTTTCATCTATATTTATTTAGGAGTTATCAGAATTATGTTTTAGCGTATTTTGTCCTTACTACACATATACCTTCTTTTTTTAAATTAAAAACCACAGTTTGGGACCGCGGGCAGATCTTTCACGTTCTAGCATACAGTGTGATGCGACACGCCGGAACGACAGATCTATCTGTCGTTCGGCACGCCCGCCCGCCGCCGCTACCGTTCACACGTTCGTTTAGAATGACACGAGCTGAATCCGTCATTCCAATCTGCACGTGTAAACAGCGCTTTTCTTCCCAATGATAGATAAAATGGAGTACGTGGTTTATTATTTTACATTATCAACACACACTGCTCACAGGGCTTCCCACGTTAAATTATCAACTGTATATCGATTGCTATCGTTCCTTAATGTACGAGTATGTTATCTCCAGTAATAATTAAATATTTAATCGGATTAGAACTGCCTGAGTTAAGCGCGATAAACAAAACATTTTCTTATAAAAACATACCTATGTATAAAAAATATATGCTATTATTATTCAAACTACTACTAACTACGTAGTAAAATGACGTTTAGCTTTAGGGAAAGCTTGTCATTGATCGCTATCACTGTAACCCCACCTATACGCCTCCTTGACCAACGACCTAGTTACTGGCAAAGGAACGAAGGCTTTGTACTATTGTGTGTACACAATATGGGTACGTAAGCGGATGGGTGCACTAGAAATGACGCATAGGGGTCCTATTGAACTTAACCTACGAGGTGATACACCTGTTAACCCAAGAGACAGGTTAGTTAGGATAATACGTGGGTTTAGTAATAATATCAGGAAGGATCCCACTTCTGATGTTATTTTTATTAGAAACTAGCTGTTGCCCGCAGCTCCGACTGCGTGTTACTTTAGATCTACATAACTTTTTTATTTATGAAGCGATTGAAAACCAAACCGAAAATTCAAATCGGTTAAGCCGTTTCTGAGATTACCGTGTTCAAACATTCAGACAAACAGACACAAGTTCTAAATACCATTGTTTTGGGTTTTATTGCGTTCATAAAGCCCCCCTACAACAGTTTCTTTATTATATCTTCTATTATATCTTCTATTATATTCTCTATTATACTATAAAAAATCATCTTAAGATACGAAAATATGAAATACTATTTATTATCTTCGTCGTGTGTGATAGTCCATTGAATTGTATGGCGAGCGATATTGTATCTTATGTTAAAATATTATAGTATCTTAGCCGTGTGCCCCTTAGCGAACTCCACTGCGGGTGACGTAACCTGTTCTGAAGAGCTTTTCAATCTGATCCCACCCTCTTCCTTCCGATCCCGAACAACGCGTGCCGGGCAGAGATGCCACTCCCACACAGTGGATAGCATGTTCGCGAGAACCGAACGTTTTAAACGTTCGTTTCTCTGCCGAACGATAGTGGCCTGGAACGCCCTGCCTGTGCACGTGTTTCCTCCTACATATAACCCTGGGTTCTTTAAGCGCAGCGTGAAGAGGCACATCAGTAGGTCGTCAAGTTGAGGGCCACTCTCTTTAGTATTGTGTGCTGCGAGAGTGGCCCACAATCGCTAGACGCTCGACTTACCCAAGCGGGCTGCGTCAATTTGGCCCAATATTTAAAAAAAACTTGAGAGGTGTCAAGGGACACCCGGATGGAACGAAATTTCTGTTATATATATATATATAACATATATATATATATATATATATACATATATATATAATATGTACATATATATATCACGTTAATAATCAAACCGTCACTAAACAAAATCTATCACATTTCAACTAACAACGCCGAATACTTCCAAGAAGATTGATATCAACTTGTTAAATAAACACTTTTCATCCTCGTCTGCACTTGATCAAGCGAATAAAACTAGTACTTTGAATCATCTTTCAACTCTTCCAGCACCCTCATATCCACCGTTCGTTCGTTTTTAATCAACTATCTATCTCCTTGTGATGTTAAGAAGTGTATACTGTCTATAACCTCCAATGCTATCGGAAGTGATAGTATTAGTCGTAAAATGATTGTGCCGGTCCTGGATGAAATTCTTCCTATACTTTGTCACATTCTCAACCATTCCCTTACCAGTACTGTCTTCCCAACGACGTGGAAGGAGGCACAAATCATTCCACTGCCAAAAAAGACAAACCCTTCCTCCTTTTCCGACTACCGCCCTATATCCATCTTACCCTTACTATCCAAGGTATTGGAGCGGTTGGTGCACAGTCAGCTCAGCTCTTTCCTCAACCATAACTGTCTCCTTGATCCCTTCCAATCGGGGTTTTATTATATATATATTCTCATAAATTGTTTCATATGCATATTTATATTGGTGTACAAAAAAGTTTAAAAATAAATAAAATAAACGCCATCTATTTACTTATCATGTATGAATGTAATACAAAAACACTCATAATAATAGTGTCACAAAATCACTAGATACCGCTAGTGTCGTTATATATTTTGGCGGGGGGAGCTGCAGACGATAATAGCAACATCGACATTTTTTCATTAGTGCCGCGGACAGCGTATGGATTGCTGGTCAACTCTGTGCTGAACTCTGTCATTTTTTGTTTAAGGACGCCTTTCGCAAAATTATAAGGTAAGTAAGATGACTTTTTTACACGCACAATGTATTTAAACTTAAAGTGTCAGATTACCTGTTATTTTAGTATGCATATAGGTCTATGGTTTAAACGAAAAATGTTTTTATACTTAAAGTGTCAGCTTACATGTTATTTCAGTATGTGTACAAGAACTATTGTTTAAACGAAAAACGTTTTTAAACCTAAAGTGCCAAATTACCTGGTACCTACTTTAGTATGCATGCAGGACTATCGTTTAAACAATAAATGTATTTATACTTACAGTGACAGCTTAGCTGTTATTTCAGTATGCGTAGGAGAACAATTGTTTAAACGAAACATGTATTTAAACCTAAAATGCCACATTAGCTATTATTTTTTTATGCATACAAGACTGTCGATTAAATGAAATATGACAGTTTTTCCAACATTTTCTTATGCATACAAGGCCATTATATAAATGGACGACGTAGGTATTTAAACAGAAAATAATAGCATCTTTTTAATTATGTATGATTCAAAATGTAGATTGTAATGTCATTATTCTGTATGCTTGAGTTCTTAAAACAAAGTAATGGCAAAGCTGCAAAGTATAGTCAATAAAAAAACTTTTATTCTTTATTATTTTTGGTTATTGGTTGTTGTTTATAAGGCACTGTTTACTGCATTTTACTAAATATTTTAAAACCAATAATTTAATGTTATTTTTTCTTTGTTGTAGGCATTTACCATGCCACTACCAAATCCAAGAACACGAATATTTAAAGGAATTATTAAGGAAATGAACTCAGTAGCTGATAAACCAGGGGAATCGGAAGAAATGGGTAAAAATACAGCTAGGAAAAGACATGGTGATCAAAATTTATCGTATCCAAGTACCAGTAATGTAGATGTTCATACCAAATAGTGCTTTCGAAATAGAAAATCTTCATGTTCTTCTTGTGGTAACCGTCAGTCAGTTGAAGATTTCTCACCTGCCTCTGATGATGATCATGAATATAAACCTAATTCTCATGAAAATCCTTTCTCATCTGATTCTGACAACGCTGCTCAAAACCAATCTTTAACGAAAAGGCGCAGGCAGGGGCAAAACCTAGTCTTAGGCAATCAGGTATCACAATCAGCACGACCATCGATACCAAATAGTTCATCGAGCTCATCCAGATCTTTTAGTACGAGCTCCGATTCTAGTAGTTCGGACTCTGAACAAAATTATCCTACTCCACCGAAACGAAAGTGTGTTACGCTAAAACCACAGGCAGGAACTAGTGCAACAAATAACAAATCAAACATACCTATTTCTACATTGCAATTATTGGCTTTTGATTATATGAGTTCTGCATCTGATGGTGATGATAACGTGACTGCGAATTATCCAATAATTGATGATTCTCCGATGATAATCGATGCTTATGATAATGAAGCTCCTGTTTGGGCTCCAGCTTATCTTAAAACTCGTACGGATACAACTAGCACAGATCAAATTACAGCTGATGACGAATCGGAGAGAGGACATAATAATTCACGAAGAAAAAAGCGCGGTAGTAAAAAAACTCTAGCAAAAACATTACGTAATATGGGATTACAGTACACATCATCCTCTTCTAAACGTAGAGTAATTCCTAAAAGAAAAATGGGCATTCCTTGTAGTAGTGGTTGCCGGTTGAAATGTTCCTTTAATATTTCAGAAGAAGAACGTATCATAGTTTTTCAAAATTATTGGAATCTGGGTACATTAGCACAACAAAGAGATTTTATATCTAAACATATGACGGAAGTTAAGCCTAAGTATCAATATAAGAAAATATCTAACAATAGAAAACCTAAACATGCCTTTTATTTGACTATAAACAGTCAAAAAAAAAAGGGTGTGCTAAATATTTTTTAAAAGAACATTGGATATTAATGACCGCCCAATTCGAACAGTCATTGAGAAATTAAATTCGAGTGGCATCATTGAACCGGAATTACGTGGTAAACATGAAAATCATGGAACTAAAGTGCCAGTCGAACTATACGCAGCAGTAAAGAAGCACATTGAAAGCATACCTAGAATAGAGAGTCACTACTTACGAAAACAAACAACTAGAGAATACATCGAAGGAGGGAAAACGTTAACAGATTTATATAAAGATTACAAGGAAGATTGTCAAAAGAATGGATTAATATACGTCAAAATACACATTTATCGAAAAGTGTTCAAAGAAGATTTTAATATAAGTTTTTTTAAGCCTAAAAAAGATAGATGTGAAGATTGTGTTTCTTTTGAAAATGCAGAACCAGCTGAAAATGAAAAATTGGAAGAAAAATATACATTACACCTAAAAGAGAACGAATTGAGCAGAGAAGAAAAATCAAGAGACAAGGAATTGATTAATGACAATTATATAGTAGCATGCTATGACTTACAAGCAATGTTGCAAGTTCCCAAAGGAGATGTTTCTTCTTTTTACTATAAATCGAAATTAAATTGCTTAAATTTCACAATTTGCCAACTTAAAACTGATTGCACTGACTGTTACTTCTGGAACGAAGTCGAAGGGCTAATGAGATAGGTTCCTGTGTATTTAAATATTTACAAAGAAAATCAGAGTCGTCATCTGAAAAAATTGACGTTATTTTTTATTCGGACAATTGTTGTGGTCAACAAAAAAACTAAATTGTATTTTCTATGTACATTTATGCGGTAAAAAATTTGCCAAATATTCATTCAATCACCCACAAGTTTTTAGTGAAGGGTCACACTCAGAATGAGGGTGACTCTGTACACTCCACAATAGAGAGACAAATAAAAAGAAGACTTAGAGCATGACCCATATACGTCCCTGATCAGTATATAGATGCCATACGAGAGGCTAAAAAAAAGGAAAGAAATATAACGTAGTAGAGATGTCTCATAGCGAATTCTATGACATTAAAAAACTTCAAGAGTATAAATTGACTAAAAATACAGATGGAAAGATGGTTAAAGTAGGCGACGTAAGAATTCTTAAGCTTGAAAAAGCAGATTCAACCGATAAGTGTGAGGGTTTTCTACAAAACGTCATACATGGAAGATAATTATAAAGAAATAAAATTACTGAAGATTCGTCAAGCTCGGCCTCAATTAGTTAGTCTGTATAATTCAACGTTACCATTACCTAATAACAAGAAAAAAGATCTTAAAGATCTTATTAAAAAAAAACGCAATACTGCCTTACTATGTGTCGTCTTTCTATAATCATATTCCGTGAGTCATTGAAAAAATTTGGATTTTGGTACTTACTTAATTCATTGTTTATGGCTCTATTTTTTATGTTTTACGTTTTTTTAATTTTTATAGGTTTAATCATCCAAATAAAAAGGCTAGTCAAGCCTAATTTATACTCCTCGGAGCCTATTTTATTTCTGATAGAGACTTTTGATACTGTATCAAGTTAAAATACCTTAACAAAAAATGTGTTAAGGTAGGTACTGTCATTATAAAAAAATAGTTCTTTATAAGTAAAGTTCATAATAAATGATTAGCTAGGTGATTATAACATTATATCTACTTAGGTACTGTCTTAACTGAAAGTCTGATTGCTGTGATTATAGAATAACCTTATCTCGTAGTACGTATGATGTTAATTATAAGGTAGAACTCGATACTTTAAGTTTTATTGATTGTTTTGAGGCTAAGTACTCATAAAGTTTATTAAAATTATTGATTTCTATGTGGCAGTTTCATTTTATCAACCACTTTTTTTTTCAGTTACTGAAAATATAGGGTCATAGCATTGAGGTATAATGTACTACGTACTAGAGAAGCCATCGTGAACAAAATCTGTGCTCCGTTTTGTTAAAAGTTAAAACTAAACAGCGCTGGAGCGCTGCAGTAATAATTTGACCGTCTGATTAACTTTGACAAACTAATAAAATAACAAACACGCAGCGTGCACGCAGCCACAACGCAGCGCTGCATTGCTTTTTGCGACAGTTTTCCCGAGCGTCTATTGGTTGTCCAAAGTTCTATTAATAGCGTACGCTTACATAGGATAAGTAATCTGCCGAACTCAGAACAGACATTAAGTATTATACCTAAATGATTAATTAAATTTTATTATTAGGTAGCATTATACAATGTTGATATCGTCGAGTGGCATTTATTTATTACTAGTTATCACGGCGAATTTTGTATCGCCTCAAATATAAAAAAAAAGAAAAAAGAAGAATATTTTAATATTTCATGCAAATGTATGTATTATTAATTATAATTGAAAAACGCGACGGACGGACAGACAAATTGTCGTATTAAATATATAGATGATAATTAAAAGAAATCAAATCTAATAAAATATTTATTTACTATGACCTATATTTATAACACATTAAATCCAAATAATAATAAAAAATTTTACCATTATTAAAAATATTATTAGTGATGCAACGAATAAATCTTAGTAAAAAAATATACGTCGATAGTGTCATCTCTGCGCGCACAAAATGTTTTACTCTTTGACATTTTGGTAAAAATAGTCGTCGCCGCTCTGTGACGAGTCGTCACAAGTAACAATTTAAAATATAATTAAATAAAGCATGCATTAATGACAATGTTAATTGTACTTACTGGTGAAAGGTCACTCCTTATTTTTTACTTATGCTTCTAGAGTTGTTAGAACAGTATCTCAATGCACATGTAGGCATATTTAAAAGAAAAACTTCGCACTCAAAATACTCAAATGTGTCACGTTCCGGAAAGCGCTCGGGAGAGACTAAGTGAGTTAGAGCGCGCGGACTCTAACTCGTGTTACAATCAATTTAGTTGAGGTGTCTTCTCTAGTACGTAGTACATTATACCTCAATGGGTCATAGTGACAATTTACTGTATAATGTTATTACAATGACTTCATTCGGCTAATTGAATATTATGATAAAAAAAAAAATATATTACAAATACAATAAGTTATTTGAAGACTTGATTGAGTCTACCTGATAGCCAGGCTAAGCGCTGGTAGTACTGAGTATAAAGGAAACTATTTAGTCAAAAAATTACAGTTTTATTACCAATTTAAAATCTTAAAACTTTAAGTGCTGTTTGTGGAAATTTGAGTTTTTTGGTTAGAGACGGTTTGATATTGATATTTAATTATTATATACAATATATATTCATATATATATATATATATACATGTATAGACACACGGAGAAACACGCGCACGCCGCACGGCTTACAACTAGGCATAGCAAAAAGTGTCGGACGAAATTTTG
The DNA here is from genome assembly GCA_963556515.1 of Nudaria mundana. NCBI lineage: Eukaryota > Metazoa > Arthropoda > Insecta > Lepidoptera > Erebidae > Nudaria > Nudaria mundana. Next base: position 17,421,364 of record OY748307.1, on the reverse strand, counting down.
GTCTTAATTTTTTCCGTCTAGCCTCCTTTCGCAACTCGCGATAAGGAACTTAGTTCCAAAAAAAAAACCTGCGACAAACTTATTATTTGCAGTTGGTACAGTAATCGGGTCTAGGGATCGAACCGCAAAATTAAGTTTGTTTTTTATTGTATATACTTTTCCGGGATAAAAAGTACCCAGTGTGGTGCCCAGGATATTAAAGAATAATTATACCAAGTTTCATCGTAATCGAACCGGTAGTTATTGCGTGATGCCTGAACAGACAGACAGACAGACCGACAAAAATTTTTTTAATCACATTTTTTGTGTTCGGTGTCGGTCTAGTAACACCCCCTGCCATTTTTTTTTTTATATTTTCAATGTACAGATTTATTATAAGTATATATAGATGTTATAAAAAGCTAGCGAGTAGGCTTTTGCTTACGTGGAACAATCTCGTTTCCTATTTCCACAGGAATAGGCTAACATCGTAAAATGCTTAGGCTAAGCCTGTGTAATTTATCTACGCTGTTATCGGGGAAGGAATCAGAACGGCTGGTTGGTACTCCTCCGTCCTCTGCCTGACCGCAGGGGCCGGAAGTGTATACATCCGGTTCCTGGGGCCAGGTGGCAAGTATTACGAAAAGCCGGGGGTATGGGGGGCAGCGATAGACGCCGCGGTGCGTGAAGGGTGTCCATCTACGGAGCCCACACAACATCACACTCCGACCACCACTACTGAACCTGCTTCGGCGTCGACACCCATTGTCGCCCAGGAAAACATCAACGTCAGCATGGGATCTCATCCTATACATTCGATAGGTAATGAGGGGGAGGACTCGTCCGACCACTCAGAGGATGAGATCTCTACGCTGCTCGCAGAACTCGAGACGGGGGGAGAAGGGGAAATAGCCTCTGATGGCTGCTGTCCCTCAGACTTCCCTTAAACTCCTTCAGATAAACCTCCAGCACAGCATGTCGGCAACGGCGACATTGCGTAAATGGCTGGAGGGAAACACCACAGCCGTTGAACGGACTCTTCAATCTAGGAGGTAAGTTATACGTGTCGGGCCCCCAAGACAGCGGACCACGTACCTGCATTTATGTCACTAGAGACATAAGTGCGCACCCACTTACTGAGTTCAGTTCCAGAGACCTGTACGCCGTACGGATCTCTACAACTCAAAACAACACCGTGCCAGAATTGGTCATCGCTTCAGCTTACATGCCGGACGGTGAAGAACTGCTGGCTCACAACCTAACGCAGCTCATCAGCCACTGCGATAGAACAGGCACGGAACTAATACTAGCGGCCGACACAAATGCACACCACACCTTGTGGGGCATGAACAGGTGCAATGATAGAGGTAATGAATTAGTTAATTACTTATTTAGCACCAACCTAAACATCCTAAACATAGGTTCAGAACCCACCTTCGTGACCAAAAGATGCCAAACCATCATCGACCTAACCCTGTCTACAGACAGGATTAAAGAACTAATCACCAACTGGCATGTCTCGAAGGAAGCATCTTGCTCCGACCATCGATGGATAAGATGCGATCTACAGATAAGTATACCCCAGCCCCCACAGGGCAGAAACCCGCGGAAAACCAATATAGGTAAATACGCAAGTTCACTACAAACGAGGTTGGCCGCACAATCTTTGTCAACGTCCATAACCAACATACAACAAATTGAATCACAGGTGAGTGCCATATCGGATATAATTACTAACAGCTACGAGTTAGCGTGCCCTCGGCACACCCCGAGAGTAGGCCCACCTGAAAACAAACAGAAATGGTGGGGACCTGAATGGAAGCGCCTGCGAAAGACCGTTAGAAGACGCTTCAATAGGGCCATGAACACCAGATCAGAAGGAGACTGGGACTCCTATAAGGAGGCCAAAGCCAAATACAAAAAACGAATTCGTTTTAGATCAACTGATTCGTGGAGAAACTTCACGAGTAACATAAAGTCCGTTGACCAGGCCAACCGTGTTAGGAAGGTTTTGGCCTCCCAACCACACCACGATATAGGCCCCCTCCTCAAGCCTGACGGTAGCTACACCAATTCACCCAAGGAAGCGCAACAAGTCCTATTGAGCACTCACTTCCCGTACTGCAGATACCTGCAAACCGTGGAGGTGCGCGAGGACCTGTCGACACCAACGGATGAGAGCTGGCAATACGCCCAAACAGGAATAACGCCAGATAGATTATCGTGGGCAATAAATACCTTTAAACCTTTCAAATCAGCAGGCCCGGATGGCATCTTCCCGGCACTGCTGCAATGGGGGGGTTTAAGACTGTTCACACCACTCTTACAAATCATGAGGGCGTGTCTGGCCTACAGATACATTCCTAAGAACTGGAGGAAGGTGAAGGTTATCTTCATACCCAAACCAGGTAAGAGTGACTACACTAATCCAAAATCATTTAGACCAATCAGCCTCACCTCTTTCCTCACAAAAACACTTGAAAGACTGTGTGAGAGGACTCTAAGAGAAGACGTCCTGATCAATACTCCTTTACACATCAACCAGCACGCCTACACTGCTGGTAAATCAACAGAATCCGCCCTCCACCAGGTAGTAAGCCGAGCGGAGGAAGCGATACAAAACAAAGGTATTTGCCTAGGCACCTTCATAGATATTGAGGGCGCTTTCGACAAAACCAACTTTAACAGTATCACCTCGGCACTAGAGCATCACGGTGCAAACCCAGTGCTCACAGGGTGGATCAAGCACATGCTTAGTAATAGGGTCATCATACTGGATAATGAAGCAGAGGTGATAGAGGTGGCCAGGGGCTGTCCCCAGGGAGGTGTCCTATCTCCACTCCTGTGGAATCTAGTCATCAACAGTCTTATTACTACTCGCAACAAAAAACACCTTTTCACTGTCGGCTATGCTGACGACATTACCATACTAATCACTGGCAAAAAAGCCAGCATTGTCTGTGACCTCACTCAGATAGCACTCCGCACCGTCGAAAACTGGTGCAATCAATACGACCTCACCGTAAACCCAGGAAAAACGGAAATGGTTATGTTTACTAACAAGCGGGTGCTGGACAGCTATAGGATGCCCAAGCTTTTTGGAACAAGTCTTACACTGTCCAAAGAGGTCAAATACCTAGGAGTAACCCTAGATGATAAACTAACCTGGAGTAAACATGTAGATGACAAAATAAACAAAGCCAGCATCACCTTCTGGCAGTGTCGAAAGATGATAGGCAAGTCCTGGGGTCTTTCGCCAAAGGTGATGCTATGGCTATACAACATGGTCATAAGGCCCGTGGTATGCTACGGTGCACTGGTCTGGTGGCCTAGATGCCAGCTTACAACCTGCATACAAAAACTGCAAAAGTTCCAAAGACTGGCCTGTATGGCCATGGAGCTATAAAAACTACACCTACTGCTGCAATGGAGGCCATGCTAGGCATGCCCCCGCTTCATCTATACATCACACAAGAAGCCGCGGCGTTCGCTTTAAGGTTGAAGTCACTCCATTTATGGAGAGACACAAATACAAAACACACTAGTATACTAACCGTAATCTTCAACGACTTCCCAATACTAATGGCAGGGTCGGACAGGATTCCGAAAACATTTATCTTCGACAAAAAATACAAGATCCAGTTATATGAAGACGACAACGTCGAAGGCCTCAACATCCATGAATTTAGAGTCTTCACCGACGGATCCAAAACTTCATCTGGGACAGACACGGTATTCCAAGCTGAAAGCCATGCGATTCTAGAAGCGGCCACGGCAATAGCTGCCAGAGAGGTAAGGTACTCTAGTATTAGAATTCTCTCAAACAGCAAGTCAGTGTTACAAGCCCTTGACAGCAACACTGTTAACTCAGGCCTCATCTACAACTGTCATCAGCGCTTGGCTGAGATAAGGAAGTCCAACCACGTCACACTTCAGTGGATTAAAGGACACAGCGGCTCTAGAGGTAATGACGCAGCGGACGAGCTTGCCAGAAGGGGCTCGAGCCAAACGTCCATTGGCCCAGAGCCGATCCTACCAATTCCGGTAGGCACTATACGTACACTTCTGGCACACAGAACTTACTCACAACACAACACACTGTGGACAGGTCTGTCGGACTGTCGGCAAGCGAGGGAGGCTTTGCCTGTACTCAATCGTGGACTAGCCGGCAGACTTGGGACGTTGAAAAATCCCATCTCCGTCTATTCACAAGTGTCATTACGGGGCATTGCCTCCTAAACAAACACCTGCACACTATCGGTGTTACAGACAGTCCCCTTTGCAGGGCTTGTATGGCTGAGGAAGAGACGGTCAGCCATCTAATCCTGCGCTGCGAGGAAGTCCAAAACTACAGGGCAAGGCATCTCGGGTCTCCAGGATCAATCCCTGAAGTTCTGCACAACGTGCGGGGCCTGCTGGCATTCCTGGAAGAGATCGGTTGGCTCGAGTGAGAGAGTCCACCCACACGCAAAACCCGCGCACTAGACGTGGACTTGCGGAGATCAGCCCGTGACTACAAGTACAAGTACAAGTACTCCACCGTCCTTTCAGAAGCAAGCCAGGAGGACAGCGTGCTGTGGGGGGGACGGGGACGTATCCGGGACGACCGACAATAGACACTTAATAACCGGTCAAGTGCGAGTCGGACTCGTGCACAAAGGGTTCAGTACCAAAAAGACAAAAAAAATCACGTTTTTTATTATATTCTGTTTTTTTAGTATATGTTGTTATAGAGGCAACAGAAATATATCATCTGTGAAAATTTCTACTTTCTAACTATCATGGTTCATGAGATACAGCCCAATATAGAGGGACGAACAGACGGACAGCGAAGTCTCAGTAATAGGGTTCCCGTTTTACCCTTTGGATACGGAACCCTAAAAATGGCCTCGCTTCTGTGTTAATTACCAAGGCACCGAATCAATTACTTACTGTTTAATGTAATTTTCCAATTAATGTAATCGAACTCGTTGACATGAACTTACCTGTAACAAAATAGAATGAAATTCATTAGTAATATGTAATATAATACAAATAAAAATAAAACAGAAGTTGTAATTTTACAAATTGTGAAAATAAAGAGTTTATGGGATTTATTATTCGTGAACTAATCAAAACAGACCAAGTTCTGCCATCTAATACATGATGAACAAACACTTGTACACTATTCTAAAACTATATTAAGGTATTTTACTTCACTGTCTGTTGATACAGCGAAGTAAAACACAAATATTTGTGACAATATTTGAGTCAGTAAAGTATTTGGAGCCCTAAAACTAAATCGTCGTGGTCTTACTACAGATCTTCGCTATCGCCCATTGGTTGTGGACGACAGATGGCAGTCGCTCCTCGGAAAATATTGAAGTACAGCCGCGAGCAGTTAGACTGGAAAGCTTACCTCAACTAAGTAGGGAAAAGGCTCTGTAGATGATGATAATTTCAGTCAACAAAACGACGCCGCCCACCTGATGGAAAGTCGATGCGACAGACGGTGACGTCTAACAATTGAAAACCACTTTCACAGCACACTGTGCTATCAAAAGTGGCCCTCAAGGTCAAAGGAGCGCGAAGAGACACACTTATAGTGTTGTGCTTCTTAAAGAAACCTGGGGTTTTAAAAGGAAGATAATATAAAAGGCGCAGCAGGGCATTCTTGGTCAAAGTTAGATAGACTTGTTTAATTGTTCTTTGAGTGAATTTACGAAAGTTGCGTTATATATTATATGTTATGGAAGGTTAGATGTTAGATAGTTGTAAGATTAGTTATGTATGTAAGATTATTTGCTTCACTGTCGCATTAGGATACTACGCCCTGTAATGATAGTGTTAAGTTATGAGAAATAAATAAATAAATACTTTTAGAAAATAGGTACCTACCTATCAATCTGTTCCTACATTATTCTAATAAATTGTGTCGTATTTAGTTAACTTCGTAAGGAGTACCTACCCCACTCATTCCTAAAAATAGGTTGACAATGTTTTCGTGTAAACAGATGGATATCTCGATAATTGTTTGAATCGATTCACAATGACTCTTTAATCGATATCAGAGGTCGCGTTAGTCATCGAGATATCTTTTGGCGAAACGTGCGTAAGGACACTAAACTTGTTTGTATAAACAAAACGTTTAGATGGTTAATGAAATTGCGTCGCAAAATTCGGTCACTATTCCTAAAGCATGTTTCAGCATGGTTTTTGTAGCCTGTACCCTTTGGCGTGTTTTATATTTCTTTTCATTATTCTGATATAAAAGTAGATAAGAATTACTCAAACTCATGACTGATATCAGAAGTGGACTTAATCGTGAAAACATTAAAGTTACGTTGACCGAATCCAACCGAAACTTCGGATGAATTTTCGGCTGAATCGGTTGGCATTCTCTTTGAAAGAAAATATTTCCGGTTTGTTTTCATATCTGGTGAATGCCGAATTTTTATTATGTACCTCTGAAGCAATAATGTATATGTCGTACCTTACCTATAATATGAGGGTAAACTTTGTTTAGATATTTTTATTTATCCAGTTTTAGGTGAAATTTAAAAATGCGTAAAAGATATTTAAAATTAAAATTGTCACTGGACCAGCAATATTATAATTATTCATCAAGTGTATATCATAATCAAGCTACGGTCATCTCACATTCAATCCACTATTTTGATCAAATATTTGTCTGATTCGCAAATATTAGTTCCGAAGTTTAGGTGTTTTTCTATGTATATTAAGTAGGTATGTACTTATCAATATTTGTATTTGTTATCTAGTTCTCTCACCAAAAGCTTTGCTTATTTTTGGCGTTGGCATAACATAAAAAAAAACAATCTCCATAAAACCAAATACACTATCTAAAGTGTAAACAATCCTAGTAATATTTGGAAGTTTACGAACTAATTTAGTAAAAAAGAACATTAACAACTATAACAAAATAGTAACCTGTGCGATTGGATTGGAAGGCCACGCGCGGGCGTGCGGGTGTGGGCGGCGACACTTGATACAGTTTAACTTAAAAGTAGGGTAACCCAGTCATATATTTACCTGAGACCTGAGTACCTGAGACTGGCTTAGTAACTGTATGTAAGTACTGTTTCCTATTCTGTGGTAGCAGTATCAAAAAAGCTCGAGCATATGAGTATTATAAACGAGCACACAACAAACGCTGAAGCTAAGAACGCAAATATCAACAAACTTATAGATATGAATGTCATCTTTGCACTTTCTTTATTTATTTTTATCTAGTTTGTTTTCTTAGTGCATTAGGATTCTGGGGCTAAACTTCCTGTAACTTCATTAAAATTTGTGGTGCGACATACTTTGACCGGGTTTTACGTGAGCCAGCTTTAAGTCTGGACTTCTGTTATTCGTAGCATCATGTTATAACAGATTAACATAATTAATATACTTTCATCGTTCTCATGTGCAACTGGATAATATTTTTTTCAAAAATACTTGATGAATTGTTGCTAAAAATACCGGTTAACATCTCCGCGGTTCAAGTACTCCTCACTTACATTTTTTTTGCCTGCTGTCAGACGGATTAGGCTTTAGCAAGTATATTCAAATGGTAAATAAATATTGTTGGACATGCTCACACGACGTCATCTACCCAAACTAAGCTTGTGCTATGGGATCTAGACAACTGATAAACATACTTATATATTTCTAAGTACATACATAACATACATAGAAAAACACCTAAACTCCAAACCCAAACAAACATTTGTGGATCACACAAATATTGGGTTCAACCCGGGGATCGAACCCGATACTCCGGAGTCGAAAGCCGACGCACTACCGACCACGCCACCGAAGCAGTCAAGGTAATAAGATAATAATAGTGCCTTTTTCTTTTAACAGATAATATCGCGAGATTTATATTTTTTTTAAACCTTTACTGCAAAAGCCTCAGAACGTCATAAAGGTTTTGAAACGTTAGGTTTAAGAAATTAAGAAACAAAAAATTGACTAGTGAAAGCAGATGTCTAAATCCAAATATTCCTAAGAAAAGTGTTTCTTCATCAGTTACCAAATACCGAACTATATTTTGGCATATCTTCCAATGTTTAGTCTCAATTCTATCACAAATCATGGTCAGTCTATTAACCACCGGCACGGGCGCGGCGTGCGCCTATACCCAGTCGATTATTTTCACGATTATTCGAATATTAAATAACCAGTCATATTGCATAATTTTACCTGTAAACTACGTACTTTAATTGTCTACGTAAATCTTGTTAAAATGTCTTAAATATTTATTTTTGTACTTCGGAACGTAGTAAATGCTCCCTTTGAAATGATGACATCCACCGAGGGTATCTGATGACCATGAAAAAGTGAGAAGCGAACGGCTATCATGGTATGGACATATGAGAAGAGAGGAAAGTAAAGTGGTAAGAAAGGTGCAAAGTATGAATGTAGAGGGCTTAAGGAGTCGAGGTAGGCCCAAGAAAAGATGGATGGAATGCGTGAGAGAGGTGACTGAGGAGATGACGTATGACAGGGATGTATGATAAATGAAAACATGTTGCGCCGATCCCAAATAATTGGGATAAGGGCAGACAGATGATGATGATTTGATAACCATTAGTTTTGCCCAAAATAATAAACACCGGGACAAATAATTGACATGTTGAAATATTTCACAATACCTACCTTATACTGCCAATTAAATTGTAACACTATTTAAACATCGTTTAATTAAATTGAAGCAATCACTTTTGAAATCAAAACCTTATACTATTTTGCATCATATTTGAGGTCATAGTCGGTAATAATAAGTATTATATTATGAAGTAACTTTGACACACAGAAAATAGTCTGGTTAGCGGGAATAGGGCGACCACATAAGTTACTGGCGTATTAAATTGGGTGTAGTAGGCCTCTGCCTACCACTTCCGGAAAACCGGCGTGATTGTGTATATTTGTATCTTGTACCTATTGTAAAAAACGAGTCCTGAATGATATAATTAAACCAAGAAGTAATGATTATCTTCTAGAACCTTCTTAACCTGAAAGATGAACCTGCCGCCATTTTTATCACATGTAAACGGCCTGCGTTAAATAATTTAAAAATGGAACGGTTAGTTAAGAAGAAAAGAAAATTTTGCTCCAAAAAAGTTTAACAATTTTGAGGCACACTATACGTCAACAATGTAATTCAAAAATCGAAAGGTGTTTATGATTTTAGAATTGGACAAAAGGAATTCAGCCAATTTCCATTTTTTATGTGTATCTAGTATCTACAGCCTAAAAGCACAGTATTTTTGATATCCATATAGCCTTACGTGACTCGCATATATACTAATTCTGGAAATACAGAATAGGTAAGAGTAACCAGTGCCTTTTCCTGTTCAACTGACGTCATAGTTTCTTAAACGTACATAATCACGCCTATATCCCCGACAAGGTAGGCAGGGGTGTATTACACAACCATTTTTTCCAATAGTTTTGTTAGTTCCACGAAAGCGGCAAGATTGCAACAGCCAGGACCGATGTTACATAGGTTTCAAGTTCTACAATCTACGTAATCCGCGTTATATTATACCTATTACTTTTAACGACAGTTTATACAATATGACAAGTTTTATTCGTTTGTGGAATAGAAGCAGGCAACGACATTAATAATATAGTGCCACAAATGTCAACTACATAGCTTTCATAATGATTACGTATAATAGTGTAACAAGATACTAAAATTTAAAGAAGCTACAATTATCGAGCGAAAGTGTCGAGCACCAAACGGTTCGATAATAAATCGATTCGATTCGGCTCGTTATACGATTATAGATAATCGATTTTTGTCTATTGCTCATGAAAGTACCTTGGGGCGATTCCATATTTGGATTAAAAAAAATCCCGCGTTCCACGTGTTACGTGATTTTATTAAAAGCTGAATACATTATGGGCCTAAACCCAAATAGGCAACAGACTTCGATTAGTGAAAAGATCTCTCAGTCTTCTTCAACCAACCTAGTACCAGAGTACAGATTTGAGGAGAGATTTGAGGACTTGGCCTAACTTCTAATACTAACAAGAACATGCCAAAAACATATACTTTTATAAAAATACCTAAATAAAAAAAATAGGTAGTGTTGTCTATAATTTAATTACCAATTTTCTTATACCATAGATCACTCGATTCGAACCTTGACCTTCATGTAACTGACCGAGCAATCTGTCATGGCGGCCGCTTCGTTTTACCAAATTAATTAATTAACCGTAGCTCAAGAACAAACCTTGTTCATTAGTTCTAGCATCCAAAGTTTTTATTTGTTTCTGTTTTGAACCTCAATGACCTCTAATTTTTATTAAGATCAAAGAACTTTTTCTATTAATTTTTTTATCTATGAAACTGTCATATTGAATCTTTCCTCCCACGCTTGCTCATACCATAGACCTCGACTTATAGACTGGCAATATCAAATAAAAATCGTGTCGTACTCGATGGCGCTTCATGTGACGTCATCGCATTAAAAAATGTGGAAAATCACGAAATATACGAGTAGTAATAAGTTGTTGCCAATTGGCAACAACGACGTGAGTAAATTTTTAAGTACTAATTTTCGTGTCTATCTATTGAAACTCTTTGGCTCATACGCATTATTTTATCAAGATGATTGATACGGTTTCATTCAATCTGCAGTATATAAAGCATAAAACAGTCACGCTGCTTTCGCGTTGGGGTAAGCAGAGACTCTAGATTTCCTTTGGTTACGATTTTGGAAAAATTCTTTCCCTTCCTAAATTTTCATAAGTATTCTCATTTCACGCATGATCTCCAGTTTCAGGTACTCTTGAAATACGGCCGATTTCTGAATTGAGAATATGAAGTTGAGCATCCACTGAGTAGGTATATAGATACCTACTCAGGGGATGCTTCTTCTTGACATTGGTATAGACCAAATGTCAAAATTCAGGAACAAATTTTGACATTTGACGTGCTCAACGGATATTAACTTAAATTAACTTCAAATTCTCAATTCAGAAACCGGGCAGTCATTCTTTTTTTAAGACATCTGCGATTTGATTAAAAGTGCTTGTAATAGTGTCAAAGCAATTTAAGTAGGTACAAACGCTCAAAAAACAGAATTGACGTCGACAAATAAACTATACGAAGGAACGAATGCAACCCTTAGCTGATCATAAACCGACACATGTCAACTATAAATTTATGTAACATTCTACACGTGCATAAGCAATGAGTGTTTAACTTTCAATTGAGTTCAAAACGTGTATGGAAACTGTCTTGGGAGACCATACTGGGTGACGCAATTGGTTCGGTTAAGGAGTTAGGAGGTAGTTTTAGTAATTATATAACTTTCTGGTCAAGCACCAAGAGAAGATGAAAAAGTTAAGGTAAAGGCGTAGGTAACTTTGTTAATGGTTGCGCTAATCTCAGGCAGTACCTAGGCCTAGGTACTGGTGCCACAAGGAAAGACTTCGAAGTGCGTACCTGATGCGTTCTACAAAGGACGAAGGTGGGAGGGAGCCGAGGCCGTCGTCTTAAAAAACAAGAAGAAGTAGTAGGTTGATACCTACTGGTTTCAATGGTTTTTTTTTCATTTATCAAGAAATTTATTATACTCATAATTATCAATATCAATATCAATACATATAATAAAACTGTAAGTGGTCGATGTCTGTACATCGAAGATATAATAGAGAAACTGTTGTAGGGGGGCTTTATGAACGCAATAGTACCCAAAACAATGGTTTTTAGAATTTTTGTCTGTCTGTCTGTGTGTCTGTTTGTCTGAATGTTTGAACACGCTAATCTCAGCAACGGCTAAACCGATTTGAATGCGATTTTTAGTAATGCGTTGTGGTTTATTCAACTTAACATTTAAGGTTTGTTTTATTTCAATCGGTTCATAAATAAAAAAGTTATGTCGATCTAAAGTACCACACAGGTGGAGCTGCGGGCAACAGCTTTACATAATAAATCAGTAACTGGTGATCAATAAAACTATAACACGCAGGCGGAGCTGTAGGCAACAGCTAGTCTTTGAATATAATTATAATAACTTAGCGTAACCGGGAAGCCTTTTGTAAGGTAACTGTCACAATGGGCGGCCATCTAAAAAAAATAAGTAATTACTTCTGGCAATAACAAAAATTATAAGATAATGAACGGATATCATGGTGAGGTTGAATCCATTTTCGGTGTAATTTCGACACCTTTATGGTGACCTCGTATCACATTAATTTTCATACCGAACAAAATCTTTAATATCAGTGTAATGAATTGGCTAAGGTCGAGGACGTACGGTGAAACACCGTAAATGAGTATTAATGAGGTAGGACAGCATATAATAAAGGGCTCAAAATTTTAATGTGGCATGTCGATCACCTTCAAACCTAAGAGCAGAGCAGTCGACATACGCAACCAATAATACAGCGAAAGATTACGTTCATCATCATCATATTTACTAGGTATGCAATGCATGCTGCTGTTGCAAAAAACTGAGCGAAGTGTTAAATTTTCGAACGACAAAGATTTTTTTTTTTTTTTTTTTTTATTATTCCTCGATGGTATGTCCGATTTTCATTTTTTTTTTCTAAACGACCCTCACGTCACACGTTATCACTGTGGGAAGTTTGAAGGAGATCGGTTCAGGCGTTTAGGAGGAGTATGCGGACAAACGAAATACGAAGATTATTAAGATTGAGCTTCGCTCACTTCGCTCAATAATTTCAGCCAATGAATACCCATTGCTGCATAGGCGTCCCGCAACGAACATCGCAACATTCGATTATGAGCTTCCCGCATCCAGTCTCTTCTCGTTTCTGTCACTGTCATGGTATCAAATAAATGTTATAACTCCTGTAAGTGCAGGTGAAAATTTCACGTCATAGAGTTAACTTTCTGAGCCAGCTAAAAAGGGTTGTTCATTATTATAAACGCTAACTCGTTTGGTAAAACGTTTACTACCTTAATTACTGATGTTTTTTTTATTTAAGCCTTGGCGTAAGTAGCTGTATGTACTCGTATTATGATGCCTCGGATGAGACCCCCTCGGGATGCCCAAATTGTGGTGAGTGGCACCTCCATCGTTGTCGGGAAGACCCTTAAATATCTGGGTCTCTTGCTCGACAGCCGGTGGGGGTTCATCGAGCATTTCCGGCGGCTGTCACCAAAGCTGGTGACGTTTGCCGGGATGCTCAGTAGGCTGCTCCCCAATAAAGGGGGACCGGGAAGTGCTTGCCGCCGCCTCTACGAGGGTGTGGTGCGCTCCAAGGCGCTCTACGGAGCGCCTATTTGGGCGGATGCCCTTGGCGCCGCGAACGTGGTCCAGCTGCGACGACCGCAGCGGATCGCGGCGCAGAGGGCTGCACGGGCGTACCGCACCGTGTCTTTTGAGGCGGCGTGCCTGTTGGCACGAAGTCCCCCGTGGGATCTCGAAGCAGGGGTCCTCAAGAGGGTCTACGAGGAGGGCGCCCTGGTGCGAAAAGTAGGAGGTCGCCCGTTGCCGGAGCAGGTCGATCGCTGGAGACAGGAGGCTCGCGACGATCTGTTCCGGCAATGGGCCTTGAGATGTGCGGCTCCGACCGCGAGCCGGGTGCTCGTGGGGGCCATCGGTCCCGTGCTCCGCCAGTGGGTGGAGCATGCGCAGGGGGCTCCGACCTACTTCCTCACCCAACTTCTCACGGGTCATGGCTGTTTTGCCAAATTCCTGTGGGAAGTGGTGGGGATCCTGTCGGAGCCCGTTTGTCATCACTGCGCAGGCGGCGCCGTAGATACGGCGGAGCATACGCTCGCTGTGTGCGCCACCTGGGACACGCAGAGGTTGGCCCTCACGGGCGTTATCGGCAGTATAGGTTCGCTGCCGGCCGTCATTCTTTCTATGGCCGGCAGCGAAGAATGTTGGGCCGCCGGCGCCTCCTTCGCTCGGGAGGTGATGGCGGCAAAGAGAGAGGCCCTACGGGAACGGGAGCGTGCAGGCCGCACGCTTCCGCCCCGCCGGGCACCAGTCAGGGGGCGACGGCGTATTGCATACGCCCAAGCCCCCGACTGATAGGGCCGTGGGCGGTGGGTCGGGGGGCCCACCGCTCACGCGAAAGGCCCTGAGGAGTTCGACGCCCCTTATGTGTTTCGGGGGCGTCGCTTCTATGTCGTTTGGGGGGGCCAAGCCCCCCCTATGTTGAGCTTAAACGAGCGCCCCTTTGCCGGGCCGCCGTCGCTTAGCAGTTTCTGCCTATCCGGGGGCCCGGCTAAGGCGAAGGAGAAACACCGTGGATAGGTTTTAGTGGGTAGTCCGGCCCGTTTTCATCCTAGGGCCGGGAGTCCCACACGAAGCCGTCTCGCTCCCCCCCGCAGCGAGACGGCGAAGTGCGTAAATGCATCACCGACCACGTTAAAAAAAAAAAAAAAAAAAAAAACTCGTATTATGATTGATGCAAATAAAGTATTTTAAAAATTGAGAATACCTTTCATTTCTTGATATTCTGTCAAAATTGCATTACAATAAGCAGTAAAGCTGTAGATAATTATCCTGACATTTATCCTCTACAGATACTATCCTCAAAATACAGTTAAGGTAAATTTAAGGTGAAAACCCCAATACGCGTCCTAGTAAAACCAAAATTAAAACAAGAACATCACGAATGCATTCGTGATTCCGATCACATCGGTCGGTTGTTTCCGTCGAGAATTCGCGCTGGACTCGGGTCAGCGAAATTGCAGGTGCATTGTGTACAGTTCGGGAATGTGTGTGTTCAATCTAATAGACAATACTGTTTGTATTTCATTGTTTTCTTTTCGACGGAAAAATGATAAGAGAACAGCTGATTGTTGTTACATATGTGTTTTGTTATATTTAATTAATAAAAAGCATTGAGTATTACGATGAAATAAGATAAAAATTAACGTGAAATTGTAATTTGTATTTCTTTGTCACAAATATAAAAATCACTTTAAAACTGCTTGCATGCTTTATTTAAAATTAATTATGAAGTTGAAAAATAATTATGAATGGTTGAACTTATATTGTAACAGCGTACGTTTATAATTTCTATTGCGTTCTTATTCGCGTTCCTTGTTTTTGCAACATTTGTCGTTGTTGCGCAGTTTCTGATGTTTGACGCGAGATGTCATGTACGACTACCTACCTTGTATTATTCCTCAGTAAATGGGTTGTCTGACACTAAGTTTTCAATTCCAACCATTAGTATCTGATATAACAAAACAAATACACTTTTCAGCTTTATAATATTAATTAGGATCGATAGAAAAGAAACGAGTGAGCTATTTAGTCCGAAATCCTTTAAGTTGAAGTTCTCCATGACGGCGTTGGCTTTTGATAATTTTAATAAATAAATCCAACAATAAAAATACTGATATGTTTTATTTAACACCTATCTTCAACTGTTTATAAGATCTTCGATAAATTGTCAACCCACACGGTACACGATCGTTTCAATCATAAATATAATATACAGATTGAATTATTTATTACATTGATATTAAAGAAGTTGTGGGATCGTGAGGGTTTTACTTAGATGTGTAATGAATAATGGGAAGAATGAAAATAATTTTATTCTTAACAATGCATCCTTGTATTAAATAGAAAAAAAATTGCAAAGCTTTAACCTCTACAGATAAGTTAAAATGCGTGTGTCAGGTGTGGATTTACGTTAACAGCGAACAGCCAAGGATCAAACTCTCGTCATTAAAATCCTAGATAGAACCCTAGACGAACACGTATTTAAAAATACCTGACACCCACACCCATGGTCATGCATAAGGGACCAATTTTTGGGAAGAAAAGTTTCTTATATATTATCTCTTTTCAGGTTATCCTGGGCTGAATCAATGTTTGCTTATTTGTTTGTTGTTATGAAGTGAATAATCATACGTACCAAAATTTGCAAAAGTACCATGTATTATCAAATTTCAAGTAATCAATAATTGCTTTCAAACACGCAACTTATACTACAAAATTTACCTCGTGGCCAAAAGTAAACAAGAATTCCAAAGTATAAAAACTATGCAATCGAATCATCAACCTGTATAATTTCATTGTTACGTAGTTAATGATTTATTTGCGTCGTGACTATTTGCGTATTATAATTATTCAGATTAGATCAGGGCATATTAGGTTGACATTGAATGACCGTGCCTTTCTGAGAGAGGATTGTTAAGTTGCCAAGTTGGTGAGCGAACACAGGTGTAAAAGAGTTTGTTGACTGTGTTAATCTATAATATTATAGTTTCTAACACAACCATATCATTAAAGTAAACAGATGGAGTACTTCTACCAGTAATTTATGACTTTATATACCTACATCCCCACTATGTGAACAGCACACAGACGCTGTGTCGAAAGATAATCTTACATCTATTGTTTTTTTTTGTAAATAAGTCGATAGTCAAATAGTCGTTATATACAGAGTCTGCTTAAGAACGATCCCATCCCTAATTCTTTGAATTTCAATTATCAGTAGTGTAGATAATTAAGTAAGATAATTATTGAAATTACGGAACAGATTCAAAAAACATATTTCAATAATAATGTAGCTGCATAATCTCAGAATGTTAAAGGCTTCTTTGTATCCCGGTAGTTATTTTCCTAGGAAATGGATTGAAAAAACTTTATTACACAAGCAAGGACACAGGCATTAGCTAGTGATTCAATAAAATGCTTGATTATGATTTAATCAAAGTATGTACTTATTAATTTATTCTGCGGTTTTTGATGAATAGATCGTTTATTAGATTTAAATTGTACGGCATTTTAATGAATGAGACTATTGATTTAATGAACTGGTAGGTACTTATTGTCAAAAGAAATTAAATTTATCAATTGCTAGTTAATTTGTTTACGATCAATGGTTTAGTGATTTAACTTACAGACTCTCTTTAGTATCATATTATATTTTATTATCTGTGGTATCATATTCTTAGAATTTTTTATTTTATATTACATTCATAAAAGTTGTAGAGATAAAGAGTAAAATATTGAACAGAATTAGATCAAAACGAGCACCTATTTTAGACCATTTTCTGGATTTATTAAACCTCACAGATTATTCAGATATTTTAGCAATCTGCTAAAAAACTATTAAAACAGCAATATTAAGTCATTAAGGTGAAGAATAGATGATATAATCTATAATAATTCAGGTAACAACTTCATACAAATATCTTTTAATGGCCATTTGAATCTCGTAATGCACTTATGTGAGAAATTTGTACAATAGTGGAATTTACTGAGTCATGTAATGAACGAGACGGCTCGGGTGGAGATTGGAGAGGTAAAAACCCATGATATTATCTTTACATTTCTTTTTTCTAAATACTTGAAATAATTAAGAAAAATTTCGATTTATAAATTTAAAAAAAATATTCAGTTTCCAACTCAAGCAGTTGAAAACTTCAATTTGTATTTGAAATAACATTTTCTCAAGTTTTTGATGAAAGTTAGCAATTTATACTAAATATTTTCTTTAGAAAAATGCACCCGCCCTCGCTTCGCTTAGGTGATACACGTCAATTTACACCAAAATGTAATTATCTATACATTTAAAACCTTCCTCTTGAATCATACAAAATTTTTGAAAGCTGAATCCAAAATCTTGTTGAGTAATTTAAAAGATCTGAGCTAAATTTCTTGAAAATTACATAGGAAAAATAAAACCGTCTCCTGTCTTCTTTTAACAAATGAATCGACAGCAAAATACTCGTAACTAAAGGAAAGAGCAAAGATAGGGCAGAATACCGAAAACTGAGTTATTCACCCTAAAATTTAGATTTAAATTTATGCGAAATCCAAGAGCAATTAAATATATTTTTATTGTTGTAGCAACGTCATTTTAATAAAGTTATAAGAGTAAGTTTAATTGAACATGAAATTACATAACGCAACCATTCGGATTGGTTATCGTAATTGAAAATTTTACAGACACTTAAATTGATTATTGTAAACGTTTGTTATAATGAAAGATAGTAATGTGATTTTTGCTTAGTAATATTTTTATGATAATGGAATAAGAAAACCAGCCTAGTGCGAGTCGGACTCGCGCACAAAGGGTTCCGTAGCAAAACGGTAAAAAAATCACATATGTTGTATGGGAGCTTGTTGTATTTGTTGTTATAAAGCAAACGGAAATACATTATCTGTAAAAATTTCAACTTTCTAACTATTACAGTTCATGAGATACAGCCCAAGACAGAACGACGGACGGACGGAACCCTAAAAAGAGAAAACGAAGAAGATACAAAATAATTAGTTTCTTAATTTTAACAAAAAAAGACAGAGGTCATGACGACAAACAATGATACTTAGTTATTATGAAATTTTTAAAACTCGCGCCTTTTTGAAAAATATGAAAGTAGGGTGATTGCTACAATAATCGTCCGTGTGGTAACTCATTGTTGGCAGAGACAATACGCTATAATATCAAGATGGTGCTTGAAGTGCGCCTTAGGCGTGGCTGCGTATGTGCAACACTTTCTTTCGTTGAATGAAAGTTTATTCATTTTTGGACACATATCCGCTCTTGTTTATGATCGCATAGGTGTAAAATGGTGCTTGCGATTATATTAGAATGGTTTTAGTACTGTAATAATAATAATTACATGGTAACGTTATACAGTCTTGAATTTTTCTGTTAGCGTATTACAGAATAACTTTTATATATCATACTTTTTTATGACAGGTGCTAAGGGCTCTATTAACATCACGGTGACTAAGTCATACTGCTTTGGTGGCGTGGTCGGTAGTGCATCAGCTTTCGACTAAGGAGTTTCGGGTTCGATCCCCGGGTCGAATCAAATATTAGTGTAATCCACAAATGTTGGTTTGGAGTTTGAGTGTTTTCTATGTATAATATGTATGTATTTAGATATATATAAGTATGTTTATCAGTTGTCTAGATCCCATAGCACAAGTTTATAGCTTAGATTGGCCTAGATGACGTAGTGTGAGAATGTCCAAAAAAAGAACCTGCTAAATACTAACCTAACAGAGGGACGAAGTAAATTTACGAAAAAATTTCAACAACTGTGATTGACACACCTTTAGCTGTACAAGTCTATTTCATGAAAATTCAACAACTTCCCCGTGGGACGAGTCTGTTGTAGGGTTGAAACAGTACCTATTTCATGTAGGTAAGGACCAAGGGTTTTAGTAATAAAATGCAACTTTGTGAGTATAAAATATATACCTATCAGTGATCCAGTCTCGAAATGTAGACGCTACACTCGCTCGGTCAAACATACTCAGATGTAAACTAAAAATAAACAAACCAATCCTCTTTTACTTTCCGACAGCTATTATTGCCACTAATTGGTGTTAAACTTTAATAAAAAGGTTTAACAGCATTCTGCATTCGATTTTAAGTGAAGGCGATGCTAAATGAGTTGAAAATCATCTTTACTTATATGGTTATCGAGATAATGAGGTGTATGTTCGTGAGTGCTTCCTGACACTGTCGATTTTCGTTTTAACAATACGTTTTAATAGATGAAAGTTAAATGGTTGTTTGTTATTTTATTTTCTAATACTTGACGAGAATGTATGCAAAGCTTTTTACTGTAACTTTTACAGTACATCAGCAGTGGAGATCGCTTGGAATAGCGATGTATCATACAACGATGAAAGAACATTACACAGTAAATACCTCTGTTTTATATTAAAAATTGCACCTTAGTGTCTTATTAGTTTGTTAAGTACCAACTTATTAATTATATATTTTTTATTATTCATAAGAATAAGTGTCCTCATTTAACGTAACAACATACGAGCCAGCATTCTGGGCATCTTCACCATCAGCAATAACATGAAGGAATGACTGCCAGAATTTCTGTAAATATTGTAATTAAGTTTTGGGGAATTTCTTTATCATTTAATTTTTTTAATTATTTTGTAATGTATTTACTTACTTTACTTACTTTATGTGAGAAAATGCTATGACTTCTATCCTCTATAACTGTAAGGAAGAAAAGTCATATTAACTAAGACAAGTCTTTGGTGCATTCTGTTATTAAATAAACTTCGGGCCAAATTATGAAATCAATTTTCAAATTCAATCAAATTCTTCAAAGTACTTTATTCTTTTTTTTTCTTCAAAAATTTATTTAACTTAGATGTCTAGTTTTTAAAACAAAAGGTCTTCACAGTTCGCGGCTAGACAGCCTGCTGTGTGACCTGCAAATATGCGATTGAATACCGATTACGTCACTCACTAAAATTAAATCAATAAGTTTTTAATCATCAATAAAAGTCATGTAACTGTCAAATCGAACATGTTCGAACCGGATGACGCAATGACCAGTAACTTTATTATATCAACATACTACTTCGCAAATAGCGTGATTCTTCAGTCATTTAACTAAATATTTTGTTATGGTGTTTTGATTTATGGTAATAATCTTAACATAGTGTCGTGTAGACGTCAACCTGTCACTCGTTTACTGATTGATGTGACGGACGACAACTGGACTGTTTACCTTATAACATTTTTGTATATTTTTTTTTCTCAAGGAATGAATTCGACTACAAATTTTAGCTAAGTATTAATTATTACTCACCAAGTTTATAATGTCTTGTTATTTAAACGTGTCGTGTAATGTAATTCAGTGTTTTTTTTTT
The DNA here is from genome assembly GCA_963556515.1 of Nudaria mundana. Taxonomy (NCBI): domain Eukaryota; kingdom Metazoa; phylum Arthropoda; class Insecta; order Lepidoptera; family Erebidae; genus Nudaria; species Nudaria mundana. The sequence continues at coordinate 17,400,800 of OY748307.1, read as the reverse complement.
AATTCCGCGGCCCAAGGACGCGGCCGCTCTAACGTCCGTTGCCCTGTCTCTCTGGTTACAAGCAGAAGGTATTTCCAGTGGAGCCCGGCTGATGTAATTCAGTGTGGCTTAAGCTCCGTTGATAGTTAGAAAACTAGTGTGCTTTCCTAACGACTGAAGTGAAACGTAAAACTTCTTGAAATTGCTCACACAGTAATAGGTATACGAGCTTACGCAACGCATTCACCAGCTTACTCCCTAAGTCAAGCGTGCGTAAAGTAAAGACGTTTTACTTCAATAATCTATTTTTTCTCCGTACAAATACTCAAACAAGAATAGTATTCTTATATCTGTGCCTAGGTATTAATTTTTACCAGCTTTTTTTAGTTGTTGTAGAGGTAACCGTTATCGTAACAAGTATTGTCACTTAGATAAATGACACACTAACATCATGTAACAGGGAGTTTCACACGAGAATCGAACCTAACAATGTGCGGAAACTAACGCCACTAGTACATACAGCTATTTGTTTGCTTTTTACCTAAAAAACGTACAATGCGTCATCTTCTAGAATGCTAGAAGCAGGTTTGTTTGCTATTCTCCCACGAAAACAGTTCAACAGATTTTGATTAAAATTGCACATATAATAGACAATAATTTTCGGAATTGACACGGCAACCAATCTATGAATCATAAGATGCTTTTTATTGTACACAATATGTAAAATATAAATTTTTATTCAGGAGACAACAATTTAAGACAGTTTGTGTGATTAGCACCATAGTGGGTTCTATGTCAGGGTGTTGTTAATCAGATATCTAGATCCCATAATACACTATCTTATAATAGCTTACTTTGGGCTATGGCGTTGTGTAAAAAAATCCTAAATATGTTGCCTTTAGCTCCGCCTGCGTGTTATAGTTTTCTTGATCCCCAGTTACTGATTTATTATGTATAGCTGTTGGCCGCAGCTCTGCCTGCGTGTTACTTTAGATTGATATAACTTTTTTATTTATGAACCGATTGAAATAAAACCAACCTTAAATGTTAAGTTGAATAAACCACAACGCATTACTGAAAACCGCATGCAAATAGGTTAAGCCGTTTCTGAGATTAGCGTGTTCAAACATTCAGACAAAAAATCTAAAAACCATTTTGGGTTCTATTGCGTTCATAAAGCCCCTCTACAACAATTTCTATATTATATCTTCGATGATTATATGTATTGATTCAGATTTACTTCGCCAGTGAATAGACAAGTCTCTTTAAACATAATCTATGACCAACGAAGTCCTATCATAATGCTGCGCACGCGTTGAGTTTATTATAATAATTATTATTTTATTCTTCGCCGCGGCCATTATCATTTTATAATCCTACGTCACTAAATGGCTTGGACATGAAAGGCTTTGGTAGTGTGTTTAGATTCATTGAGTTGAAGATTTTAGCGATAAGGGCGCCTTTTGTACTATCTTTAAGTTATGTCTCCTAATTGTATGTTTCCTTTTTTTGTGTACAATAAAGAGTATTTGAATTTGAATTTGAATTTGAATTTGAAATGAAATGAAATGAAATGATTTATTTATTTGTATAGGTCACTAAATGGCTCTTACAAACGTCAGTAAGTACTTAAAATAAAAAATGTCATTGCTTCTATATTTACATGTAATGCCAAATTCGCAAAGCAATAAGTAGAACCGAGAGAAAGAACCTGGCAATAAACCTCTCGGTCACTCTTTTTCAATAAATTACTCATTTACACATTTTCTTAAGACTAAATGTGGAAGAATGTACATTGGTCTCGTGTCAGAATCAAAAAGCGTGTATAACGCAAAAAAAAATTTTTTGTTTGTCACCTAAGTACAAAATATGCTACAATTACGGTATTTTAGGAGGCGGCTGCACCATGCTCAAGCCAGACACTTTTATCATTAAGGTAATCAACTGTCTTATAATATGCTTTTTGACATAAAGTAGTCTTTATAAAGGTTTTAAATTTACTGTCGGGCATACAAAGGACCGATTCAGGCAATTTATTATAAAAGCGTATACCTTCCCCCTTGAAAGAATGACTAACCTTGCTAAGCCGATAACACAGAGGAAGTAGTTTATTTTTATTACGTAGATTTCTGTCTGTAACGTCACTTACTTTAGTATAGCTAGATATATTTTTCTGATTTAGGGTCTCGGACTCACCTCCAGCTGTTTCAACGGGCGCGCGTATTTTCTGCGTTACTTACTCCTTCAGGGCTGGCCAGCTCCTGTTTCCTGTTCCTTCACTAATTCTTTAATCTCAAATCTTGAGGCAAGATGCGGGAGATTGTTTAAAAGCGGTGTATAAAAAATGCGGTTTTAATTACGTAAAAATACGTTGCGGTTGTATGACTCTACGAAATTCAAATTGCAAGTGAGTGACTGGATTTACATCTGTCAACTCTTTTGTTCCTCTGAGAGCGGTTAATATATCCATCTCGCTCGCTTCTAAAGGCTTCAGGTGAGTTGGAGTGAGATGAGGGATATGAGGATCAGGGGGGAGGATTATAAGGATGATTACACACGTTACGTGTAAAGGCTGAGAACACATTGGCGGAAACAACCCACTTAAACACGAGTTAACCACATTATTTACCCTAAAATCATGATTGTTTTGTACCTATCTATGTAGTATCTATGTATCTATATATGTATCTATCTATCTATGTAGGTATTTATGTTAGATAATATGCAATGTTTGTTACAAATATTTTACAAAGTATTCGCTTGCATAAGTAATTTGTTTGATATTTTTTTCTACAAATGTTAAAGACGTACTTCCGTATCATCACTTAACTTCAAGGCTATGAGTAAAAACAGCTGTAACTTATTTTTAAATGGTTTGAAACTATTTTGCTGCGCACTTTCAACCGACTTCCAAAAAAGGAAGAGGTTCTCAATTCGACTGTATTTTTTTATGTTTGTTACCTCATATCTTCGGACTGCGTGAACCGATTTTGAAATATTTTTCTCTCTCTCTCGTTCTGACTCTTTCTAAGTAGTCCTATTTCAATTTGGTCCCATTTCGACAACTATTTGGTCCCATTTCGGTAGTTTGAAGTCGGTTGTTGTGTCAATTTTTGACGTGTATTTTTAACAACTCACAACACAAAACCAGTTCTTGTAAATTGTACTTAAGTATCAGCCTAATGTTATTTCTTTAGGAATTAGACTATTAGACCCTGGGTAGAATACCTAAGACTAATTCTTATCCTGGCAGGCTAGTAGGTTCCTGTTAAAATTGGGAACAAGAAAACTATTCCCGGCAGCGTCGCAGCTTTCAACTAATACGTAGGTATTATGTAATTAGAAGAGATTCGAGATTAGGTACACTGCTCTTTTTGCCTAATATAAAATAAATTCTAACCTTCAAAGTCCGACCATACTACAAAAAAACAAACAGTTATTTCACCTGCTAACGGACCTTCGTCCTCCAGACAACTATATACGAATATAACCCATTTCTTATCTATTTTCATAATCTTTGAACTTCATTCGTAACGAAACCTCATACATCCTGCCTATCCGAACATCCAGCATACCTTGACCTTCCCCATTAGAACAAAGACTACAAAACGTATGCAAGACTGTGATTCAATGTTTTTTGGTGCTTATACGGAAGAAGGGACTCCGTGTTTGTCTAAATTTAAACTTTGAATTGGAATTAGAACTGTATAGAAATTAGTTAAAGTTAATTTTGGAGTGTTGTTGGATTAAAAATATGGTTCATATTCCGTTTGACACACAGACTTTTATTTGGGAGAATTTAAGGACTTAGATTTGCGATAGTCGCAGTTTTGGATAAGCATTGTATTCAAATCAAGTGCCTTTTGAATATTCTAATTACCAACGTACAAAGGCAGCATAGTTAGTGGTAACACTTGTTTCTTTTGTGCTCTGTAATGACATTCTTATGTGCAATTAAATGCTCATTCTGGCTGATAGTATGACAATAAACTGGGTATTTAGCAGTATTTAGTATCTATTTGACAGCAATCCTTCAAGGTAAGAACAACATGAGCTCAATTTGGGCCCCAGTGCCCCACCCAATGTAAAAGATTATATGTGGATACTTAATTTAAGAAAGGAATCTCTCATCAACTCCCAATAAGACAAGTAAAATGACACTATAATGCGTACCTTAAAATTCCGAAACTATTACACAAAGAGGCGCAAAAAGCTACACAATTGACACTCATTTATCACTTAATGCAGCCTATGGTCATGTCACCATAATCATACAGCCTAATGACCACGATTAATGTAATTAATTACTCTTAAAAAGTATTTATAGTTCCTCTAAATGTCGATAATCCCGCCAATATGGCGGTTTGTCATCTTCATGCGATGTTGCCAGTCGTGATATTTTAATTTCGTACTAGAATTCGTATTAATTAAATGAAAAAATAATGAGTTTTCGTGGTGTGGTAATTTAAAGACTGTGCTAACCGGTATGTTGTTGTAAATTCGATTCTCCGGTTAAGTTTGGAGAAAACCTTTTTGCAACTCCTATATTTTTTACAATTAGTGTGATTGAGTAATGCAGATTTTTAATGATTAATTGAGTTAATTTGAGTTTTTCATTCACAAGGAACGTATAATTTTTTATTTAGTATTTAGGCTATTTTTGCTAGTCAGGATGAAGAGCTTTCAAAAAAAAACCAGAAAAAAATTTACACCGACAATAAATTAAGAACTTACAAAAACTCCCTCACTCTGAGCTCTGATAAATAAGTATTCCCAGTGTCTAAACTGCTCCTATTACCTGGGACCATGGGACCAACACAGTAGGTATAATTCAATAAAATAAGCGCCTTTGTAAGGGGTTAAAGATTCTTTGTTCTTTTTTTTGTTTCTTTGTTGTTGTAAATGCTGACTACAAAGTTTTCAACAGACACTATGAAACGAATAAAATATAGGTAGGTACTAACTGATTATACCGGCTTCGCCCGCGTAATATAGTTATTTTTATTCTTGTCCAATTACCTACCACGAGAATAGGTACATATGTAAATTACCGGAATAAAAAGTAGCCAGTTAACACCAAGGGATAATGTAGCCACATATTACAAAATATTGTTTTAAAAATCCACCATGCCATTACCGACTGGGAAGGTTCCCAGAATGCACAGGCTTGTTGGATGGCGATACTTAATCTTTGGGCCAGAAAATAACTAGCCATTTGAGCCTGAGAAACATCGATCAAACGTTTATGTTTATCGATAAATTAACTAGTGTGTTACGAGAGCTCATACCGACAAAAATAATCCTACGATAAATGACGAGTTCAATTTTCGTTCCTGACAAAAAATTTGATAATATGAATAGTGAATACAGAAGGAAATAAACGCACGAAAACAAAGTCAAAATTATGTTGATTTAAGTTGCTTATCTGTGGTTGCTGTCTGTAATATTTCTGGACCTTGCCACCAAAGTTTTTGCTTAATTACTGTGTTATTAGATATTACGAGTATATACGATATTTAGGATTAAAAGATATTCCCATGGTCTTACCATAATGAACACTGACGAATATGCGTCTTACTTTCACGTTGCAAAACTTAAGACCTCTAATAAAAAATACAAAAAGAATAGGATCTATTTCGTATTACTCAGAAAAATGAGGCTTATCATAAGCTTGTCATTTTGCTTTACAAAAAAATATTTTTACGAAATTAAAATTAGTCAATTCTGATTAATTTTAGGAAACCAACAAAATATTCCAGCAAATGATTTTCCAATTTACACATCAATTAAACAACGACCGTGACAAATCGTGTCAGTTTCTTAAAAATTATTACACGCGAATTCACATATTCAACGATATGTTGCCAGTCTTAAATAAAACTTTTACTTTCGTCAGACGAACACCTGCGAACATAACGATTATGATGTGTAATTCACCCTTTACATGTAATAAAGGAGGTACTTGAAACTGTATTCGATATCTTGTTCTTTATTTTTAAAATTTTAAGTTTCGAACTATTGCTTCTTCTCCGTTCTTAAGAAAAAAGAAAAAAAAACAAGTCACAGACAACACAGTCTGTCACTTTTTCCGCCTTCCAAAATTAAATCAAGAAAATAAGACACACACACAAACTCACACACAAACACACACATATCACACCTATATCCCGAAGGGGTCGGCAGAGGTGCATTACTCACACACAATTTACAAGTATTTTAGTCCCACGTAATGGGGGCAAGCCTATTGCCGTCACCGGGCACATTTATAATGGGTTATGTCCAAAATGGCCGAATGAATTTAATAAAAAGTAGCAGCTACTAGTATATTGTAATTTTGGAAAAAAAATTAAACCCATTGCCAATAATAACACATAAACCAAATATGTACTGGTTTTTATCGTAATTGATAGGCAAAGAGAACTCAACCATAAAGTGTATTCAATTAAAGGCAGAATATAATAAAAAAATATTTATTGGCCGGTATTTCCTTTCGTATTCCCAAGCCTAGTGTTCGAACATTACTTCAGCCAGTGTTGTCGCAAAATGCCAATTAAAATTTTCTTGTGTCGAATATAAATAAATCGATTCAGATCGAATCGAGATAATATCGATTGATTAATTAAACATTTACACCGGCAATTTGTTGGGGCCGTTACTTGTGTACTAAAAATTGTTGTAATTAAGTCTGACCATCTTGAAAATACTAATAGTAACTTCTTCGACTAAGTCAAGTCACCCTAACAAATTTGGGAAAAGGCTCGGTGAATGATGATGACACTTAGAGATAAAGGCTTGTTTCATTGCAACGAATAAACGACAATTGCTGTGAAAGGGTGCCAAGGGTGCTCAATCATCCCCTGAGCCCCATACCATCCTTACTTCCGTGTCTGCTGCTGAGACGGACAAGGCTCCGGTAATAATACTTAAATCGCTCAAAAATACCAAAAGATTCGCCCTTATAACGTTGGAACAACAGTGATTGGCGAAATGTGGTCGTAGTAAACGCCTCTGTCTACCCCTTCAGAGATAAAAATATAATTTTAAGTGCTGCGTGTGTAAACTAGAATTGCAATTAGTACTTTAGTATCTCTGAGTAACATCATAACATAGTACCTATAAAACAAAGTCGCCCGTTCTGTATATTATGCTTAGATCTTTAAAACTACGCAACAGATTTTGATGCGATTTTCACTAATGGATAGAGTGGTTCTCGAGGAAGGTTTTTTTTGGGTTTTATGTATATAATTTGTCAAGCGGGCGAAGCCGTTAGTTCATTTTTATTATACTCGTATTTTATCATCCAGTGAGTTAATTTTCCCAATACAGTTGGTAAGTATCTGCTTTCCAGTCTAACTGCTGCACAGCTGAACTTCAATATTTTCCATGAACCGAGAAAGGTATATCATGTTTTAGGGCTCCAACATACAATAAAGTTACCAACCTCTAATCAGACATCAACAGATGAAAAATGAACTCAAAACAAAAATTTACTAGTTCAAATAAGGCGGTGTGGCTTATGGCGTATGGTAGAAGCTTGTAGACTAAAACTCAAACTGCCACTAGAACCGCCTTCTCGTATGATATAGACGTCTCGTATATACGTCAGAGGTGCTTCGTTTAGCCTACACGCCACAATAGCACCTGTTCACTTTATATCTACCATAATGCTTTTATGAAATATTTATAACACTTACCTATTATCTGTTAAATAATTTAGTATTTCGCCAACAATGGGGATTTCTCGCAAACTCTTGCGCATGCATCGCACGTTCCAACTTGGCAAAGAGAGCAGATACGGAATTTAACTCTGATACGATGAATTTTGTGGAAGGATGCGGATAGAATTGTAATTTAGTAAACTTTGAGGTCGATATTTTAAGGTCTTCTTGGCATACTAAATAGGTGTTATAGTGAATTTTTACCCGTGATTGATTTTATAAGGCTTTGATTTAAATTGATTGTAAATTGTAAAGGATTAACTACGAACTCGATTAACTTCAGCTAACATACAGAGTGTCTAGTAGGAACTGTTAATTTGCTCGAAATACGTTTTCGTATTCCTCCATACATTTCAAACAGTTTCCTGACGCTACCGCTAGGGGCGCTGGTGTGAAATGTATGGGGAATACGAAAACGTATTTCAAGCAAATTAACGTAAGGAACTGGTACTAGACACACAGGTCGCCTGTTAGTCTGTTGGCCGTGGGGTCCTTAAAGAAGAGACGGGAGGCTTTGATGTCTCGTGGTTTATTTACTTTATACTTAGGTAGGTACTTATAATATCCCAGGAATGTATTCCCGAGGAAATTAGAAACTAGAAAAATATTCAACGCATGGTAAGATGGTAAGCCGTGGGCATATGATTATTTGTTTGCATTGATTTTGCTCCAAAACTAATTGACCGATTTGAAAAATTCTTTCATCTATATAAAGCTACATTATTAATGAGTAACATAAGCTATAAAACATCACGCTACGATCAATAGGAGCGGAGTAGTAATGAAAAAACCACGCGGTCGTAGTCGCGCTTGTAAATCGCTTGCATACTATGAGAAGTTGTATACAAATTGTATATGAAATGTAGAACCACGCAAGACTCGCAAGGTCGTCGCCCACGTCTGGACATGTTTACTTTGAATTTACCTAACTTACTATGTAAATATTGTATGATGTTTTTTATAATAAAACCTTCTTTTTCAACCGACTTCCAAAAAAGGAGGAGGTTCGCAATTCGACTGTATGTTTTTTTTTAATGTTTGTTAAGTATATGGGCTTGGTGAATAGATGTTGATTTTTTTTCAAATTGAAAGCTACTCCTTTCTGAGTGATCCCATTGCAATTTGGTCCCATACAGACAATTATTTGGATTCTATTTCATAACTTTTTTTTTTAACGTGTGTTTTTTAATTGAAATACACAGACTGTTTCCTCGAAGGAGCAGATAGATTTATTCGCCCACTTTTCGCCTGTAACTTTGTTTGTCCCGTGTAGGGCTAATAGGTGGCGAACCTATTGCCGTTAGCCGGGCACTTTTATGTTTGCCAGAGCCTCGTCAGTACAGCAGGTGCACCATTACCCAGAGGTTGGCTTGGGCCTTAAAATCTTGGTAAAACTACTATGACATATATTTTAAGTTAAATCATAAAAGTACTATTATATAATACTTCTTTGACTATCCCCTTTTTTAAATTCCTCGGCCCAATGCCGCAGCCGCACCTACTTCCGTTGCCGAACGTCTCTGGTTAGCACTAGAAGGAATTGCCAGTGGCGCCCAGCTGACGTTGGCCACTTGTATGGCATTTGTGGGGTCGGGTTTTATCCCACGTCGGAGAGTGAATCCTTCTAGTCTGCTTCTGTAAGGACGGCGGGTAATAGCTATCCCACCGTCCTCAGGCCCCGATCATGGAGGTCGATAGTCCACCCCCTCAAATATAAAACTGTGACTGCAAAGGCGTACGTACTTACTAAGGCTTTAATAATTTAATCTTGTTAAATCAAAGAACAAACAACACTGATAACTAAGATCACAATCATTTTATAACTGATCTAAACATCCCGCCGAATGAAACAATAAATCTAATATGGAAATTACAAATGGTTACGTACACCTGCGCCGGCGCCTCCGCCAACGGTCGGCAATTACGACTATCGATGAATATCGACAAGGACGGTGAGATAATACCATCGATAAAAGAACTACTCTACACTTTGTTTATGTATGATTGGCATTATAAGCCTGTTGTCTTTGCCTATTGTATTTTATTAAGTAGTGATTGACGTTTGTTTTCTTGTGTTGTTTTTAAAGTGATAGGTATTTTAGTCTTAGAAACGTAAACTTTATAAATTGTATGTACGAAATGTCATCGACAGGACTCGAACCCACGGCCTTTCCCTAACAAGGGAAAATCTTTGCTACGTATTTATGATATCTAGATCGCGCCATTTTAAGGTTAGTGTTCGAGTCCTGAAGATGACATTTCAGTTTTTGTGATTTATAATCTATATACTCGTATATTATATAATTCTTGTACTGTACGTGTGTATGTCGCTGAACTCCTCCTAAATGGCTGGACCAGTATTGATGAAATTTTTTGTGTGTGTTCAAGCGGATTCGAGAATGTTTTAGATTCACAATTTGGTTCTTCTTTTTTTTGCAGGACAACGTCTGTCGGGTCCGCTAGTCTTTATATATATAATTCAACTGTACGTGTGTATGTCACTCAACTCCTCCTAAACGGCTGGACCGATGTTTATGAATTTTTTTGTGTGTTCAAGTGTGTTTAGATTCACAATTTGGATCTTTATTTTTTTTTTGCAGGACAACGTCTGTCGGGTCCGCTAGTTTCTATATAAATATGTAAGAATAGTAGAAGCATACTCATTGCTTTCGAATACAGAATTATAGATGCTGTTTTTAGGGTTCCGTACCCAAAGGGTAAAACGGGAACCCTATTACTTAGACTTAGCTGTACGGCCGTCCGTCTGTCTCCTGGCTGTATCAGGAACCGTGATAGTTAGAAAGTTGAAATTTTCACAGATGATGTATTTCTATTGACGCTATAACAAAAAATAGTAGTAAAACAGATTTAATCAATATTTAGGGGTTTTTTAACAAATCTGACTACTTCCATGGCGTGGTCGGTTGTCCATCCGCTTCCGACGCCGGAGTCTCGGGGTCGATTCCATTCATTTTATCTAGTACTTATATCACAAGCTCTATTTATTACTAGCTGTTGCCCGCAGCTCCGCCTGCGTGTTACTTTAGATCTACATAACTTTTATATGTATTTATGAACCTTACTTAACCTTTTGGCAAAGGTTAAGTACCATGAAAAATTCTATTCCGGTTTTAAAAAGAATCCCCCGAGGTGCGAGACCCTCTGTGGCTCAATGTTTAGCCTCCTGCATTGGTCAAGTAGTCCGGGAAAATACCTTTAGCGCTTGGGAACAAATGTTAACCTTCCCTTATAGAATCCTACACGTAAAGAAAAGGCCGTTAACATCTTTGACGGTCCAAATCAAAGAAAATTGTACAAACAATTTTAACATTTTAAATTCAAATTCAATCCACATTTCGGCCCCTGATTATTCTCAGGCGAAGAAATTAAAACTTGTAGAGAATAAAGTAAGGGAAGGCGACATCAGTGGGGCGGCAAGGCTACTTTTTAGTAGCGACGTGCTGGCTCCTTATTCTGTAGAAACTTTGACGGGCTTGCAGAGTAAGCACCCACCATCCGCAGCTGACCTCTCTTTCCCTGATCCTCCGAACAACGATACAGAAAATCTTGAGACTACTGCCAAGGATGTGCGCACAGCTGTTGACTCCTTTCGTTTTGGATCAGCTGGTGGACTTGACGGTCTGACACCACAGCACCTTAAGGATCTGTTGTGTCCGAGCGCTGGGGAAGCTGGTGATGGACTTCTGAGGGAGCTAACAGCTCTAGTCAACCTCATGCTCTCAGGCAATGTGGACAGTGGCATCACAGATATTTTGTATGGGGCCAATTTATGTGCCCTTAACAAGAAGGATGGTGGCATTCGTCCCATTGCCGTAGGTAGCACTTTGCGGCGTTTGGCAGCCAAAATTTGTTGTCGTTTTTATAGTACGGAACTTACTACCAAATTTCAGCCCTTTCAATTAGGTTTTGGTTCAAAAGGAGGTTGCCTTCAACTCTGTAAACAGGGACACCTTGCTGACACAGGCCAACTTAGAAACCCCCAAAATATTTAATTTTCTTTGGCAATGCTATAGTCAGCCAACAAAATTAATTTATAAAGACCACCTTTTGAATTCAGCCGTTGGATGTCAGCAAGGTGATCCGTTGGGACCAGTCATCTTCAGTTTGGCCATTAACCCAATAATTCAAAAAATAAAATCCAAATTTAACATTTGGTATCTAGACGACGGGACTTTAGGGGGAAAAGTAGAGACAGTTTTACAAGATTTAGCCCTAATAAAGAACGAGTTTCAGTCAATTGGCTTAGAACTGAACCCGAATAAATGTGAGATTTTTATATCTGAAAACACAGATAAATTAACAACAATCTCCAAATTCAACTGTCTGGCCCCCAACATAAAAGTTTAGGACAAAACTTCTTTACGCCTCCTAGGGTCCCCGATTTTAGAAGATGGCTTTTCCACTTTTATCGAGGAAAAAATTCAAAATTTTGATCAGGTTATTGATAGTCTATGTAATATCAGTATTCATTCAGCTTTCACTATTCTTCGTTTTTGTCTTTTCGTAACCAAATTTACACATGCCCTCCGTTCAGGACAATTTTGGAAAAATGTAGAAATGTTGGGCAGACTAGACAACTTAATACAAAATTCTTTGTGTAAAATTTTAAATGTAAATATTAATGACCGGGCCTGGGTCCAAGCGTCTCTTCCAGTTCGCTTGGGCGGGCTAGGTATTCGCAGAGTCACAGATGTCAGTCTGCCAGCATTTCTGTCGTCGGTCCATAGCACTGAAGAATTAGTCAGGAAAATTTTGTCAAATACACTGATTGATTCCGAGGTGCGATGCAAGACCGATGCCATAAATGCTTGGAGGATGTCTTGCCCCGACA